>JASPKZ010006849.1:162500-762500 GCA_030220185.1 Diploptera punctata
TTTTTAGGCTCGTAAAGTATCCTTAAACCTGAATAAAAAGGTCTCTATGCAAAATTGACCGAATTTTCCTGATCTAGTACTATCTTCGTTTCCTGGATGTCACTATGAGGCGGAACGCTGACCACTGGCCACTCCAATGACATGAATACGAAAACAAGTGTAACGAAATTAGTATGGTTCAATTTCTTCCCTGTAGGGGGTGAGCGCCTAAATCTCGTTAAGGGAAACATAGGCTTGCAAGACAAGAAGAAACTAAGTATAAAAAAATATTTATTACATACATCTATGGACATTGTCCCTTCACTTGAATATCTTCCAATCATTAAGATAAGACGAGGAAATAAAACTAAGCACTTACTATCAAGATCATTCAATGAAAAAGCATGTGATATTGATCAGCATACAAAAAGTTATTGTTGGAAGTTTCTATGAATGTAACAAATGGGCAAGGCTAAGATGAACATGAAAAACCTGTAATTTTGCTTGTCCGTTCATGTTAATGTGATATATTATTAAGTTGGAGTTACATTTTATCAGCTGAGAAACAGCTGCGGTAAACATTGATCTCTCGTATCCTGTCAGTCAGCGATTGAATTTAGCAGTGAATATTTTGTTTGAATGTTCTCCATTCTACAAGAGGAATAAGCAGATACATTTGCTTCTATTTTTCTTGTTTCAAGTTGACATTAGTTGGTAGAATATGCTTCTTTTTCCATATTTAAAATACACCGTGCCCTAGACCAACACTACCAATAATACATTGTTACAAATAATTAAAAATTAATAAAGTTATAATGACGTTTGTTGTAAAACGTACATAAATTCAAGTTTTATGGTGACAACAATAATTAAATTACGTAATTTTAAATATTGTGGTACAACAATGGTATTACGTGATTTCTCGTTTATTTTAATTCTAAGTTTTGGGCAAGAGCAATGAAATTACGAAAATGCTCACGTTTATTCGATTTGTTGTTTATTTCGACATATTCCAACAAGATGGAGCTCCCCCACAATATGGAAGCAAACAATGCTAAATATTTTGAAGCCGTGAAAAACAAATTAATCGACTCTAACCGGGTTTGAACCCGCGAACTTCGAAACCAGAGGTGCACATGTGAAAATTTACTGATTACCAATAGAAACTTGTTGATTTTATCTATATTTTTTTCAACAAACTGCATTGCAATAAGTTTGTTAGTTTCTGTTCTATATACAGTTTGTTATTGGTGGTGCTGATACCACGTATAGGTAACGAGGCATGCTGAAGGGACATTTCAAATGAACCGTTCTTCTTTTTCTTCTTCTTTTCTATATAGTCGTATGCCTGTTTATTTACACACACTATGTCAATGATAATTACATCTCATTCCACCTCTTGAGGGGTCTGCCCACTTCTCTTTTTCCTCTAGGACATAGGTTCTTCGTTGCTTTAATAAGCCTCGTATCGTCAGCTCTGTCCATGTGAACATTCCATTCCCTTTTCCTTGTTGTAATAAATGTCTCAACATCTATAATATTGCATTCCTCCCTCACATCCTGGTTCCTAACTCTGTCAAGTCTTGTTTTGTTAACTATAGCTCATAAAGTATTCAGTTCTGCTATTCTCATTAGTTGTTTCGTTTGGCTAGTATCTGCTCTTGTATCTGCACCATATGTTATTATTGGTCGTAAATATTATTTATAACCTTTTACTTTACACTCTGTGTTTAAATATTAGTTTTTCCATATAACATCCTGATATCCTCGATATCTAAAGCTCTGAGATACACACAGATGATAGCCAAATGAACAAAAAAAAATCCCTAAATATAACCAAGAAAACAAACAGGCCCTCTGGTTGAATTTTTTAAAGCTAAAAGCAATACTTTAACTACTGCTCAATATGTTCCGGAGGGGCAAGAAAAAAAAAAGAGAGTAAAACTTGAGGAATACGATAGAGTTGTAGAGCCAAACCCTTCCCCACTGGGATTTCAACCCCTTCCCGTCGTACCCTTTCTGGAGACCAACTCTATTAGGCAAGTTTGTTAACAAGTTTCAAAGAATTTTACATTTTACCCGTAGCCTGTGGCACAAGCACCAACACATGGAGGAGTGAGTTTTTAATTGGCAATTTACTGTTCCTCGGGTAATATAATCACTTGAATTTATTTTGCCTTCTCTACTTCTCCTTAAAGAACATCGACTTCTAACTTTTTATTACGTTACACCTGACTGATATTCCAATTTGTTTTGTCTCAAGTAATTAAAAAGGCAATAATCATCCCCTTTTCTACTTCTCTTTCTTTAAATTAATTACTTTCACTTCAATTGCCTCCCTCCCCAACAAGAATAATAACCGAACTGCAGCTCTGAATTATCCATTCATTTTCCTACTTCATGAGATGCTCTCCCATTTCTCCTCCTCTTCTTTCTCGATAGAGTTTGTTCCCACTCTATAGAGCAGAACTAGAATACATAGGGCCTAACTGAAGATATTTAAAAAGTGGTAGTGATAGGGGGTTAGTGGAGGTAATAGTAGGAGAAGTAATAGTAGAGATATATTAGTGGAAATTTCTCGTCACAAAGAAATTTAAAATAGGCTCAATTCTGGAAATGCATGCTATTATGGATTACAAAGACTCTTGTCGTCCCAACTTCTCTTAAAAACAGTAACTGGAAATATATAAAATTGTTTTTCTCCTGTTAAATGGATGCGAAACATAGGCTCTTCTTTTAAGGAAGGAGAAAAGATCATACGTATTAGAGAATAAAGTTCTCAGGAAAATGTTTGGACCAAAGAGAGATGGACAGGCGAATGGAGAAGATTACATAACAGTGAGCTTCATGATTTTTATAGGAAACCAGATATAATAAAAACAGTTAAGTCTCATAGACTACGCTGGGTAGGACATAGGCCTATGACACGAATGGGGAATGAAAGGAGGACATAAAAACTCCTTGTAGGGAAAACCGGAGGAAAAGTGGCCAATAATGAGGTGGGAGAATAACATTAACCATGATTTGAAGGAGGTATATTATACAGGAGATGATTGGAAAACATTAGCTCAAGATAGGAATGAATGGAACGCTTATGTCCACGCGATCATGGATATATGGGTTCGATAGTACCACTGAGTTAATGATCGAAATAATAATAGTGGTGGTGGTGGTGGTGGTGGTGGTGGTGGTAGTAGTGGTAGTAGTAGTATCAGTAGTAGTCTTGGTGTGATAGTGGTGGTGATGGTAATAATAGACTTAGTGGTAGTAGAAAGAGGAACAGTAATAATAGTATTAGTAGTATTGGTAGTAAGAGTAATAAGGATGGAAAGGGTAGCAAGAGTAAATTCATTACCTCCTAACACTCAATGATGGCAGTACTGGTTGCTGTCATTGACTAGCAGATAACAGTAGGAATCGCTACAAGGAATCACTAGGTTAGTGCGACGCAGTCCTTTAAGTTTCAGTTTCTTCATTTACAAGTTCTTATTTCTCGTATCAAATAGAAAATCTGTTGACTTGATGAAACTGAGCGAACCCCTTTCCAGACTATGTACTCAATGAACATTTTTATAGTAGAGCCGGAAATCCTCGGATGCCAATCATACACACTATAGTGATTTAATTTTCACCAGAGATTTCAAGGACGTATTAGTGGTCCGATATTTTCCGCTGAAACTTCCCATTCCTTACAACGTAGCTCCTTATATGGTAGTCATATGATAAGTCGGTCCTTTTGCAGAGATGCTTTGATATACAAGTACGTCTGCGCAGCCTCACGGAGTTGAAGGTGGGTGTTCGTGTGAGTGTCGGAGGATACAGTGACTTGACCTTCAAATCTCTATCAAAAATGAAATCACTATAGCTATTACATCACAGACACGATCAGTAAATGTAGTAATAGTAGGTATCTTGTGGTAGAATTTTATTTAATGTCGCCTTTTAACAACTCAGATTTTTAACGTCGCAATTCAAAACCGGACGTGAGAGAAATCAACAAAATTTGTTTAAAAGCTCTTATTTATCGGTTATATTATTTTAAGGTATAGTGATCCCACTACAGGCGTTGGAAGGCCCTTGGAGTGATAGCAAGTTAAGGCTCCCATCTTCCCACACAATCATCACGAGATGTCAACTGAGTTGTCAGTCCTGCTTGATGGCCGCCTTTACGCCAGTACAAACGTCTGATACTTATTTCTGTTAAAGTTGAGCAAACCCGGAATCGTGACGACCCAGAGGGTTTAAGAAAATTTACTTTGACTAATTTTTAAAATAATTCATCAAACTAAATACAATAATTAATATTTTAATATATACTAATCTAATAATTATTATCACTAATACTATATTAATTAAACATTAAAGTAAACTTCAAAGTACAAAAAATATATATATTCCACAAAAAAGTCTGATTCCATCGGGACTCGAACCACAGACCACCCGGCTTGTAGCGTGTTGCCTTAACCAAAGTGCGTGGCCCTTATTAGTTACGTGCCTTAAATCTACTACGCAGAGACCCAACCTTACATCCCGATTTAGTAAGGCCGTTTCTAACTGTGGAATTTTATATGAAATTGGGTCATTCCAGGACGACATAAACTGCAAAATTTGTGTACTCAAATACTGGTAGCGGGTAATTCAAGGTGAACAAACAATGCTCAGATAAATTTGTTACGACCACCAAATTATAAACATAGATGTGAAATTTTGGGCAGACGAGGTTAGGAGAGAACTCCAAATGATTGTGATGGGTTGGGTATGGGGGAAAAGGGACTGAAAATCGCAAGAATGTATAGAGAAAAATAATGAGGAGGTACTTAGATATAAACAAACAAGATATTTTCGCCGAATGTGCGTGAAAACGCTCACTGTATTTACAAAGAGACCTAAAACACGTTTGGGGAAAAGAATCTTATATACTCAACCTAGGATTTAAAGAGAGATTAGGGCTTGCTTGGTTTAGGCTAGGGGCATGGAAATTTCTAAAAATTAGCGACGATCACGATATTCGAATATGTCCAATGTGCGGGAGCTTTGAAGACGATATATATATTAGAAAAATGTAATGATTTAGAATATTGGAGATCTCAGTCGTCACCGGAAAGATTTATAAATTCAAATCGTGAAAGATTGGCATGCTACGAGTTAATGGTAAATCCAGAATATTGGATAAACTTGGGTAAATTTCTGGACAAAATGCGGAAAATAAGAACAACACTCATTCGTGAATAAATACATGTTATCAAAATGCAATACCATTAATTCTTAATAATTATACATAACTTAATTAATGTACAATGTTATTGTATTATTATGTAATTATAATATTATTGTTTTGTTTTTGTTTTTTTTCCTTTACACTAGTACCAATTATTACTTTATTGTAACGGACTGTCAATAGCACGTATGGCTTACTGCCCGTGCAAACCATATTTGTAAATAACATTGTAAATATCTCACTTTTAGTCTAATAAAGTCCTCCTCCTCCTAATACTACTACATCCTGTTCTCAAGCAGATCGTACGCAATATTGTTACAATCTGAAGAAATTTATTGACCACAGCCGCTTTAAAGATTATTAAACATTACTCTGTTTTCAGTTATAAGACAATTCGCAGGTAAATAGAGTTAGTATGGCTGTTAAGATTAGATTTTCTTAACATAGAGCAGGCAGGAACGTCTCTTAGCTGGGTAACATTAACATTGCAGGAACGAGAAATTCAATCAAAGTGAGATTTCTCGAGAGGAAGAGAGAAAGCTGCAAGTAATTATTCCGAATCAAACTGCAATGAAAGTTTGTGTTGAATCCCTCCGACCTAACTTCAATCATTAGTGTAGCAATCTCTCTGTTTCCTCTTGCCATTATAACCTCTGCTATTGCTATCTTAACTTCGTGTTCTGCATTTTAAAGATGGCGCACAATTTCATCAAATGCCTATGTTGATTATTATTATTATTATTATTATTATTATTATTATTATTATTATTATTATTATTATTATATCGATGGAAATGGATTTCTTGAGGAGAGCAGCAAGATGTTCAAAATTAGACGAGATGAGAAATACTATCATAAGAGAAAAAATGAATATTGGTTATTCAATAGTAGATTATATACGGTATAAGGAATTAAATTGGTATGGGCACGTACGACGAATGGAAGAAGAAAGATTACCCAGGAAAACATTGGAATGGTGTCCACCTGGAAGGAGGAGGAGAGGAAGACCTCGAAACTCGTGGATGCAAGAAATAAGAACTGGAATGAGAGCAAAAGGACTGGAGGACATGGATTGGATTGAGAGAGACGAGTGGAGAAGAAAAATAAAACTTTGGGCACAGAAAGATGTGTAAACATTAAAATTCTGTATATAAATAAATAAATTATATTATTATTATTATTATTATCATTATTATTATATTTTATATAACAGGTTTTAAATGTATACAACATCTTCCTGTGCCCAATATTAAGTTTTTATTCTCTTCCTCCATTCATTTCTAACCTTCCAGTCAGCACCCTGCAGTCCCTTGTCTTTCGTCAAATTTATAATTCCCTTTATCCATGTCTTCTTATGTCTGCCTCTTCTTTTCCTCCGATTTGGAATCCACTCCAACTGGCAATCTATCTTCATTCATTCTCTTCATGTGTCCAAACCATTGAAATTCTTTATTTCCCACAAATTGTATAATTGTTTTATTCAAGTTCATTTTATCGGATAATACTGTTTCTGATCCTGTCTAATTTAGAGCATCGTGTATAACTTAAAGAAAAATCAATTTCTGCAGATTGCAATTTTGATATTAATTTGGAATTTATATTCCACGTTTCTGCTCCATGTAGACTGCGATGGGCAGGACATGTTGCACGTATGGGGAATGAAAAACGTCTATGGAAGCTTCTTGTAGGAAAGCCAGGGGAAAACGCCCAGTTGGTAGACCAAGAATGAGGTGGAAGAATAACATTAACTATGATTTGAGGGAATTAGATTATACAGGGAATGATTGGAAAGCATTAGCTCAGGATAGGGATGTATGGAGAGCTTATGTCCGCGCGGCCATGAACCTACGGGTTCGATGGTGCCAGTGAGAGAGATCATTAAACTACTTACTATTGATTTATAAATATGGATTTTACTTTCTTTGAATAAATATTTATCCCACAAAATTCCATTCAATATTACTATTGCAGATCAACCTTCTTCTTCTTCTTCCTTCCAAGTATTAGGCCAAGGCCTGTTGCGATCCTATAGAAAATTTTTCGTCCAGCGTTTCATAGGACGGCCCAGTGATCTTCGTCCTCTTGGTATATAATTATAAACAGCTTTGGGGATCCGATTTGAACTCATTCTTTCAAGATGGTGTTTCCAATTTAGTTGGTACTGTTTAATATATTCCAAAATTGGCGTAGTCTTCAATTCTTTTAAGATATCGGTGTTCCTTTTCCGATCCCATCTGGTGTAACCCGCTGTTCTGCGCATGAATCTCATTTCACAAGCCGTTATTCTGCTTTCATGTTGTTTTCTTAGTGTCCATGCTTCACTACCATAGGTCAACACTGGTCTAGCCAAAGTGTTATACAAACGTAATCTGATGTTTTTTTTGTACAAGGGATGGTTTCATAACTTGATTAATAATTCCTAAACTTTTATTATAACTAGTAACTTTTTCAGGGATATCCTTTTCATCCCAGATCAACCTTCAATTATTATTTTTGTTATTTCCAAATCATTGTTTCATCTTTATTTATTTCAACTCCCAAATATTTAATTTTGTTACAAATATTAATGGTATTATTATTATTATTATTATTATTATTATTATTATTATTATTATTCCACTAATTATTTATTTTACCGATGAACTTACGTACAAACGAAATATTAAATTCAAGAAGGACATTCACTATTTCTTTTTCAGCAGAGACAGAAAATTCCATCGAATGTTTACGTTTCCACATACCCATATTTAACTTAGCTAAAATGTTGAAAGTATTTATTGAAATAGAACTAGAAGCAGAAAATTTGCACATGAAATATACATTATAAACTATATAAGTTATATTTAGCAAGTAAATGTCCTTATAGCAAAGAATACTGTTTCAAACATTAAATCCGAGATATCGAATGACATCTCTGCTTCTGAAATATGCCATAATAAATATTATTTAAACTTTACTCTTTCTCGTTGAGCTAGTTTGTGTATTATATATTTTTTTATTTTACTTTTTCTTGTCATTCTTTAAAACGCCCTTGCACTTCAAACGGAATTTGCACTCACGCTCCCTTTCTGCCGGGGATACCCCCATATTAACACATTAGCAGTTCACGTGTAGCCTCAGCAAAATGTAGAAGCAAATGAGTGCGCCGTGCGTATTAGCAGTGAGTAATTCTGGCGGGAAACTTAATGGCTTTACAAGAAAATTCCATAAATATTGTTTTGTCAGTTATGCTCCAGATAACATAGAATGCCAATGGACATTCATTATGTGGTGTGCAATAATTTTTGTACGTTTTTCGTGACTTTTTCGTAGCCTACAGTTAATAATTATTATGACATATTTAAATTATCTAGAATATTGGGGATTCTTGTCATCTCAACTTACCTAAAAACAAGGTTAAAGTGAAAATACATAAAACTGTTATTCTCACATTTAAATGGATGCGAAACTTAGACTCTTACTTTAAGGGAGAAGAAAATATTCCGGATATTTGAGAATAAAGTTCTTGGGAAAATGTTTGGACCAATGACAGACGAACAGACAGGCAAATGGAAAAGACTACATAACAGTGAGCTACATGATATTTATAGGAAAGCAGATATAATAAGAATAGTTAAGTCTCTAGACTGCGATGGACAGGACATGTGGCATGAATGAGGAATGAAAGAGGGACGTTGAAACTTTTTGTAGGAAAACAGAGGGGGAAAACTCACAGTTGGTAGACCAAGAAGGAGATGGGAGAATAATATTAACCATGGTATGAGAGAAGTAACCTATATTATGCAGGGATAATTGGAAAACATTAGCTCAGGATATGTATGCAGAGCTTATGTCCGCGCGGCTATGAACATACGGGTTCGATAATCCCAGTGAATTAGTTAGTTAGTTAGTTAATTAGTTGTTTAGTTAGAACAATATAATACATATAACATTTATAATCAAGAAGGGCCGAAATATAGTTCAACAAAAGAGTCTGTGAAATAAAACAATTTTACGTAGCTTAATCGTTAACAATTTTGTTTAATTTTGCTATTTTTTCAGGTTTCGGTGTATGACATGCTCTACCACATATTTTAGAATTAAATTGACCACGCGTCTCACCTCGGACTGATGAACTCTAAGAAGCATATCTGGATGCTCCCTGATTTCCGAAGCCGCTACTACGATCCTTGCTGCAAGCTGTGGAGCTGTGCATCCAGGCCAATGGTCGCCATTTCCAACAATTGCTGTAAAATAGCATGTAATATTTTCCATTTTTCTTATAATTAATTAATGAACAACAATGTGTTCAACAATTTTAAAATGATGTTTTATTCTGTAGACCAACAACAATGCATTTCCGACCCAAGGTGCATTGTATTAAAATGCTTGCATGGCTGTTCCCTACCACCACACGAAAAATCTGCACTAATTTCGGTTACACCCTGTATATATATATATATATATATATAATATATATATACATACAGAGTGCGGCGTAAGTCAGTTAACCATTGCACATGGTTGCAAGGAAAAATAATCAGATTGGTTTAAACTGGGGTTTGAATACGGGACCTTCAGAAAATAATCTCAAACACCACTGCTTGAGGTAATTTGCTAACTACGGAACAATTTCGGTAGTTGTTTTTAGTATAGATGTTGTAAACTACAGAAAATAATATATTTGCATTTTCGGTTAACTGACTTATGTTGCACCCTGTTTTCTCTCCGAGCGCAACAGGTCTAGAAGGTCCTTGGCTGACCATCCGGCTGCTGACCTCACATCCACATGTGTTAATCACAGAAGTAGACGATCATGTAGCCAATGTAGGGGTGACATGTGGTCAGCATGTCGGATCTCCCAGCCATTATAGTTGGTATTCTCAACCTGGAGTCGCTACTTATTGAAGCTACCCAAATGCCTCACGATGCTGGGTGGACGCCGATCAAATACTGGCCGAAATTCCATGAGAAAAATTTCTTCCCCCATGGAGACTCGAACCAGCGCAAGTCCCGTAGCTCTGTGCCAAGGCTTCTTGCCTTAATCACTCGGCTACGGCGTGGGACGTTTATATATATATATATATATATATATATATATATAATATTACGTCGACAACATTTTTCTTGGCCAATTTCAAAACTTTCATCTCGATACGGCATTTTCATTTAATCATAATGCGAATCCTGATTATTATTAGAGAGAAGCTAGAATTACATATATTTAATAGTGAAGTTTATGCTAGCTGTTGGTGGTTGTGTAAAGAGCAGTGGTAATGGGTAACTGGAGTATTTGTAAGAGTGTAGAAATTCATTAGTCTGACGAGCAGGCGTGGACTTAATGGTAATGATTTCTATTCTCATCCAGAAATGTGAGCCTGTCTGCAAGCAGAGTATTGGTTTCCTGCCTTATCTTACAAGCTCATTCCTTTCACCAATTTAATTGTATTTTGAAGCAGCACTGAAGCGAACTCTAGACGTCAACATTCTTGACATGAGGTTTTCTTGTTCCTACTCTTCTTATAGTCCTACTCCATTTTGGGAACAGATAGCTCAGATGGCAAGGCATTTCATTATGGAGTGTAAGGATGGAGACAAGTTCTGAATTCCACTAAACATTTTTTTAACTTTTATAACTGAACTGCGCCCGAGCACGTGCAATTGCTCATTCGAGTTTCAATATTGTGTATAAAATTTGTTTGTGAATAAAATGTTTTCTTATTCTAATCTCCCATAGTTGTTCATATATATATATATATATATATATATATATATATATTGCATAATTCCAATTAATGCAAATGCAGTATCCATGGAAGGATATTGACACATTTGTACCATTACCTAGTGTGTTTAATATATTTGATGATGTAGTATTGTTGGCCGATAGCGAGGAGATACTAAAGGATAACACGCACACACTATTGAGTAACACTAAGAAATTAGGACTGGAAGTAAATATCAATAAAACTAAATATATGGTCACACGTAGAAATTCATTAAATAATGGAAATGAACAGCTAATGACAAATGAGGGAAATTTTGAGGAGGTGGCTGAATTCAAATACCTAGGAACAATAATCACAAGTAGGAATGAGATGCACAAAGAAATTTAACATAGGCTCAATTTGGAAATGCATGCTATTATGCATTACAGAGACTCTTCACGTCTCAACTCCTTTCAAAAAACGTCAAACTGAAAATACATAAAACTATTATTCTACCAGTTATATTATATGGATGCGAAACATGGACTCTTACTTTAAGGGAGGAAAGAAGATTACGAGTATTTGAGAATAAAGTTCTTAGGAAAATGTTTGGACCAAATGAACACACAGGTGAATGGAGAAGATCACATAACAATGAACTACATGGTCTTTATAGGAAGCCAGATATAATGAGAATAGTTAAGTCTCGTAGACTGCGATGGGCAGGGCATGTGGCACGAATGGGTAATGAAAGACGTGCATGGAAGATTCTTGTAGGAAAACCAGAAGGAAAACGCCCAGTTGGTAGACCAAGAATGAGGTGGGAGAATAATATTAACTATGATTTGAGGGAAGTATATTATACAGGGGATGATTGGTAAGCATTAGCTCAGGATAGGGGTGTATGGAGAGCACAAGTATACCTCCTAAAAAAATTAAGAATAAAATATATGAAAATCAGAATGATTGATAGGTTAGCCCTGTTAATATTGGCGGCCATGAACCTGTGGGTTCGATAGTGCCAGGGGGTTAGTTAATGCTCCGATAGATGAAATCTGCTATTAAAATACCTGATTTTCTTAACAGCTCTTTTAGCTATTTCGGAATTTCCAATTTTTTAAGTGGGTTGACATTTCTGGATACTGGATTCTGGCTTAAATTTTTGTGCCTTGCAGTTAAAAATGGCAGATTTTTTGACGTAGTCTTAGTACATCACAACGCTTCTCTGAGAGAAATTTTAAGGTAGGTCTCGGCATGCAATGGTTGTTAGTTTCCTTGTAAATAGAAATTCAATTACTCTGCAGTAGTAACACATGAATCGATATTTTAAGTCAGTTAGTAGTACCAATTCATCTCTTGTTTCCCCAAGTACTACAATGATGTCACGAACCCGCAAGCTTAGAGTGCGTGAGATATACAGTTTTATCGAAAAAGTTAGCAGCAATTTCAAACAACCATAGCTCAGGAAGCATTTGAGATATGAAACGAGTATTTTTTTTGTTAAATTCACCAACTCAAAAAGTTTTTTTTTCTTACCTTTGAATGTTTCTATGTTCGCTCCGTTGGTTGCTCTGCAAACATCCAGCCGATAGTCGATTTCGGCCCAACAGCGCTGGATCATCGCAGGCGTGATTGTTGCAACAGCATCGGTGATCCTCTGCTTTAAATGTTGCAGATCTTTGATCGGTTCACTGTACACAATGTTTTTACGTATCCCCATAAAAAATGTTAGGGGTGTCAAGTCAGGGCTTCTAGGAGGCCATTGAATAGGACCGGAGATGTTTACTTAGGCATGCTAGAACAGTACGTTTTCCCGCAAGTAGACCAAATTGAAGAAGAAAATAAAGTAACTTTATTCTTTCAACAAGATGGCGCCCCCCCACACTTTTCCCAAAAAGTTCGAGACGCTCTGCATGCAAGATTCCCTAGTCGATAGATTGGTAGGTCCGGTCCTATTCAATGGCCTCCTAGATGCCCCAACTTGGCACCCCTAGACTTTTTATGGGGATACGTAAAAAAAACATTGTGTACAGTGAACCGATCAGAGATCAGCACAATTTAAGTCAAAGGATCACCGATGATGTTGCAACAATCACGCCTACGATGATCCAGCGCTGTTGGACCGAAATCGACTATCGGCTGGATGTTTGCAGAGCAACCGACGGAGCGCACATAGAAACATTCTAAGGTAAGGAAAAAAAAACTTTTTGAGTTGGTGAATTTAACAAAAAAATACTCGTTTTAATATCTAAAATAGTTCCTGAGCAATGATTGTTTGAAATTGCTGAACCTTTTCGATGACCCTGTACTATCTAATAATTTATTCCAACTTATTAACTAATTGACAATGGATCACTCGGTATTTATTAAATAGTATGTGTTTTCGATTACAGATAGTTACGTAAATTCTAGAGATACTACAGAGAACATCGAACAAAGATGGAAAACTCTCCTCTCACTTCAACATGAATGACACTCGAGCACATTTTGCTTCGCTGAAATGCATTATTCATGACATATGTCATATGACTTAGAATTTCAAGCTCTTTGGTTTCATGGCCTCCTCTCTTGTGCTTCCTTCCTTTGTTATCTGTCACTTGTTATTCACACCTATTTTATAGTAAGTAAAGTTATACATTCTAGAAATATGAAAGAAATTTTCTGATAGCTTATAACGGTGTCCTCAGCTCATAAGAATTCCTGGTGCGTTTTGTGGAAAATCTGAGAATGATGGAAAGTAGCAAAGTGCATCTAGGTTTAAAAGAAATAATATACTAGTGCATTAAAGTCACTTAGATCTCTGTGGCAAAGAAATGGCAAGAAATTTAAACGTGACTTCTGGCTTAAGTACGATATGCAGCTACATTCACACGTGATAAGTTTCTTAAATTTCTTCGGATGGATAACCCATATTTTAATGGTCAAGAGATTGTGAAAATGAATATGAACTAACTAATACCCGGCGTGCGCTGCTACGCCTAAATAAATTAAAATTAATGTGTTTTTGTCCACCGCTGTGATCTCGAGGTAGCGTGCTGCCTTCTCACGCAGCGGGCCCGGGTTCGATTCCAGGTTGGGATAGGCTCTTGGGTGAGGTTTTTTCGCGGTTTTTCCTCACCTGTAAGACAAATGGCGGGAAGATTAGGGCCTAACGGTCCCCGAAAATCATCCGGCCATCCTTATCATTAACAACATCCTTCACCGGTGTGGAAAGCAACGGGAAGCTACCACACCTATAATTCCCTATTAAAGCTGCAAAGCATAACATGAAAATGCTGTGATTGCAGTGAAAGACCTGCCCTCGGGCAAAACGCTATGGAATGGAATGTGTTTTCATGTTTAGTTGAATAAGTATACGGAACAATAATTATAAATTTACGTCGTAAATATTTTAGATACGACCAGTCTCATGGGCTAGTGGTCAGCGTTACTGACTACTGTTCATGAGGCCCGGGTTCGATTCCAGGTCAGACCATAGGATTTTTTTCTTAAAGGGAATTATTCCTGTGGTTGCCCATGGTCTTGAATTTAGGTTAAGTTTAGGTTAAGAACTCTCCTGGTGCTTCATTATCATTTATCATCCATCATAACATCGGGGTAACGTAACTCCGACTTCCAGGTGCCCCAACCTAAGAAATGGATTACAATTCCGCCAATGCCAGGGGAGAAAGCCAGAAATGTCATAAAAGATATCCTGATGGCATTAGAAAAAAAATATACACCCGTGCTGATTACCGGCGTTGGCCGGGAATCTACTTATCCCTATCTTCTTGGCATAATTGAACTAAAAGACAACTCGTTATTGTGAGTTGTCCGTAAAAGAATACCCGCCGTTCTCTGCTACGCTAGCTAGGGAATCTACTTTTCCCGATCTTCTTGGCACCAATGAAAGACAAAAACGGTTATTGTGAATTGTCCGTTAAAGATAAACATTTGCTGTCGGGAACTTTTTTGTAGAGTGTTTTTAGATATTCAATTCTGTGAACATTAATTTTGTGTATTTGTTATAGTTTAGGCAGCATAAGCCATTTAAGCATCCAGAAAGCAACTTTTTTCACGTTTTTCACTAAAGTATGACTTTAAGGGTGAAGGAGTTGAGTATTACAACTATCTTATAGCCTGTAACCTTCCCAAAAAAAAACTCCTGAACGTTTTGCAAAAAGCCCCATCACAATCGGATGAACGGTATGGCAGCGAATAAAATACGAACAAACAAACATTAATTTTTATATATTAGATAAGATTATTATGAATAAGCGGTTATATTATATAATTTAATAATGATTTATTGAAGGCTAAGTTTCTACGTTCTACAGACCCTGCCTGTCATTTAGCCACTCCGATCTCTGACGAGAATAAATGCATTCTAAACGCCCATGAGATCATGAATTAACTTAATAACTAAATAGATGATCACACATAGAAATAGAGTCCACCGCTGTGGTCTTCGAGGTAGCGTGCTGCCTTGTCACGCAGCGGACCCGGGTCCGATCCCCGGTCGGGACAGTTTTTCTGGGTGAGGTTTTGATCTGGGTTTTTCCTCACCTGTAAGACAAATGTCAGGAAAACTTTAAGGCCAAACGGTCCCCGAAATCATATGGTCATCGCAATCATCATCATTCATATTCATCTTAGGTTAAGCTTAGGATTAGGTACTCTCCTGGCGCACCACTATCATTATCACCCATCATATCATCGGGGCAACGTAACCCAGCCTTCCAGGCGCCCCAACCTCAGAAGTGGGTTACAAGTACGCCGTGCCAGGAGAGAACACCAGGAATGTCGAAAGACAACCTGGGGCATTTGCAAAAAAAAAAAAAAAGACAAAGCAGGGAAATTGAAATTTTGAAGAAGTGATTGAATTTGAATTTAAATACCTTGAAATAATAATTAAAAATTGAAATGAGATACACAAATAAATAAAACATAGGCTCAATACTGGAAATAATTGCTAGTATACATTACAGGGACTCTTGTCGTCCAACTTCTCTCAAAAAACATTAAACTGAAAAAAAAAATTAAAAACTGTTATCTTCCCAGTTCTATTATATGAAATATTATTACTTTAGGAGAGAGAAAAGAATAGGAGTATTTGGGAATAAAGTTCTTAGCATTTTTTTTTGGACTAAAGAGATAGACAGGACAATGGAGAAGATTACATAAAAATGAGTTACATTATCTTTATAGAAAACCAGATAAAATAAGAAAACTTAAGTCTCATAGACTGCGATTGACAGGGCATGTGGCACTAATGGGGATTGAAAAGGGGCACGGAAACTTGTTTTAGAAAAACCAGAGGGCAAACTCCCAATTGATAGACCAAAGATGAAGTAGCATAATAACATTACCATGATTTGAGGGAAGTATATTATACAAGGAATAATTCGAAAACTTTAGCTGAGGATTGGGATGTATGGAGAACTTATGTCTGCGCGGCCATGAACCTTCGGAACCAATGAGTTAGTCAGTATTTTTATTTCTCGACCCTCTTTAACAGCTAAGGTGATTAGTGTTGAAATTCAAATCTGGGCGCGTAAGAGCCGCCAAATTTTGATCAGATCCCTCTTTTATCAGTCTTGAGTTTTTTTACGTGCTGTGAATTTACGACATGGTATCCAAAGCGTCAGTTTCTGAAGGAACCCATACACAGGGATTTTATGCCGTTAAAAATCTTTCGGTCTCGGCCAGGTTTGAACCCGTGAACTTGAAATCAGAAGCGAGCATGGTAAACACTAGTCCACCAGGACTATTTAAATTAATCGTAATTCTGTAAAAAAAAAATGATTAGGGCTAAAAGTAGACTGTGAAAAAAATAGGTTTGAAGTTAGGAACATGCAAACTTGAGTCCATTCCGTTGGTTGATCTATAAAGTAACTATTTATCTTCGTGATTCGATTCCCGTGGGTCGGAAACTTTAAACCTTCATTTAGGGTCTGGACGTGTACATGTGTAAAGGGATAAAATGAAAAAGTAAAACAGCGAGAGAAAAATAAAATAAAATAAAAATAATCCTATAAGAGGTTAAATATACAGAGTGTCCCATTCAAACCTCCTACATTTTAATTAATCATAACTAACAAAGTATGCGGAATTATGAAATGAGGCCGGTATTAAACGAAACAGAAACTTAAAGAATGTTCATTGTCACACATTGCCACACACTAAAATACCTCTAACACACCTACAATTCCCTAGTATAGCTGCAAATCATAGCATGAAAATGCTATGATTGCAGTGAAAGACCTGCTCTCGGGCAGAATTACTATGGATGGATGGATGGATTGTCCAACATGCGACAGATGAATTAACTGCAACTATGAAAACAAAAATTCTTTGAGTTTCTCTTTCTTTTAATACCAACCTCATTTCATAATTCCGCATACTTTGAGAGTTATGATTAATTAAAATGTGGGAGGTTTGAATGGGACACGGTGTATTTGTTTGTAACATGAGACTGGCTGTATTAACCGTTTACTTCACAATGTAGCTTTTAAGATACATTTATTTATTTATTTATTTATTTATTATTGTTTATAAAACAATAAAAAACATATGATTATAAATTACTTAAGCTTGTGTCAAATTACGTAATAATGTAGCCTACAATAATAATCAATTAGGCTATATTTAATACCAATTGCAAATCTGTAATAAAGAAGACTACGAAAGTTCTACATGATTTTGTTTTCTTTGCGATCCAAAACATTTAAATAACTGACACGATAAATTATTGTTTCGCCAATTTAAGGCTTAACTTATACGATCATCAGATTTACGACACGTAAAATAAATCCCTGAGCCGAGTTAGTTGGCTTTACCACGTCCAGATTGAATTGTAGTGACTATTTAACTCATGCCCCAAATGGGAATCAATGACCAATCACGTTACAATGATTTTTGATTTACAACCAATCACAGTCGTGTTTCGCCTAGAATTTACCAACTAAAGTTTATCATAAGTAATGCCACGAGTGATTTCCAAATTATCGATAAATTCACGACTCACGAAGTGAGGAGTGAATTTATCTAGAGAATTTGGAAATCAAGAGTGGCATTTGTTAGGACTATTTAACGAATAAAATTAAGCTGTTTACTCACAAATCATTATTTAACGTGTAGTTTTCAAAATATTTATATATTTAATGCAAACGGCGATGTTTGAAAACAATGAGAAACGATAGGTACGCTTCTACTGCTTCTTTTGTTTATCACTGCAACCAGATCATACTATTTATTGCCAAAGGAACGCAATATTGTAAGAATGCTCTCTAGTGGAGAAAAAATGAAACATCAATCTGTATATTAATTCATTTCTGATGTCGTATGATGTAAATATTACAATTATATTTTTCTGGATTATTACCTGGGAAAAAATACATTTAAGAAAGTCAAACAGTGGTTTCTTTTTTTGGTGGTATAATAAATTGCTACAAATGTTGACATGTATGCACTATATATACAATCTGGTAGCCGTATTTCTTATAGGCTCAGTCACTGCAAAATAACGGTCAGACCTGTTCAGAATATTAAAAAGGAGGAGCTTTGTTTAATATATGGTAATTATAACACTGATAAATATTTCGTGAAACACGACTCTGATTGGTTGTAAAACAGAAAATCATTGAAACGTGATTGGTCATTGACTCCCATTTGGGGCATGAGTTAAATAGTCATAATAAAGAAAGCACCTCCTTTTTAAACATTCAGAATAGGTCATAGCATTATTTTGCAGTGACTGATTCTCTAAGTAATACGGCTACAAGATTGTATATATAGTGCATGAATGTCAACACATACGCATGCGGGAGTTTATATAAAACATCTGTAGCAATTGATTATACCCCAAAAAAAGAAACCACTGTTTGCACTTTCTTAAATGTATTTTTTCCCATAAAAAGTATAATAATGATATTTACATCATACGACATCAGAAATTAATTGATATACAGTTTGATGTGTTTCATTTTTTCTCCACTAGAGTGCATTCTTACAATATTGCGTTCCTTTGGCAATAAATAATATGATCTGATTGCAGTGACGAACAAAAGAAGCAAATGAAGTGTATCAATCGTTTCTCAATTGTTTTCAAACATCGCCATTTACATTAAATATATAAATATTTTAAAATAAATATATTTAAATAATGATTTGTGAGTAAACAGCTTAATTTTATTCGTTAAATAGTCCTAACAAAAGCCACCCTTGATTTCCAAATTCTCTAGATAAATTCACTCCCCACTTCATGAGTCGTGAATTTATCGATAATTTGGAAATCACTCGTGGCATTACTTATGAGAATAGGCTGAGATACTAAATAGTGTCGTTAAATAGAATACTCATATTATGATCAACACTAAATATGTTCTTTTATTTAGTCTATATTTTAATAATATTTTAAAATATTGCAATAAGTATGTAATTTTTGCATGATTTTATTATTCGCTGGTTGAATGGAAGAGAAGGCATGAAAACTAACAGACTACATAACACCGTAGAATAGTTTTCATGTCCATTAATTCATAACAAACCACGATGGATCCTACAATAACGAACTTACACGAGGTTGTAGTGTTAATTGCAGCCCATCATTGTTCTAATCTAATCCTTTGCATTTCATGAATAAAAAATAAGAAAATTAAGTAAACTTCGTTCACTGTACTAACATAAGTATTAACAATTCATAGAAATATGTGTATTTATCAAGTTTATCTTAATATTATGCAGACTGATGTTTATATTTAAAATAACTGTTTAGTTTGGATAGTGAGAGAGAGAGATAACGAAGAGTAATGCACTGTACTATAAAAGTACCAACTGCATTTCTTCCGGTCGATGAATCAATTAGGCTATATTTAATACCAATTGCAAATCTGTAATAAAGAAGACTACGAAAGTAGCAGATACAGCTTGGGATAATTGTCTATCTATTGTACGCGCAGCAATTACTGTCTACAACGGATACGGTTACACTTGTCATACGCAGGAAGTTCAAGGCTAATACATAAACATATATTTCTAAATTCAAATCGTGACAGATTGACATGCTGCGAGTTAATGGTAAACCCAGAAAATTGGATAAATGTAGGTAAAATTCTAGGAAAAAACACGGAAAATAAGAACACTCATTCGTGAATAAATATATAATTATGTAAGAAAAGGGTGATATGATTAATACTTAACAACTGTACGTAACTTAATTAATGTTTAATGTATGATTACGTCTTGTGATTTTTTTGTTTTATATTATTATTTATTTACAGGGCTATTCAGAAAGAAGGAACAGACTTCAAACATTTATTTCTTCAAACTACAAAGAAACGAAAACACAATTCCAACGTTCCGGGAAAGAGAAAAGTTCACTATTTTATGAATTGAATGTGAGCATCATGTGTTACACGACAAATATCAAAATGGTGGCTCATTTCTTGCCACACACAAAACAACTGGTCTCTAGTTATCGAATTCACAGTTTAAACAATTCGACGTCGCAGATTTTCAAGAGTGTCAGGCACACGGGGGATAAGAACACGGTATTTTACCGCAACCCCACAGATAAAAATCACACACGTCTAGTGACCTGGGAGGCCACCGGTAATAAAGTTGATCTTCTGCTCCTTCTCTTCCAATCAAATGTCCTGTTGTGTCGCCATTTTAATATAAACAATCAACATGGCAAGCAACAGCGCCAATACGGCCGTGATAGGAACTTCAAAATTTTCTCTTTCCAGGAACGTTGGAATTGTGTTTATATATATATATATATATATATATTTTTTGTAGTTTGGAAGAAATAAATGTTTGAAGCCTGTTCCTTCTTATTGAATAGCCCTGTATTAATGGCGTAGACCATTGTTGAGCCATAGACTCTCCTTTGTCAGGAGTTAGTGGACTGAGTTCATTTTAGTTAACTTATTTGCCCATAGATGTTATGGATAGCACGCGATCAACACACCGACTCAATGAGGCATCTAGCAGGCAACTAAGGTATTACCAGGACGTTGAGGTCGGTACATTTTACTTAGGGCAAAAATAAATGGCATTTTATTCAGGCTTAATCCTTAATTTGGCAAAACACAAGTTTCTTGTGTCTGTTATTTAAATATGGCGAACCGCAGTGAAAACAGAATCTTGTACAACTGTTATTATTATGTATTTTATATAATTAGACATACATGCGTTTTTTTGTTAGCTTTCTCCTGATTTATTTAAAATATTAAATTAATTAAACTAACTGATGTATCCTATAAGATACATTATGAATTTAAGGGTTAAGGATATTTTGGAGCCTGAAAATCTTAAAGTCCCTGCCGGAGAACTTGCTCCTTGGATTTTTCCGTCCTAGAAAAATCCATCGACCCCGGCCGGGTTTGAACCCGTGACCCTCGGGAACATAAGCAAGAAGCATAACCACTAGTCCACCGCGGTTACTAGACAGTTTATTGCTACTGACTGTCAACAGCACGTAAAGATTGCTGTCAGTGCGATCCATATTTTTGTAAATAATATTGTAGGTATCTTACTTTTAGTTAATTAGTGTATAATGCTATTGTGTTATTATTTAATTGTAATATTATTGTGTTGTCTTTATGTAATTGTAATGTTAATGTTTTTTAGTGTATAATGCTATTGTGTTATTATTTAATTGTAATATTATTGTGTTTTCTTTATGTAATTGTAAAGTTAATGTTTTTTTTTTGTTGTTTATTTTTCTTTACACTAGTACCAATTATTACTTTATTGTAACGGTCTGTCAACAGCACGTACGGCTTACTGCCCGTGCGACCCATATTTGTAAATAATATTGTAAATATCTTACTTTTTGTCTAATAAAGTCCTACTACTACTACTACTACTTTTAGTCTAATAAAGTTCTACTACTACTACTACTAGCAGTGTTGCTCACATTCAATCCATAACGGAAACCGTTGAAAGTAAGTCTTCAATAAAAAATATTGGTTGGGCGGTATAATGCACTTAAATCAAAAATTGAACTTTTCAAAACAATATACTATATGATTCAGAAACATGTTCCCTTTTGGATTGTATTAAAGTTTTAAGTATTCTCCCAATAGGGAGAACATATTATTGTTATAAAGCCTAAAGATTTTTATTGTGCGTCCAAACGATTAGATAGATAGCGAGGAGGGCGTTTTGCATATTATATTTTGATGGAGGCATGACAGAATTCTCGTCCACTAAATCACTAACTCGCCATTCCGTCTCATCGCTTCAACACACAGTAAACCGAAGTGAACATTTTATTCAAATGGTAATATGTTTGAATTGCAATTTTTTACCTCCATAACACTGAGCAACAAAAAAGATACTTGTTTTTTTGTCTCAGAAAGAAAAATATATGATTCTGATAGTATTTTTCTCCTGAATTCAAATATGATATCGGTTTTTCTCCATCACACAAGGTTTCCGAGAGACAGGAATTTATAATTTCAGACATTTTAATATTTTCTGCATTCGTAACTACATAATATTCGAACATTCGGACTCGCCTAGAAAGTAAGAAATGATGATTTTATGCTATATTTCGCTTGTGGAGCATCCCTCTTGATGGTCCAACAATAATCGGCCAGCATATTAGGATTCCATTTGCATTGATATCTCTTTTCCATAGCTGAAACCATTTGAGTTAGCTCATTTGGTTTTATTTTATAATGGAAAAATATACAAAAAACGTTTATTAAAAATCATTATTTAAATTCATTATTGAAATTGAAATAAAAAACCTGTGGGTGATGGAGAAATTCCGAATACATATTTGAAAACACGATAAAAAAACTGCATTAAGTACAACTATTGGTATTCATGAGACAAAAATCATGTTGACCAGTGTAATTTGCAGTGTTGAGGACGACTGAGATATCAGGTACTGTTTTACATTTCTTGAAACTTTAACACAGTGACCTCAACGGAGTTTCGTAATGTGTTTTAAAAGTCTTAAGTTTAGGTTAATAACTCTCATGGCGCTTCATTATCATTTATCGCCCATCATACCGTCGGGATAACGTAACTCCGCCTTTCAGATGTCCCAATCTAAGTGGATTACAATTCTGCCGATGCTAGGAGAGAAAGCCAGAAATGTCATAAAAGACAACCTGGTGGCATTAGACAAAAAAAAACTTTTTTTTAGTTATTCTCAACGAAATGTCTGAATCTTCATGCTAGAACAGACCACAGGTTACGACATACCCGGGCGTTTAGATACTAACAAGCGTACTGTCAACCATTGCTTGCCATAACCCATCTAGAAATTTCTCCCAGAGAAGCGTTATGATATAAGTTACCATGGCCGTGTCCAAAAAAATTATCTTTAGTTTTTAACTGCAAGGCACAGGAATCGAAGTCAGAATCTAGCAATGGACATTCACTGTATGGAACAGGCATGAATAAGAGCGAAGTGGAGTGAGGTGGGACGCGGCGCGGACGGCAGGTAGTGACAGTTATCCAATCTACCAATTCAGCAGTTGTATTGCTTCCATTTAGCTTAAATGTGAGATTTGGCGCTTGATTTTAGTGTCTTGCTGTTAAAACAGCAGACAATTTTTTGAACACTGCCTTGATACATCACAACACTTCTCTGGAAGTGTTGGCGTGTAATTGTTGACAGTTCCCTTGTCGGTGTGAACGTGCTTCACTTTGTAAACAAGTTTTCGTTCCCTTAACTGCATATATAAACAGTATGAAGTCTAACCAGTAGGGTTCAATGCATTTTACGTCAATAGTACATTTCTACTACAGAATACGCATTTTGAAAGACACAGCACTGAACTGCTTTGTACTTTATCTTAACTGTTGTCAGTGCGGCAGTGTTTGTGTAAGCGCACCGGCGCGGGGTCTTCGAGTACGATCCCCATTCCTATGTCACGAAATGTACGGCCACAAGTTGTAAACTATGTTGAATGCTATGATTTAGATGAGGTAGTAAATGGTACAAACGTGTTTTTCTTTGTAGTGCGACACTTCGTTACTACGTACTACATCGTTATTTTTATACGGGATGCAACTAAATTCAATACTTAAACTTCTAGGGATGACAGAATAGACCAAAAAAACTTTTTTGTTATATGGCCATGGGTCTAAAACTAATTATTGAATGGAAAAATCGGAAACTGTGCTTATTGTAAAGCACACAAATACTACAGCTGTAATTGTAGTTATGACACACTCATGAAGTTTACGAACATTTGAAACCCGAATTCAGTGAGAATTGGACTGGCCGTGGTGAGGCCATTGAATGGCCTGCACGTTCTCCCGACCTCACCTCACTTTACTTTTGTGTGTGGGGACACGTCAAATGCCTGGTGTATGAGACTCCAATTGAATCGGAGGAAGATGTTATTGCTCAGATACTTTCAGCTGCTGATTCTTTACAGCGCATGCCTGGAAGTGTTTTAACGCATACGACGTGCAATGGCACGTCTTTTCAGAGATTGTATTGAAGCAGGATTGAATATTTTTGTAAAGGATTACAAAGTGAAATGGTATTAAATCATGAGTGACATAAGTAAAGTTACTGCTATAGTGTGTGATCCTACTACAGGCCTCGAGAGGTTAAGGCTCCCACTTTTCTAGACAATCGGTACTTGATCTCAGCCGGGTTGTCAGCCCTGCGTGACGGCCGCCTTTACCCCCAAAACAAGCGTCTGGTATTCATTTCCGTTAGAGGCTGAGTCGACCCCAGGGCCATAGTCCCGCCAGAAGGTTTGGGTCAGTTTAAAAATCCTGACCCCACCAGGACTCGAACCTTCAACCTTCCGGCTTGTAGCGCAATGCCTTAACCACTACGTTACGTAGAAAACAGTATCCGGTTTTCTCAATCAATAATTAGTTTAAGACCCATGGTCAAATAACAAAAAAAAATGTTTTCATCTATTCTATCATTCCTAGAAGTTTGGGTATTGAATTTAGTTACACCCTTTACTATGCGAGTATTTAACGGCACGTTTCGTTAAATTGGGTAGGTCAAACTACGTTTTGGATACATTAGTTACATTTAATTTACGTTACGAAACTTATGTTAAGTTTATATTATATATATATATATATCGCGATAACGAGTGAGACAAACAGTCAAGTATAAGGAATCCGTTGGGTTGGTAATTCTGTTTTCCCTTGATAATGATCTAACTTTTGGAGCAACCATTTTTTTTCACGATTTTTAGGTTAGGTTTTACAATAAATTCTAAATAATGTCTTCTTATATTTTTTCTCACCAAGAACTATGTATATACACACACACACATCAACCGGTAACTAAATTATAATTTAATGCGTTCTTTTTTTTAAGTTATGGTATTCCGTTGTTTAGCTGACAATCCCCATTTCATTTCTCATTTTTCAGTTTATGAGTTTTCTAAAACATTCCGGGAAGCATTATACGTCTTTGTGCGGTTTAGTGTGTGTATAACATGTTATCAGGTCGTATGCCTGCAAGTTCAGCGATGGGGGGGGGGGTGGAATGCTTCAAATCATTAGTATCTAAAAGGCAAATGTTTGACAATAAAAAAAGCGAGAGAAAGAAGGTTCCCTAACCCGGATTTCTTTAGCAAGTTTTCTGTAGTCGTTAACTATAGTTAAATACATTTAGAAATGTTAATGAAGCTATTAAAAGTTTGGAGTCATTTCACAGAATCGATAGACGACAATCTATTCAAATGTTTAAATTCAACCGCCCCTTTAAAAATATATAATTTAATTAAAATGTTAAAATTACCTAGATCTCAGCCCTCAATTAAGTAAGATTTTGTTTTAAAATAACTTGTAGACATTTTGGAACATGTTCCATCATCAACTGTTAAAACGGTATTAAATGTTGTCGGTCAAAAATTTGTATAGATAGTGTAGATCGTTATGTATACTCGTTTATTAGGTTTTAAAAGCACTGAATCATTAAATTATTCTAATATTTATTAAAATAATGTATATGTCATAATATAAAAGAACAATAGATCTACGTCCGTATTTGATTTGAGTGTCAGATTGAAACTGATTCTGCGAACCCTACTATTACTTCACTAATACAGATCGCAAATTTGTGAAATAATTTCAATTTTTTTCTTCGCATTAGGTCATCCTTCTGACATAAGATCATGGAGGCGAAGTTAAAAGTACACCAGATAAATGAAGTTTGAGTAACATTTCATATGAATACATTTTGCCGCTGTTCTTTTTAGACAATCATGATGGCATATCGATTACTTCAACAAGCAAAGAACTAAAAAAGTATTTTAAATAGTTCACTAGCATATTGTTCACAGAGAAGAACTACAGGAAACAGTTCTGCTAATGAATTTATTTAATTACCAAAAAGCTTGAATAAAAAGTTACATTTTAATCAGTTTAAATACGTGAAACCTGTCCTATATTTTTATTGATTTTATAGTGTATCAACTATTATTTGGAGAGAAGAGGAAGTCTGATGTCATTATCCTTATAGGAATAAAAGTTGTTTATCTAACCATAAAGGCTAACATTAATCTACAACTCATACGGTATAAGAGCCCTTAATTTGTGAAATTAATTTGCTCAATGAATTTCATATTTGATTTATAAATTATTCTTCCGTACGACTTTTGTAGCAAATGTATCATAAATGATTTATTAATTTATTGTAAGCCATCTTCACATTTCACTAACCTTTTATCATGTTGCAATCACTATGTTGAAATGTAAGATTAGATGTAAAACTTTTGCACTGTCTTCACATAGGCCTACATAAACATGCCCATAAAATAATAAAACACTTTGATTGCAATATACATTATGTTTTTATTCAATTCACTGCAATTTTTTAATACAATTTCCACGATCGCGAAACCTTTCCATTACGCTTCCCGCAGGAAACTAATTTGTCCTCATGTACAGTGATACCAATTGTATAAAATTAGCAAGTAAATTTACCTTCCCATAATCGTCCACGTGTCTTGAAATTAGTGGTAGAATGGGAAAAGAAATTGCACAATTGCAACAGAGATAAAACTAATTTTAATTAATATTGTAGATTAATTGCTATCAAATAGCCTAATATATCTTATATACAAATACTGTATTTTCAGTAATAAAACTTTTCGTAATAAAGCATTGTGAAATTGGCATTTTCACTCCCCAAAAAATTAATCGACTACGATTGGATTTGGCCCGCGTACGTCAGAACTACAGGCTATCTTGGTATCCACTAGTCCTCCAGGACCAACGAATTCTTTGTTTTTTGTGACATTACTTGTTTTCCTCCTGTGGTCATCAATTCCTTAGCTTTCAGAATAAATATAGATTTATATACACATGTGTATATATATATATATATATATAAACGAATGTATGTCTGTCTGTTTGTCCTTTATGCGCTGCCATACCGTTCGTCCGATCGTGGTGAGGCTTTTTGCAAAATGTTCAGGAGTTTCCCGGGAAGGTTTTAGGCTATACGAGAGCTATGTAATACTCAATCCCTTCACCCTTAAAAATCACTCTATGTAGTGAAAACTTGTTTTTCGGAACTTTTTGGACGCTTAAATGGCTTACGCTGTCTAAACCATAACATATACACCAAATTAATGTACGCCGAATTGAATATCCAAAAAAAAAAAAAAATGTCCGCGACAGTAAATGCGGATAACTTATAATAACCATTTTTATCTTTCAGCTCATTGATGCCAAGAAGATCGGGATGACTCGGTTGCCGGGCAAGCTTAGCAGGTAGCACGGCGGGTAATTCTTTTATTGATAACTCTCAATAACCATTTTTGTCTTTCAGCTCATTTATGCCAAGAAGATCGGAATAAGTATATTCGCGGGCAGCGCCATGTAATCAATACGGTGTATCCACAAATAATTACGATATAAATTTATAATTATGTTTTGCGCGATAGTGCGTTTTGTCGTACTTACAGCAATGGCGATCATGATTGAAAGTTCAACTTCCTACACTTTCGGGGTCGCCAACCTAAATAACTATTTTGTAATAAATTAACTATACTGTAATATTACATATTACAAACCATGTGTGGGAAGTAAAACCACTGCCCTCTATGTATACTACGTACAATGTAGCCTATATACAAAAAATATCCAAAAGGTAGTGTTAATATACATCATACGAAACAAGTCCACCGCTGTGGTCTCGAGGTAGCGTGCTGCCTTGTCACGCAGCGGACCCGGGTTCGATCCCGGTCGGGACAGGATCCTGGGTGGGGTTTTTTTTGTTTGGGTGTTTCCTCACCTGTAAGAAAAATGTCAGGAAGCTTAGGGCCAAACAGTCCCCGAAAATCATCCTTTTTATTATTATCATCATCCTTCACCGGTGTGGAAAGCAACGGGAAGCTACCACACCTGTAATTCCCTAGTAAAGCTGCAAAACATAGCATGAAAATGCTATGATTGCAGTGAAAGACCTGCCCTCGGGCAGAATTACTATGGATGGATGGATGGATGGATACGAAACAAATCACTGAATTTAATTGAACTGAACTTTATTTGAAACAATATAAAAGAATAAATAGATAGGCCTACTTACCATTTTATAACGGATTGGTGTCACGACCTCCTGTAGTTTCAACTAATGAACATTGACCACACTGTTAACGTTAGTCAGTTGTTTATAATGAACGCAAATATTCCTAACAAAGGTGTTATTGTTTTACTATTATTTATTATTTAAAAACACCATCGAGCAAAAAATAATATACAACGCACGTTTGTGAGTGTTTTACAGAATCTCGGAAATTAAAAACCTCGCTATCGCTCGGTTTTTAAATTTTCCTCGCTTCTGTAAAAACCACTTCCCAACCTTGCATCGTAATATACTATTTATTTTTACTTATTCAACTAAACATAAAAACACATTTAATTTATTTAGACGTAGCACCACGCTGGGTATTAGCTAGTGTATTTTGTTTGTTTAAATAAGCTATACCCATACTTTAAATTAAGATTCAATCAAAAATTGAATCCTTAAGAAGTACAGGAAATATAGTGGAGTTAAAGAACCATTAAATCCCAAGTTCGAAGAATTACTACACGTACAGAATTACATGAAATTCGATTAGATCGAGATGAGATCCTAAGTAAACTCACTTACGTTAGCAAATATGACTTCTACTTGAAAATACAAATTCATTACTTGATCTCGTCCTTTGGAGTAACATAACTTCAATTTCGAACGAAATAAAAAAAAAGAGGAAGATAAGATTCAATTTTGAAATCAAAATTGCGCGTAAAAAAAATTAAATGACTGCATTTTGATGAGATTGGCAAAGGCGTCTTCATATGAAAAGAAAGCAATCAAATCGCTTTAGCTTTCCAATTACACCAGATCCTACATTCGGACTGGATCATCCAATTTCTGCGCAGCTTTTTTCCCTCCCGGAGGACTCGTAAAGCTGTCACCGGAATCTGGAGAACCATTTCCTGATAGCTTATCGGTGCAAGAATGCAACACGTACCTTCTTCATATCTGATCTCAACTTCTATGTAATAGTTATTTAGCGAACTCCGTCGGAATGAGTCTATAATGTTGTCATTAAAACATGTCTGAAAACATTTTATAGATCTTCGACGATCCTATCGCCATAGAAAATGACCATGACCTAATATATATATATAATATATATATATATATATATATATGTGTGTGTGTGTATGTGTGGTAACGCTCTAGCGGTAACAATTGTTTTACCAGAACCAAACTTGGCACATGGCAATCAACTAAAATAAGGTCGAGTTCATTAACCAGGAAAATTGTACCATCAAGAGTAGGATTTCACTTGAAACGAAAACTTCAAAATCGCTCTAGAGGTCGCATTTTTCTATTTTTTCGCAACAAAACTCAGTATATGCTTTTAAAATGAAACAGAAAAGGTTTTCTCCAAAAATCAGCGACCATTAGAAATGGAGGTTTACCTGAAACTATAAATTTGTTCTAGCGGCCGCCATGTTTGTTTCGCCACAATTTATCTCTTTACAGTATAATTTTGTTAACCCTTAAATTGGTAGTGTGTCCTATAAGATAAATTCGTTTAATTTATTTAATTTTCAATAAAGTAATGGAAAAATTAATCAATAGAATTTATTTATATTAGTGCCAAATTACACAATAATACTTAATAACTTATGGTCATCCATGGTTTGTTTTTATTTCAGTCTGATACGTTTAAATAAAATTCATCGGAGAACATATTGTTTAAACAACTCACCTCATAGGATTCATGCTTCCATGATATCGCGATTTCAAACATAGTCATGTTCATCATCAGCCATAACTCCGACTGACGAAATTCTTCGGCCGTCAACTATTCTATAGAATAGTCGGAGTTATGGCTGATGATGAACATGACTATGTTTGAAATCGCGATATCATGGAAGCATGAATCCTATGAAGTGAGTTGTTTAAACAATATGTTCTCCGATGAATTTTAATGATTATACCTCATAATGTTTACTTACCAACATTAATTAAATATACGTTTAAATAAGTTGGCATAAGAAATTGAGTACTGCACAATAAAACACCATAATTTTCCAACAACGCCATTTAGGTAGGAAAAAATAATACCAAAAAACCCTATACAGTAAGCATCAAAAGTAATTAGTCGTCAAGAGATAAACAAATCTCAGAATCGGCACACTGTACGACGTATTGTTGCCGTCACAAAAAGCAAGTAAGCAGAGCTCCTGGAATTTAAGAGTTAACAAAAGAAAGACATTCCATAAATCAGCAAAATTAAACATTCACAAAACTTCGACATGCAATACGGAATAACTTACGGTTATGCATGGTTTGTTTTCGCTGCAGTCCAATGCATTTAAGTGAGCTGGTACAACAAACTGATTTTTTCTAATTTAAGAGTTAACAAAAGAAAGATATATTCCATAAACTAACAAAATCGGACTATAAATTAGAATAGCTGAGGATTAGTTTACGGAGTTTCTGCGTGATGGACTATTTTCTAATAAAACAGTACATCATTATTCTGCTTTCTAGCCATTCCAACGTAATCATTAACGTTTTAACCTTTCCCGTACTAATTTTATTAAACAAGGGTATGGAATACAAGCGAAATACATGTATTTAACATTCGAAAATGCAATGTGTAATAAACTGAGATGAAGTCAGAAATGTTTAAAGTACATGCGTAACAGTAAGGATTGGAACATACGTATACCACACCTGATTTCCGAAAGTAATTATATTATTTTATTGACCTAGAGAATTAGAGTAAGGATTAAAAAGTAAACAAGTAAGGAGTAAAATATTAAATGAATCATGAATTCTTCTTACCTCATATATCTATGTTTTTTAACACAGAACTGGAGTATCGGGAAACACCATTCCCATGAAGAATCGACAGTCCTGACAACAGCTGACGATGGGAATGATGTTTGCCGAAACTGCAGTCCTGTGTTTAAAAAAACATAGATGTATGAGGTAAGAAGAATTCACGATTCATTTATTTTTTATTAAGAAAACGTCATAATGTAAAAACTCCCAACTTTATTATATGGAAGTAAGGAGAGTTTCAAAGAATGTTAGGACACAAAATCGGGGTCAGAGTTGCAGCATTAAGAAAACATGGCATTAAAATATCCAACAATATCACTGTTTTCTCAATACATTTTTGGAAGGAGACGATAAGTGGAGGTTTCTTATTAATAATGAAGATTACTAGATGTCCTGCCAAAAATGCTGTAATAATTATAGTTTTACACCACATTAGTGCCAAAGACATGGGATTCCCCTCTTATAAAAATATAATTTCTTGTCCTTGATCACATTTAGTATGAGGTATCCTAATGTAAGTTTCATCAATCTTGTCTCAAGGTAACACGACCACCTACAGAACTTAATGTAGTGGAGTTCGATTCCGGGCAAAGTTGATAGAATGTTTCCCCTTTCTTTGGAATTGAAATACATTCATCCCGTGTTAAGAAAGCTAAAATGTTAAAATAATGTCCGGATAAGAAAATATTCGTTTATAATTTTCTTCCAAAAGAAAGTCCTTTGCTGCAAACCTGTTCTTCTGTACTCTTCTCTTTTTTTCTTTAATTAAACCTAAATAATAAAAATTTAAACCAAAGGTTACAGATCTCTAAACAGGAGAATGCATTAAAATTTTATATTTTAGCTGGAAGAGTTAAGACCATAAGGCCTTCTCTTCCACTCAACCAGCGAACAGTAAAATTATAAAAAAATTACATTCTTATTACAATTTTAAAATATTATTAAAATATAGACTAAACAAAAGACAATGGGGTTGTGATCTAATACTAGCTAATACTAACAAAACATGGAATATAATAAAATTAAAATGATATAAAATAAAATTAAGTAAGTAAAGCTTCCTAGATGATCATTTATAAGTATATACAAAATGCTGAATATAGTTATTATGCAGTTAATGTTTTCACTGTGTGGAACTTGAGATATCAGTTAATTTGGATTTAAATAATGATAGTGATTGACAGTCCCTGACATGACTGGGAAGCGAGTTCCACGCTCTTGTCATAGATATTGTGTAAGATTCAGAGTATAGGCATGTCCTGTACTATGGTATCAAAATTAAAGAATAGTCTTGTGATCTTGTTCCTAAATTGTGATGAGCAAATAAATTTTGAAAATATGTTGATAAATAACTTGGTAAATATGTGTGCATAATTTGGAATAGTAAAACATGTGAATATAAAGTTCTTCTGTCATTTAGACATAGCCATGATAAGGCCTGAAATGAAGGAGACACATGGTTATAATGACGGAGATTGAATACAAATCAAATGAGCATGCTGTAGTCTGTCAGATTAGTCAGTAATATGTCACAGTAATCAAACTGAGGCATTACAAGAGTCTGTACAAGTATTTGTTTTAATTTCGTGGGAAGGAAGTTTTTAAACCTATTAGGGACTGAAGAATTGAGAACACTTTCTTGCAGGTATTTTTAATTTCTTTTTTAAATCAATGACCAGGTTGTCATTTTGACATTTCTGGTGTTCTATCCTGGCATTGTCTTAATTGTAACCCACTTCTGAAGTTGGGGCACCTAGAAGGTGGAGTTACGTTACCCCGATGATATGATGGATGATAAATAATAATGAAGCACCAGGAGAGTTCTTAACCTAAATTTCAGACCATGGGCCACAACAGGAATGATTTCCTTTAAGGAAAAATTCCTATGGTTTGACAAGAAATCAAACCCGGGACCTCATGAACATTGATCAGAAACACTGACCACTAGCCCCTAAGGCTGGTCAACTGGATTTTCCAGTCTAGTTGTAGGTCCATGTAAATACCCAGATTTTTTACTACTGAGCTGTAGGGGATGTTTTTGTCATTTAGGAGAATGTTAAGGATATTTTATAATTATTTTTTGTTATATCAAATTTTTTCTCACGACTTTTAACAATAAACAAACAAAATACTTGATTTTAGTCTGCCATTTCTGTCATGCTGTGTATATGAAACAACGGATACAGTGTGGTGTTTTAGATTATATGCATAGTATGTGGTCATGATGGAGGTGCAGAAACATCAATACAGATATTGCAAGTGGTTTACGATGAGTACAGGTAAACAGCTTCACCATTTCCATGTAAACATGACATACTACTCTGTTTATCCAGTAATCATAATTGGATTACACAGAAAATATTTACCATAAATGTTTGTGAAAGCCTGGAGTACTGATTAGCTCTCTCGATGGATACTTGATTTACAAAGAACAGACAGCTACATAATCAATTAACCATTATCTCAGAGGATAATAATCTTCAATATGTAGCATTATAATGGTTTTGGTTACTCTCAAACTCCATTACCATATTGCAATTACTACAATACAGACAAAACATGTTTTAAAAAAAAGGGAACTTGGAAAAATATTTACTTCTTATTAATAAATAAATCCGTAGCACGACGACTCTAAAGATTTGACTGAAATGGTTGATGTCATTGATTAACACATGATAATACAAGTGGTCAGCAAAATACAATCCATCAACTTTAGTTTCAGTTTTATTAACAGATTTAAACTTAGTAGGCAGTAATAATTCTTTTTTTTTCAATGCCCCAGGTTGTCGTTTCGACATTTCTGGAATTCTCTCCTGGCATTGGTATAATTGTAACCCACTTCTGAAGTGGGGGCACCTAGAAGGCAGAGTTGTTATCCCGATGATATGATGGGTAATAAATGATAATGAGCTGCCAGGAGAGTTCTTAACCTAAATTCCAGACCATGGGCAACCACAGGAATAATTCCTTTTGAGGGAAAATTCCAAGGTTTGACCAGGAATCGAACCTGGGACCTCATGAACTGTAGTCAGAAATGCTGACCACATATTAATATTAATAAAATTCACCTCATCTTATATTTTGTATTCTTTTTGACTGATTAAGGAGAAATTACTCCATCTTCAGTATTTTTTCAACTCTTGTTTTGTTGTAGTATTGCACAATTTAATAAATAAGTTGGGCCTGTATTCATCATACCTCATATTTCATTGTTTCTTGCAAGACATGTTTCAAAGCATCTGGCTCCTTCTTCAATTGGTACAGAAAGTACCCAACTTATTTATTAAGTAGAACCTCATAAATATTTCATATGTTTGTTAAATATTATTCTCTGAGAGTAGTTAATAATAATTATAATAATAACAACAACAACAATTAATCGTTATCTCAGTCAAAAAATTAATTTATTAAGTCGATGTTTCAATCTCCTTGTGTGAGAACAAGACAATTTCTTGAAAATGATCTTGCACAAGGAGATTGAAACGACGACTTAATAAATTAATTTTATGACTGAGATAACAATTAATTCTTGTTGTTATTATTATTAGAACCTCATAAGTTACTTCCTATTGTATTTTCATGCATATTTCCTTCCTCCGTTTGTTGGTAGACCGATGAATCTCCAAATCAAATCACATTCCCCTGAAATTTCAAAATTCATTAATTTCTCCTTTTTATTTATTTTTAATGTAAATTTTTCCAAACTGTGAGTTCTTTAGGTTTTACTATTTGTTTTCTAAATTTAGCCTTTCTTTCAATTCAATGTTTTCTGACCAAGGGTGAGCAGCTATTGTAGATTTTTCTACTTCCCCATTTTTGACATTCCTAAGATTTGAATGATTCTGATTTTCAGAATTTCTTTTTATTTTCCCTGTGTAGATTTTATCACAATCCCTATGTTTTATCTGATTTCTTTTCTTGTTCCATTTTCTCATTTGTGTTCAATTTTATTATTCTATTGAGATAAAGTCATTAATCAGTGTCAATCTTATGTTGATTTTTTTTAAACTTGAGATCCTTCATAGGATGATGTACACTACTTGAATTTCTTTTCGAAATGTAATTTCATTGATCAATTTTTGTCTTTTAAACTTATTTACTTCCCTGTCTATCATCCTTTCTTCAAACCCATTATCTATTGCCACATTCATTTTTCAATAATCTGACATGTAAATTAGTAAACATGCCTAAGAACAGAGAGAATAATGACAGAGAAAAAGAATACATAATAAACTTATCAATAGAGAATGGGTTTGAAGAAAGCATGATACATAGAATAATAAGTAAGTTCAAAAGGCAAAAATTAATTAACGAAAGTACACTTAAAAAAGAAAAACAAGGAAATATAAAATTCAAAAAGTTTACATATCAACCTATGAATCACACTCTCAAGAGTTTTTAAAAAGTTCAACATAAGATTGGCACTGAAAAAGACTTTAGCCTCAAAAGAATACCTAAATCCAACAAAAATGAGAAAATGGAACAAGAAAATAAATCAGATAATTATGAGATAAAATATGGGACTGTGATAATATTCTACATAGGGACAATAAAAATAAATTTGAAAACTAGAGTGAAAGAACATTTTTGGAATGTGGTTGGTTGGTATCTAATGTTGAGCACTTGATAATGAAATCATTCGCTCTATTGCACTCCAATATTTAGGAGAAAGGCTGGTCTCTTCTACAAAAGCTGGACAACGGAGGAGATGGTTTCTTTCCATATCTTCATTCAAATTGCAAATAGGGCATTTAGGTGAATCTGTTATGCCAATTCTGTGTAGGTGTTTATTCAAGCAGTCATGACCCGTTAGCAGTCTGAATGTTGCTACTGCAGATTTTTGGAATGTTAAAAATAGGGAAGTAGAAAAATCTGCAGTAGCTACTCACACTTGGTCAGAAAGACATTTTTCAATTAAAAAGCTATTCAATTGTTCTAATGAGAAGAACTGGACCATGATTCACATCTCATTAAAAAATTCCTATGGGATACCAAGAATACACTGGGGTACTAGTAAGGCAGCTGTTACACTACATAAGGCTTTTTCTAAACAAATAGCTCATATTTATATATTTTTAAATTATATGTTCACTAGCATGACACTGAGAAACATGCTGATGGAGCTAAATGACAGACGCGAGAATTATGGGAATGAAGATAAATATATGTAAGATGAAGGCCATGATTATAGGAAGGAAACCAAGAAGATACACATGAGGATTAAAGATGAGACCATTGAGCAAGTGGAGAGCTTCAAATACTTGGGTTGTACTATCAGTGGTAACATGAACTGCTGTCAACATGTAAAGTAGAGGATAGCAATGACAAAATAAGCTTTTAACAAGAAGAGAAGCATTTTCTATAGACCTTCAGCAAAAGAATTATGGAAGAGGCTAGTGAAGTGCTTTGTGTTAAGTGTAGCATTGTATGGTGCAGAGACGTGAACATTACGATGGAATGAGGAAAAGTGACTGGGAGTTTTCGAGATGTGGATATGGAGAAGGACGGAGAGTATAAAATGGACAGACAAAATAAAAAATAAAGATGTGCTAGACAAAGTGGGTGAAGGAAGAACAATGCTAAAACTCATAAAGAAGTGAAAAAGAAATTGGATTGACCATTGGCTAAGAAGAAACTGCCTGCTGATGGATGCCCTAGAAGGAATGGTCAACGGAAAGAAGGTTAGAGGCAGAAAAAGACATCAGATGATAGACAATATTAAAATAAATGGTTTGTATACAGATACAAAAAAGGAAGGCTGAGTTAAGGAAATAATGGAGAATGCTGAGTTTGCAGTGAAAGACCTGCTTTTGGGTAAAACACTATGAATGTATGTTCATTATAATGTACTTGATTCAGAATTCTATTTGTTATTGATAAGTAGTCTTATATATTTGATTTTACTACTGTATGAAATTTCTGTGACGAACTGCAGTTTATAGCCTTCTACCACCAAAAAAATTCAACAATAGCCAGAGAGTTAAACATCGTACCCATATCTGAATACCTCCAAGAATATAGAAACAATTGGCTAGCCCATATTCAGCGCATGGATCGTCACAGAATACCAAAAACAAATTCTCCACTACTTCCTCGAGGCAGAAGATCTGTAGATCGACCTTTTCGGAGATGGCGGGAGACTGTAACAGGCCACTGGGCCTAATACTTGAAAGGCAGATGATATATTTTAAAAGTACAGTGGAAGCCCTGTTAATAGGCCTGTATGGAGCTGAACTCTGCCCAAATAAATGAATGGCCTCTTAATCTGATTTATATGTTTTACTTAGCCAATACAAGCAAATAAATTTTGCAAATACTATTACAATAACAACATTATTAGGAGAGAATGCCAGAAATGTCGTCTAAGACAACCTAGTGGCATTAAAAAACTTGACCTGATTCTGTTATATATTAAGAAAACAGTAATAAAGACATTATCAGTAGACCTATGTACATTCCCTTACATATTAAATGAAAAACAACTATATGCGGAACATACAGACGTATTGAGAACAAGTATGTGACTAATTACAAATTGTATGATAACAGGACTGGGTACTTGAACCGAGGCTGGTTAACAACACCTCCATTGTATGTATGGATTTATTCAATTGGCTGAGGATAGCAGAGGGCCTTTAGTGAATTTGACATTGACTATATAGGGGTGATAATTAAGATTGTATAATTGTAAATGAAATTTAAAAAATACATAATCTTATCAAGTTACGAACAACAAAATCCTGAAAACAGAGTTACCAATTATATCACATTTCCCATGACTTCAAGTATTTTGACCATCTATTTTAAACAAAATATTAGGCATAATTTTTAATTGTTTTTATAGCTACTATTTCAAAGATAAAATTTTATTTTTTTTCAAATTGCCACGGAATTACTATTTTCATTCACAAAATTTTGATGTAGTTAAAACTAAATAATAATAATAATGTCCCACACCTTAGTCGAGTAGTTAAGGCAAGATATCCTGGTGCAGCGCTACAGGACTTGCGCTGGTTCAGGAAAATTGAACATGTATCAACCAATCATCATGTCACATTTTAGAAGGCACTATTTACACTCTTATTATGAAATGCAGAAACTGTAAACATGCATAAGTAATATTTTAATATAATAAAACGTTGCCAGACAAAGTTGCCATTAACTGTCATCATACGTATACATTAATATTATATTATATCGCAAATAAATAAATAAACATAAAAAATGTATTGTTAAAAATAATAATAATATAACTTATTATTCTGTATTTTCAATTGTTTATGACACACTTTAATTTTGGGAAAGTTTCTCGTGTCACATATATAAAATGAAATAATTAACTTTTTAGAAATTAACAGTATGAATTATAATTTATTTTTTAAAAAATGTTATCACCTCACCTCATATCCTCCCTCTTACTTACTTACTCACTGGCACTATCGAACCTGTAGGTTCATGGCCGCACGGACATAAGCTCTCCATGCATCCCTATCCTGAGCCAATGCTTTCCAATCACTCCCTGAATAATCCACTTCTCTCAAATCATAGTTAATGTTATTCTCCCACCTCATTCTTGGTATACCAACTGGGCATTTTCCCTCTGGTTTTCTTACAAGAAGCTTCCATGCAAGTCTTTCATTCCCCATACGCGCAACATGTCCTGCCCATCACAGTCTACGAGAATTAAACTGTTCTTATTATATCTGGCTTCCTATAAAGACCATGTAGTTCATTGTTATGTAGTCTTCTCCATTCACCTGTCTGTTCATCTCTCTATGGTCCAAACATTTTCCTAAGAACTTTATTCTCAAAAACTCGTAATCTCATTTTCTCCCTTAAAGTAAGAGTCCATGTTTCGCACCCATATAATCTAACTGGTAGAATAATAGTTTTGTATATTTTCAGTTTAACGTTTTTTGAAAGGAGTTGGGACATCAAAAGTCTCTGCTATGCATAATAGCACGCATTTCCAGAACTGAGACTATGTTTAATTTCTTTGTGCATCTCATTCCTATTTGTGATTATTGTTCCTAGGTAACTTATTTGAATTCAGCCAATTCCTCAAAATTTCCCTCATTTGTCATTAGCTGTCCATTTCCATTATATCATGAAATTCTACGTGTGACCATATATTTAGTTTTATTGATATTTACTTCCAGTCCTAATTCCTTAGTGTTACTCAACAGTGTGTGTGCGTGTGTCCTTTAGTATCTCCTCGCTATCGGCCAATAGTACTACATCATCAGCATAAACTAACAGCTTATTAATACCATTCAGTTGTAGGCCTTCCTCATCCTCTAAAGATTTGATGGCGTGCTCTAGTACAAAATTAAATAGTAGAGGAGATAGTGCATCTCCTTGCTTTAACCTATTCTGGATTTCAAAAGTGTCCGAAAACTGTTTGCCTACATGCACCTTACTCTTTGTGCCATTTAGACACATTCGTATAAGTCTAACTAACTTTTTAGGAATTCCGAACTCCAACAGGATACTATATAACTTCTCCCTCTTAATTGAATCATATGCTTTTTTAAAGTCTACACATAATTGATGTAGAGCACGCCGTAGCATAGTGGTTAAGGCACTGCACTACAAGTCGGAAGGTCGAGGGTTCAGGACTTTTAAACTGACCCAAACCTTCTGGTGGCACTATGGCCCTGGGGTCGACTCAGCCTCTAACGGAAATGAGTACCAGACGCTTGTTCTGGGGTAAAGGCGGCCGTCACGCAGGGCTGACAACACTGGCTGGACATCAAATGTCGCGTTAGTCTAGAAGAAATTGTGAGCCGTAACTGCCTAACTACACCAAGGGCCCTCCCGAGGATTACTTTACATTAGATGCAAAATACCCATAATATTTTACTACTTCCCTTACACTAAGAAACACATCGTTTTTTAATTAAATAATCCACAAAAATGTGAAACTAAGAAGAATAATCTTTAATTTATATAATTCTTCTGATACGTGTCTTTGCGTCACCTCTACTCCCCCTAAACTACTACACCAAATCTGATTTAAATTTTTTTGTGTTTGTCTGAGTCCCTCGATGATTGAGATTCACACTTGGAATCTCTAAAATCAATTTGTGTAGGAGTTCCACCTGAAGTACAAAATTCAACACTGGCTCTAAAGCGGATTACAGTTTAGCTAGATGTTTTAACAATGACACTACTCAGAATATCCTATTAAATAAATTGCCAGGTACATGACATTCCAAAAAAAATGAAAGTGAAATAGCAACAATTAGCAAGTGGGAGGTTTATTTGTCGAAAACTCGAATATCCAAAAATGCCTAAAACTAATGGACCAATTTTGAATTAAAATTTTTTGTGTGCATTTGAGTGGATCCCTGGATGTGTTTTAGATTCATAAATTGGCCTTGGTAAGGTGGCAGCTAGTGCAATCGGGATTTAGGATTACATTACTTTGTACAGAACAGTGGTAGCTTCATCTCCAATTATCGACATATTCTGTCAATGACCACACTGTGACATCACATTGAAAATGGTCCTTATTGCTTGGCAGCACATCTACATAGAATTAAGCTACTAGAACCTCTCCACACACATGCAGAGTATGCCAGGGCACAAATACTAATAATGAAACAGGATCACTTGATGTCTAGCTGCATGCGCTGACTACTTCTACAGAAAATAGTTGGAAACACCATTCCAAACTTGCTGAATATTATTGGGAAGCCAGCAACACAGAATTATTACAAATCAAGAGCTATCAGAACCTTTGAATACTCCGACCGTAGCCATAGTGGTTAAGGCACTGCGCTACAAGCCGGAAGGAGGAAATCCGAAGGGTTTCCATTCCCGGTGTGGTCAGGAGTTTTTATAACACTGACCCAAAACCTTTCTGGCGGCACATAAATTTTCCTGGGGTCGACTCAGCCTCTACCGGAAATGAGTACCAGGATGCTTGTTCTGGGGTAAAGGCGGCCGTCACGCAGGGCTGACAACCCGGCTGACATCAAGTGCCGATTGTCAAGAAAAAGTGGGAGCCTTAACCTCCTACTACCCCAAGGGCCTCCTGAGGCCTGTAGTGGGATCACTTTACCTTTACCTTTTAACTACTACTATTACAATGTGACATCATCATGGACGCTTCTTGAGCCACAACAGATGGCAGTGAAAAGCTTTTTTTTGGAAACTTATTTAATAATATCTAATTACATCTTAATTAGCGAATTTTATAGTAAAAAAATAGATATTTTTATCATCCAACCATGACACAAGAATTGAATGTTCAGGCAGGACAATGTCTGCCGGGTCCACTAGTATTTTTATATTTTTCTACTTTAACATTTGTTGAAAGAATGTAATGCATGATAATAGCATGCTTTTCCAGAGTTGAGTATATATCTAATATTTCATAACCTCATTCCTGTTTGAAATTACAAATTCTGTTAATCTTTCAGAATTTCCTGCATTTGTTGTTAATGTCTATTCCAAGTTAACACATTCAGTACTGTAAACCAGTTAAGGTGTTTAAAGAGACTATCGTGTATGCAGCCATCGGTCAGTTAACTGCGTTTATATTCGGTGCCTAAATATTGTGTTGGCTTAGTATGTCTTGGAGATCATAGATGGCATGTAAATGTACATTTTCTATTCCCGTTTGACACGTTTAACCTTGGTGAATCCCCTTTTATTTTTAAAACAAACAACACATGGAATTTGTTCACCCAAACTTGCTCAAATGCAGTCGTATATGTTTCTCGTTATCGCGCTGTTGTTTGTGCGTGAGTGAAACCATGGCGAAAGAAAAATATCTCACTGAAGAAGAATTAGTGAATATTTTGTATAATGATGATTCAGGTGATGAACTGATTCCTGAATTAGAAGATTCACAAAGTGAAAGTGAAGATGAACTTCCACTTCCTGAAATTGATACGCCGATACCTGTGATGTCAATCACCCAAGTTATTTCACCATCAAATCCTACTAGGATATCTCCTTTAGGTATGTACAAAATTTGAATTTTCTAGGACTAATAGTTTGTGAATAATGGTCCATTTTCTGAAGTGCCACGAAAAGGGTAGCTGGGGTATTTAAATGGCTGGCCTGTGGGTTTAAATGCCCTGCTTAGTGCCTGGTACTGAATATGTTAATGTATTTCTATGTGTGAACATATATTTAGTTTTATTGATATTTACCTCCAGTCCTAGTACGTAGTACAATAACACAAATATTTAATATTTTCAGACAATTAGGTTAAAACCATTAATTAAAAAAATGTGTAAACCAAAGAAAAGATAGAATAAATATTTAGGAACATTTGGGGGACTTTCAAACACTTTTTTTATGCAACTGGAATGGAGGAAGGATAAGAAATGAGGGCTTTTGTTACATAAATAAGAAATAGACCCAAATGAGATAAAAATGGCAGAATTTACTGCTACCATCAGCAACATTATTTATCTTCAATCCAATACTTTATATTTTAAAACTGTTTTCACAACTTATAAATATTACATTATGTTAAATTCCAGAACAATAAAATTTATGTATTTTAAAAATTAGTAAAAACTCTAGTTAAATTCTTCAAATATTTGTAATAATACAATATATTATACATTATTTTAATATTATTTGTTATTTTAGTATAATGAAAATTCTGACGATATTTTAAAGAGGAGAAAAATCAGATTTATTCTGTGCTGTTCATAAACAATAAAGTTCTGCTACTCATTTCAAGGAAATTGAGTGGGTGTCTGAGCAACCGTGGATATGAGTTAAAGAAATCTCATAAATTTCATTTTTTACATCTTACCTAATATGTTATGTTTCTTTAAACATGGGAACTCGTTTTCAAGAGAAAGAGTCATAAGAGTCATAATGTTGGTTGAAAATGAGAGAGATCTTTTTCTTGAAAACTAGTTCCCATGTTTAAAGAAGCATAAAATATGAGGTAAGATGTAAAAAATGACTCATTAATTTACGAATTAAGAACCTCATAATGTTATTTCCCATATTTAACTATGAATAAAAAAATCTCGCTTCACCTTGGCTATCATTTCATTTTCTATGGGAAATATTGGTCTGAAAATCAGAACACAAACAAATGCTTCTATTTTTTACATGACTGGTTAGATTCAAAATAACTTGGAAGTTATCTTTTTTTTTTGTTTTGTTATTACACAAGATTAATGTTAATTTTAAAACTATGATCACATGATGATGGGCAAAGAAAGAGGATACCAGAATTCAAGTAACAGAAATAATAGTGAAATTAAATGTTTCTTACCTCTCCTCATATAAATCTTCTAAGTAGGTCGCGATTTCGAGACCATAATGATCTCATCTTCAGTACTTCTTTGGTGACTGATGTTATGTCAATCGGAAGAAACTCTTCTTCTTCCCTCTGTCGGTGGACCAATGAACCTCTGGATCAGGTCAAAATTTGTGGGAATTTCAAAGTTCATAAGTTTTCTTTGGTTTTTCTAAATCTGGATCTTTTCCCAAACCGTAAGTTCCTTTTGTCTTTAGGCTTTTCAAAAGCCAGTCTAATTAAACAAATAGACAAACAAAAGGAACTCATGGTTTGGGAAAAGATCCACATTCGGAAAAATAAAGGAAAACTTATGAACTTTGAAATTCCCGCAAATTTTGACCTGATCCAGAGGTTCATCGGTCCACCAACAGAGGGAAGAAGATGAGTTTCTTCCGATCGACATAACATCAGTCGCCAAAGAAGTACTGAAGATGAGACCGTTATGGTCTTGAAATTGCGATCTACTTAGAAGATTTATATGAGGAGAGGTAAGAAACATTTAATTTCACTATAAATTAAACCTCATAATGATTAATTCCTATAAAAGTTAAATAAACAGAAATAATATTGAGTGGAGAACATATTTTTAATAACTCACCTCATAAACGTGATCCCACAACAGACCCGGAGGCCCTTGAGGTAGTAGGAGGTTAGGGCTCCCACTTTTTCTAGACAATCGGCACTTTATGCCAGCCGGGTTATCAGCCCTGCGTGACGGCCGCCTTTACCCCCAGAATAAGCGTCTGGTACTCATTTATGTTAGAGGCTGAGTCGACCCCAGGGCCATAGTGCCGCCAGAGGGTTTGGGTCAGTTTAAAAATCCTGACCCCAACGGGACTTGAACCCTCGACCCTCTGGCTTGTAGCTCAGTGCCTTAACCACTACGCTACGGCGTGCCCCATAAAATTACAAATTTCTTTGAGAATTTCAACTGTTGGAGTCATGAGTGAAGATGAACAAAAAATTTGTTTGAAACCAATGGTCTCAAAGAAATTTAAAATTGTATGAGGTGAGTTATTAAAAATATGTTCTCCACTCAATATTAATGATATAACCTCACAATGTTTACTTCCTAACATGAATTTAAATATAATGGAAATAAGGTTATGATTTGTTTACAGTGAAGACTGTCTCTGAATATCGTGAATAATCATTGTTGTTAATATTTAATTTTAGGAAGTTATATTTTGAGGTTATTTTAATTATATTATTTTTGGTCTGGACATCTTACCTCAATATTGAGGTAAGATGTCCAGACCAAAAATAATATAATCATTGTTGTATTTGCTCACATTGTTTTTGAATGTATGTGGTTTCTCTTCAACATTGATCGCTGGCATCAGTGTTCACTACTGGCTATCTTTGCTCTCTATTTGAACTTGTTGAATTACAAATGAGCATCACTGACAATTCCAAAGAATAGAGAAACTAGTCTCCATATTCTTTGATAGACTTACTAAAACAAACGAAGATTGTATGACAAATGTCAGCAAAAGAGCACATATTATCTAACTTTAACAAATTTAAACAACGAAATTTTGATTGTTTTGATGTAAATCAATGTATTCTACATAATATAATAATAATAATGTTTTATTTATTCTGGCAGAGTTAAGGTCATAAGCCCTCCTCTTCCACTCAACTAGCGCAAACTAGCACACAACTAGCATGAAGGATTACAGGGATCATCATCCTCTTATCGCGTCCTTCTGTCGGAAGGTCGATTCCAAATATGCCTACAACAATCTCTATCCTCCCATGCTTTCCTTCTTTTTAGTTCTTCCCAGTTGTAAACTTTTCTTCACTTGGTTAATCCATCTTTTTATGGTCTACCTGATGGATTACAGGGATACACAGAAAAAAATATTTGTTGCGACTTGAACTTACTCAAGCAATAAATAAGATCTGTAAATACTGTATTGTATACTAGGGGATTGCATGCCAGGAGTGTGTGTATATAAATTACATCTTCTATTAAATTCAAACCATGATAAAACTGCTCAGGTGAAAATCTGAAGCATTCTTTAAATTGAATATTATCATAAACCAGATGTTTTATTATTAAAGCCTTGAAGACGCCTCCTTTTAACCCTTTACGTGCCTGATTAGATCGGCTCTGATGCTTCTGTCCATTATCTGCCAGATAATATACTTAAACTACTTGCAAAGCTGATCACATCGGCGGATGTGATTTAAATCTCTAACACAAGAGATTTTTAGCAGTGGCATGCAGAGGGTTAAACATTTTTTCTTTCTTTTGATTTATTTTTCGTTTGAAATACATATACATTATGTAATCATTATTATCCTCTTCTTTTAGGAGAAGGTAAGGCTTAATTAATTTTTTCTTACTTAAAATCATTTTCAGTTTACACGATCAAGAAACTATACTCAATAATCAATACAATCAATCAATTGATTTTGAAAAAAAAATTATGAGCAAAGAATATTCATTCCATGTGAAATTGATATCGAACAAACAATGCCGAATAATGATTAATGGTGATGTTCAATGGTCAATCTTCATTGTATAATAAACCAGAGCCTTGCATTTTTAAAGAATATATCATAAATTAAAAGAAGAGATAAAATTCTTGATTTGGAAGATAAATAAATAAAGTAGCATGGTCATTTTTTATGTTAACATCAAAATATGAAGCTTTACTGCTTAAAAGTAATGTTTAAATTCTCAATAAAAATACTTTGAATAGAGGTTGATAGCGATGGTTATTTGCCTTTGGATGAAAGGAAAATTGTATAAGTGGAAAGAAATTTGACGTAACTATAGGAAGTTCGAATGGCATAATGGTTATTGCACTGATGTACAAAGTCAGAGATCCAGGGTTCAACTCCTGGTTCAAATGTAATTTTTCTTTCTAAAATAAAAACTATAGCATGTTAAAAGAGTACACTTCTGACACAGACACTAGAAAAGAAGAAGAGACAAAAAGGTAGATTGATAAAAGGTTAAATATTATATAAGAAATTAAATGCACTGAGGTAGAAGAATGAGAAATGTATAAAAATAATGGAAACTAAATTCAATATTGAAATGGAGAATATAATGAAGATGAAGATATAGCCATGAAAAATGAATTAAATTCTTTTCTGTGTTTGTTAACAGATTTTTATAAACTATGATAGGTCAGCATGAATTTTTTTTTTTGGTCCTGATTTGACCTACAAGACACTCACTGAGAACTTCTCTTATAGAAAGTATTCTAAATTGCATTTATGAAGTTGCACAAATATCTGATATCTCCATCCATTATGATATTTCGCTGAAGCAAAAACAGATTTTTGCTGATATGGTATTAGTTAAAAATAAAGTTGTGGTTCCATAACATTTTGTTGATAACATTATCTACAGTAAAATGACTACATATTTTCATTTTGTGAACCTCTTTCTGGTACTATAAGGTTTCGACAATAATAAAAATGTTTTAAATTAAGATAATAATGAGTGTAAATAAACAATACTGAAGTTTACAATTTGAGCATCAAACACTTCCTGCAGTACTCGTGTCTCAACGTAAACTGCCAAAATTATACAGTATGTCTCATAAATGACAACAAACTGCTATTTAATGAAAGGGAACTCAAGCCCAAAAATTTATGTTTGAATGCTATGAGGCAACAAAGTTGCAGAGTTTTAAATTTATTATTTATAGATGTTTTATCATCCAAGGTCATCTTGCATCTACAATCTTTGATTGTATCCTCAAGACATACACTTTAATAAATGAGTTGGAGAAAATGCTTTAACATCTCATCTCATAAAGTTGCATGTCTTCACGATACCGGTTTCAAAAGTATAGTATTACTTCCATCTTCAGTCAAATTCAAACTGTCAAAATTTTCCCGACGAGAATAATTTGATCTCCAAGTTCATAAAATCAACACCGGCAGTTCAGAAGATGATGTTAACGGCGAAATTTCGACAGTTGGAATTTGACTGAAGATGGAAGTAATACTGTACTTTTGAAACCGGTATCGTGAACATATGCAACTTTATGAGGTGAGATGTTAAAGCATTTTCTCCAACTCATTCATTAATATAAAAACCTCATAGTATTTCCTCCCATTGTAATTTTAATTAAACACAGTACACTTTTTTTATTGTGTGGTCTTACAATGCTATGGTCCTTTCATTAAAGAAAACAAATGTAGGAACAAGGACATTAATAGTGAGTGGAGAACATATTTTAATCGACTCACCTCATACATTTTCAAACTTCTTTGATACCGACGGTTTCAGACAAAACAACTTAAAGAATGCTCTACCCTATTGTTAGTAAAGAAAAGAAGAATTTCAAGAAAATTACTTACCATCCAATAGTACATGGGAAATTTCAAAAAATATTTGACAAATACAACATTACTTTGGCACCAATAAATAAATTTAGTCTGGAAAAACTTCTAAATACTAATAAAAAAAATCAACATCCCAGACAGTAAGAAATCTGGAATTTATCAAATTAATTGTAATGATTGTAGCAAAGTATACATAGGAAAAAACAAAAAGGAATTTGGAAACACGCACTAAAGAACATTTTAGAAATATTAAAAATAGTGAAATTGAAAAATCAGCAATTGCTGCACATAGTTTACTAGAACATCATAAAATTGAAAAAGAAGCAAAACTTTTGAAACAATTGGATAAACCGTTGGAATTGACAATTTGGGAAATTATATTCATTCAGAAGAATAAATATCAATCTATGAATTTCGATATTCCGGTGGATAAAAATTTAATTACAAAGTTTATAATCCCAACGAAAGATGGCAGCACAAGAAGTGATGTCACTAAAGAAATCAACAATCACGGAATTTCATCAGTGGAAGCCATGACTGAAGAAGGACACGATTTTGTCTGAAACCGTCGGTATCAAAGAAGTTTGAAAATGTATGAGGTGAGTCAATTAAAATATGTTCTCCACTCACTATTAATGATATAACCTCATAATGTTTACTTCCCAATATTAATTGAAATATAACCAGGACATTGCTCCATTTTGCTGAACATTATCTCAAAAATAAAATAATAAATTATTTTTTTAAAAAGTCAATTTTTTTTAACTGACACGTTAACATCGGTACTTCTGGGCAGTATATTTGTTGTACGCTGTAGTTTAATAGTCTGATAAAAAAATACATGAAGGAAGTGTTCTATATTAAAACCATGAGGCAAAAATATAAATCATTTTCAAGGTAAATTTAAACATATGCATGTGACAATTGGAAGATATAAAACAATTTACTTGGTAAACAATGTATGCTTAATGTCAACCCATTGCAATTTTGATGCAGAATATATTATCAATTCAAGCATCACTTTGACAGACCACATTCATTAGGATGATGAGTATAGGTACTGTGTTCAGAAAAGAGTTCGAGTTAGGATGGGTGTATGTGTAAATATGGGTAGAGAGGAAGCAATTTATTTAAAATAATTTTTTAACATCTCAAGTCATTAGCATGGCAATTTGAGAAAAACAAAAGAAAATAATGGCAAATTTTGTACAAAGGTCTCTTCTTTCAGACTTGGGATTCTTTTACATGTTCTAAATTAATGAAATAAGAAGCCCAGCATAGGATTTCTATGGCTTGAAAAAATTATTGACCCTGGATAGGTTCGAACCAACAAACATTAGGCGAATGATTGGCATGGTACTGTAGATATATAATTATTCATGTATTAGTAGATGTGGTGGAATGATGAAGAAAAAAAGTGAAACAACATTTTATTAAGTATTAAATGCATTTAAGTAGGGATTTGTTTCAATACCTTTTATATACTAGTGTCCTTTTTATAAGTAAATTAAATATTTTTTCACACCAGCTCCAAGGTCAACCGAAACAGTTTCACTGGCAAGAATGACAGTAAAGGGAGCCAAGACCAAATAAGAAAAAAAAAGAATTAGAGAAGAATTAAAATTATAATCTTGGAGAAAGAAGATTTACGGATAAGAATTTAAATTTATCAGATGACCTCATATACTGTCTTCTAATTGAACTGTTTTGGTTGGACTGATTTGAAACATCTTCAATAATTTCCTGACCATTCTTCTGTCGTCTTGGAGCACTGCTTCTTACTCCATCTGTTGGTGATATACAACCGATAAGGTTTTGAAACCAGTCAAATCAGAAGACAGGAAGTGAGGTGAGGCTATAAAGAATTTATTTCAAATTTCAAAATATACCTCATAGTGATATTTCGTAAATAGTTCATTAAGGATAAGAAACTTTCTTGATTTGAACATGTCAGGCAGAACTAACTGCAATTACAAACAGATACAACCTGTAAAGAATTTTGGAGTAACAACATTGTCAACCTTTATTGGGAGGCTCGAGGGAAAGCAAAGGAAATCATCCAATCATCATTGCTATTTGAGAACAGTACATGTCAGGCAAATGTATGCAGATTGGAAAATATAAGTTTGCAGAAGCAAAATCATTGGGAGAAACTTCATAAATGAAAAACAATGAATCATCTTAGTAAGATGTAGAATGGAATCAATGGTTAAGAAAAAATTTATGAACTTGGAGATTAAGTTATTCTCGTCAGGGATATCAAAATTCATTGCTTTATATTTATTCTTCTGAATGTATATCTTTTCCCAAATTGTCAATTCCAAAGGTTTCTCCAAATGTTTCAAAAGTTTAGTTTCTCTTCCAATTTTGTGATTCTCTAGCAAACTATGAGCTGCAATTGCCGATTTTTCAATTTCACCATTTTTAATATTTCTAAAGTGTTATTTTGTACAAGTTTCTAAATTCCTTTTAGTTTTGGGTAAAGAAATACATTCAGAAGAATAAATATAAAGCAATGAATTTTGATATTCCCGACAAGAATAACTAAATCTCCAAGTTCATAAAATCTACAACAGATGGCAGTTTAGAAGATGATGTTAACGATTAAATTTCAACAGTTGGAATTTGACTGAAGATGGAAGTAATGCTATACTTTTGAAACCGGTATCATGAAGTCACGCAACTTTGTGAGGTGAGATGTTAAGCTTTTTCTCCAAACTCATCCATTAATGTAGGTCTAAATACCTCACAGTGTTTCCTCCCACTGTAATTTTAATAAAAAAAAGATGAATCTTATTTTAAGACAAATACCTTATCTAAGCAAATCTAATCTTCAGAAAAATATTGCTGGATTTCATTATGGTTAATATTTATCTAGAAATGTTTTATGTCTGCCTCATGTAAGATTTTATCTTAATATTCCACATGTACTAGATACAGTGGTTCAATATTTTCAGTAACTCATAAATAAAACAAAGATGAACATGGAAAATGCTTTCATTCTGTTTCCTGGAATAAAAGATCAGGAAACTATGACAGATGGAATGAAGCGACATTGATTGTAATGCTCTATAATGCTAAATGTTTGTCGTAAGTATCTGTATTCAAAGGGTTAATTATTGACCAATGTTTCCCAACCATTTTCAACATTTATAACGCCTTTGAGCAATATTTTATATATATTTATTTATTTATATGTTCGCATAGGTGTTTTTATAATATATACATTTTTTTTTTCTGTTTTGGCACCAAATATTTTTCACAAGATCTTTATAATCACTATGAAAATATAGTGAATTAGTAGTCTTAAATGTCCCTTCTGTAGGAATAAAAAAATTATGGTTCTAAATATGTAACATGATAATATATTGTACAATTATGAAGTATATTAATTATCTTATCCAACATAATAGCCATTCCAAATATTATAAAAAAAATTTCTGCAATGAAATAATCAATGATTGATTTTGAGTCCTGACAATGCCAGGTACTGTATATCTTCAAGCCACAGTTAGTCCAAAAGCATTCAAGACTGAAAGTGTATAAAACGCTGGCTCTTCCAACTCTTTTGTATGGTAGCGAAGTATGGATGTTGAAACAGAAGGATATACAGAGACTTAGGGCTGCATGCAAATACATTAGTCTCTACTCAAATTACCTCCAATCACTGGTGAGCTGACTCACCGTGAGCAATTGCTGAGATCGAATTAACAGCCGACTTATCGGTCATGCATGAAAGTTGAGGTTTTCGTAATATTGGCAACGAATTACCCAGAAATCTCAGCGATAAAACCACTTCCGTTATTTTCGTCTGCTATAGAGGAATGCATTTACGCTTGCGTCCCGCAAATAATACCGTATACAACGACGTCTGCATCGTGCAATATTACGCCGATTCCCCTGTTCTTCCAGTTGAATTCTTTGGTAGACTCTATCAAATTCCTCTTCTCTGTGTATACCGAAAACATGATCGAAGTCTTCAAGGTCCAAGATCTTGGATAAAGCTGCAAAGGTTTCAAACTACATCGGTTACCATCGGTTCCCTTCGGGATTTTCACGATAAGTTTCTATCTTGAACTATGATCTTAAGGTACCTCGTCAGGTAGCTTACAATTATTATCGCATGAATAGATTTCTGAGTAAGCAAAATGTATTAGGATAAAACTTTCTCAGCAGAAAACGCCTTTTACTGTCTAATGCGTTCAAACATTCGACCCTTAGATCTGCTGAAATGAGATATCTTCGGAGGACTGCAGGATACACACTACTAGATCACAAAAAAAATGAAGACATCTTAGAAGAATTACACATGGAATCTTTAAAAAACAAAATTTCTGATATAAGTCAAGATGGATGCAACATGTTCATCGAATGGAAGATCACAGAATACCCAAACAAATGTTAAGATATCAACCTGCAGGAAGAAGAAGACCAGGACGTCCACTCAAAAGACTTTTGGATGGTGTTTCTCTTGAGGCCGAAACAGATCAACGAATGGCCTAAATTCGTGAATGTACTATGATGATGATGATGAAAAAATTTCTGTAGAATCATATTTAATTCTTATTTACATCTAATATCTATCTTAAAGGAAGTTGAATGTACTCCAGAAACAATATTTAATTTTAAGAAGTGATATTTTGAGATTATTTTAATTAAATTATTTTCAGTCTGATCATCTTACCTCAATATTAATGTTGATTTGTTCTTGGACATGTTTTTGAAAACAATTCTGTTTTATCGCCTGAGTCTGGAAAAACTGACAATAAAACAGAATTGTCTTGAAACATGTCCAAGAAAAATCAAAATTAATATTGAGGTAAGATGATCAGACTGAAAATAATTAATCCAGAAACAATATTGAGGCAAAACAGTGAAAAATGTCTCCATTTGTTTGCCAATCAAGTCAGAACTGTAAAGCAGTTACAAAAGCAAAAAAGAATGTAGCAATAATTTTTGTTTTAATATAAAAAGAAAATAAAATTAGATACAAGTACACTAAAAGTAGAATCAATATTAACCTTTAAACTGGCAAAACACAATTTCTCATGCCAGCTTATTTAAATGTGTTGGACTGCAGTGAAAGTAAATAATGCATAACCACAAGTTTTATTGCATATTGTTGTATAATTTGACACAAATTAAAATAATTTCTACTGATTAATTTTTTTATTGTTTCTTCTTTTTAAATATTAAATAAATTAAACTGAACTATCTTAAAGGATACACTGCTAATTTAAGAATTAATAAAATAGTAATTATAAAATATATTAAAGTAGAAGGATTAAGATGAAATAATTGTGTGATTTTTATTTGAAGAGAAAAACAAACACCTGAATCAGGATATGAATCCAATGTCTCTAGTTCCGTACACCAGCACTCAATCCACTAATTTACCAGGCATTCTGATTCAAATGCACATTATTTCTCTTCTTTCCATTATATGAATTCTATTCAAATAAAATTTGTCATTCAGTGAGAAGTAATAAATTTAATATGTAAGATTGAGAATTATGTTAAATATAATTATTTGTTTTTATATTTATTAAGGATAAAGTGATAAATATTATAGTTATTTGTACTGTATAGGATAATAATTCATTTATTTTAAAACTTTATTTTAATTTTTTACCTTGAATTGTGTGATCTTACATTAGTTTATCAAATTATACCTTAAATATCACTTTCCTACATATTTAACTTTGAACAGTCCATTTAAGTGATGAATTACTAAATTAATTAAATAAAATTATGAAGAAATCACTTTTGGCTTGGCTAACACCGGGATTTAAATGTGAAGACATTTTGAATATGAGCTTAATACATTATGGAGATGTCTTGTTAAGAATCTATTTATCTAAAAATTTAATCAATTACAACTCATCTCATTAGAATGAAAATATGAATTGAAAACTTCAATAAGCCCCATTTTCACCATCTGCTTAACTCCTACTGTTTGCATTCAAAACATTAATTTTTTATAAATCTCGCATCATATTTTGGTCTCTCACCTGGAAATATGTTTTGAAGGACATTTACTCCATTTTTAACCAAAAAACTGACTAATGAAGTGACCGCTGGAAGTATTGTATATTTTCTCCCTCTGATGTTGGACAGATGAATTTGAGAATATTAAATTTTCCCTAGGAACTTCATAATTAATTATTTTGTCTGTATTTTTATGGATATAGATACTGTGAGTTCTTTTGGTTTTTCCAGGTGTTTTTCAGCAATTTTTATTCATCTTCTATAATTTTCTATCCACATATGAGCAACTTCAATGATTTTTCCATACTTTCATTACTTTCTTTCAATTTTGAGAATAAAATATTGTGACACACCGTAATAACAATATTTGAATTTTGTGGGCAAAGGCAAGAACAGTGGTTTCGCATTGGTAGTAATAGATTTGTGAGTCACTGATTCACAAGTCAAAAGAACAGCGCAGATCATCGAAACATCTAGACTCCTGTTCCGGAGATTTCTCTAAGCCTCTACTTTCCCTTTCAGTAAAGATTGATGGTCAGAAATTTCCATACTGAAAATGTCTCAATCGAGAGCCTAGAAGTTTCCTTTTCCGCCCTATATAATCTGTGGCGAGGGCAGGAAGTGAACCAGTTCTGTTGTGACTGCAATACAGTGAACTGTGAGATGGAAGAAACTGTAGCGAGTGGACTTGTCAGAGACTATAAAATTATTGTGTAGTAGATAAACATTAAAACAAGATTAATTATAATTAAAACATTTAGTCTGTTCATTCTAACCTCTTAGAGTTGTTTTTGTTGAACATATGTTTCAGAGCTTCTTAGCCCCATCGTCAGTGATTACAGACTACTATTGTATTAAAAAAAAAAGATTAATTATTATTGTGAATGAACTGTCACTTATAGTTTATAGAATTAAATAAATTTACTGTGGAATCTTTTGGCATAATTTGTTGTTTACATTACACCAAAACAACATGAAGACAACCCCATGGCTAAGTAGTGAGAATATTTAATATTTAAGGGAAGTGACACTATGAGATTTATTTTAAATAATATTCTAACACTCTAACCTCCAACCAAACACCAGAAAATGAAACCATCTTGGAATGCCGTAAACTTCTGAAATACCTCAACAACCAAAATAAATTAATAGCCTTCCAGTGGATACCCTCGCACATCGGAATAGTTGGCAATGAAATAGCTGATGGACACCCACCCCAAATCGAACCTACACAGAAAGATCAAAGAAATTAAGAAAGCATTCCAAATGGAAAACATGAAAGAAAACATTGCAACAGCCAGAGGGGAATCATGGGAAAAAATTTATGAGCTATACACAGAAATAAAATATAAAGGCCGCAAAGAAGCAGTAGCAAAATTCAGACTGATGTCAGGACACGACTGCCTGGCTCACCACCTCCACAGAATAAACGTTTTCCAATCCGACAGATGTGTCATATGCAAAGACACGGACCTGATCATGGACAAACACCACCTTCTAGTCTGTCCAGCTTTAAATCCAACTGCACAACACTCTAAGGACCTTGTTCGCTTGTACTGGGAAGCCAGAGAGAAAATGACTTAAGCGTCAAATCTCGCCATTAGAAAACAACAACAACATATTCTAACACTATTATTTAGTGAGATTATATTTATCTACCTTCTTAGTGTAATAAGATCTTTGTTGACAACACATTTCACTATGACTTTCTTCTTCTTCTTATATGAAATGGATATAATGCATATTGTTTACAGATGAGGTGTAAGGAGTATGTGCTGTACTGTTTTTTTTTTTCAGAAATATCAGACAATAAAGTTTTTAGTTTCTCTTTTAGAAGGTTTGTAGGACAATTTATAAAGTTGTGTTCCAGTTCTTCTTCATGATTGTTACACCAGCAGACAGTAGAGCTAGTGAGCTTGAAATGATGTACAAGTAAAAATACGGAAAGTCTACTTCTACTGTTAGTTGTGATGTAATTCATGAAACAACTGAAAGAAAAGAATTCTTTCTTTCAAATTTTTGTAATGCTCTTATGTTGGATAAATAATATACTAATACATAATCTTTTTTCATTTGATTTTCATTCCTTTACATATAAGAACCTTTGGTCCCCCTTATGGAAGCAAGATCCTGTATCAATATTAAGGATCATTTATTTGTATGTTATATACAATTTCAGGCATAAAGCATATAATCTTTATTTAATGTGAAGACACTTTATGGATCATTTAAAAATTAAGAGAACTTCTACAAGCTAAATTATAAGATATTGTGTTAAGAAAATAAATTAACTCATGGATTTAATATTAAATTTTTAACTTAATAGAAATTTAGCTTTAATTGAATCCATAAAAACAACCTATTCAACTAAAGTTCCTATTACTTACAATAAAGTTCAAAAATAATGAACTTCATTTCAAGACATTACTGTTATTTCTTTCTTTAAAGGTGCTTCTATATTATAACTTGATCAGAATGTCATTACTGGTAGCAGAAAACAGAACTCTTCCATGTCGTTCTACAATGTGCACACATTACAAATACAGGCATGAAGAAGGAAATGTGAACAAATGAACTAAGTAGTGACAATCTACATTCACACTTTATTCTTAGTATTATTTGCAGATACTTCACTTACATTATAGATTTCAGTTGTGGACTGAATATTGAGTTGTTCCATTGTATGCCTGTGGCAGTTCAGGTGTTGTGTGTTGTGTTTATATTGTATGACTGTATACGTGCAGTGTGTCCAACAAATTACAAATATGAAATTCCTGGCTACTTCTCAGTTTATTCATGGCATCAAATAACAATTCCTGAGTTTTTTTTGAGTGCTAAATATTGAATTAATTTTAGTAAAGCTAATTTTATAGAAATCTTTTAAAATTACTTTTTTTTTTTTGTATCTTATTTTTTGTTTGATTTTTTTGTCAATGACAGCAATTTCTTTGCCTATATCATTTTTTAAAGCTTCTTTTTTACCAGTTCTTTTATAAAAATCTCAGCTTTTCAACTTTGGTTTTTTCTTCTTTGGACAATTTATTTTTTCAATCTAACTCCGTTCCCTTATATCCTGAATAAGCATTTCTCATTAAAAGAACTAACAATTTTGGTATATTAATTTTTTCAAGTTCACCAGCATCAACACCAACATTGTAAACAATTTGCTGAGCTACAAGAGAGTCCTCTCTCAAATTTTCTACAAGAATATTATCATTAACCAAAAACATTAAAATTAGAAAGAATTGGTCAACTGTATACGAAATGTGAAAGACACTTGCCCAGAGTTACGTTAAAATGCATGTGTTCAAGAAGCTGACTACAAGCTTACTGCATAGAGTCCAAGTTGATCTGGCTTATTGAACTACATGTGCTCAAGTATTGTATTGTAATGTGATATCGGTCCCGTGCCGTAGCCGAGCGGTTAAGGTAGGAAGCCTTGGCGCAGAGCTACAGGACTTGCGCTGGTTCGAGTCTCCATGGGGGAAGAAATTTTCTCATGGTATTTCGGCCAGTATGGGACCGGTGCCCACCCAGCATCGTGAGGCAATTGGGTAGCTACAATAAGTAGCGGCTCCAGGTTGAGAAACCAGCTATAACGGCTGGGGGACTCGACATGCTAACCACATGTCACCCCTACACTGGCTGTTGATCATCTACCTCTGTGATCGACACATGTGGATGTGAAGGGCCAGCAGCTGGCTGGTAAAAGGGCAACCGCTGAAAAGTGGAAAGACCCTCAATCAGAATCGGAATGTGATATCGTATTGGCAAGGGCTGGTATATCTTCAGCGGCTGCAGCTTGACTCGGCTAAACATATGCTATAGATTTATTAGCATACGTATGCAATGGATTCATGTCATCAGCTAAGGCTGGATACACGTATTGAAGATGATAAACATTTTTTCCAAGAAATATTCCAGTATCTGTATGTATTTTAAAATACAATAGGAAGTAACGTTAAGAGATTTAATAATTAAAACATTTGGTCTGTTCATTCTTACCTCTTCGAGTTGTTTCTGTCGAACATATGTTTCAGAGCTTCTTAGCCCCATTGTCAGTGATTACAGATAATCCAAAAAATGAAGATACCAATTCAAAAAGTGACAAAAAAAAAAAGAGTCTGTAATCACTGACGATGGGGCTAAAAAGCTCTGAAACATATATTCGATAGAAACAACTCTAAGAGGTATGAATGAACAGACCAAATGTTTTAATTATCTGTATGTATTTTTAGAATGTGGTTTAATGATTGCGATTCTTTTGATTTTAATACAAGATAGATGCACGTCACTTTACGAATTTATGTCCATTTCCTGGTAGCGTTAAAATTCCCAACTTATTCCTGGTTTTCAAGATTTTCCCAATTGGTGGACACCTGTATGTGCTATTCACTTGTCACCACAACATCCTGTAAGAGCCAGTGATGAAAGATGGCAGAGTGATGATGTAAGGGTATATAAACAACAGCGACCTCAAGGCCAGCAGTAACAACATTCCAGTCAAGTTATATCTAGAATTAATCCTCCATTGTCATTATATTATATACCTGAGATTTAAAATAAATGCATCAAATTTAAATGGTTTAATTGTGTGTTACTTTATGAACTAGAACTGTGATAAGCATGCACAATCTTCTGTTCTACAACTTGTAATTTCTTGTCAGATCATTAATTTTGAACCTTATTATGTATGGCGTCCCAGGAATTATAACCAACATTATATCATTATACTTTTCCATATCTGAGGTTCTTTGTAAACAATCCTTTTAATTAAGTTATGTAGATAGGAAATAACACTATGAGGTTTTTAATATTGTTTATTTTTTTATTATTTCACTCACCTCATACTTCATAACTCCTCGCAAACCCAGGGTTTCTTCACATCATTTGTGACATTCTCAATGCTGTGTCACATTCACAACTGACGTCCAACGGCCTTCTATCCTGCAGACTGACCTCTGCGCCATCTGATGGCTGACCGACGAATTTCCAAATCAATCCTCTCTCCTTATAACTGGGTATTTCAAAATTCATAGTTGTATTTTCATTCTTGCATATGTAAATTTTTTCCCAAATTGTGAGTTCCTTCGGTTTTTCGAATTGTTTAAGTAATTTTGTTTTGGTTACTATTCTATGTTTTTCTGACCAGGCATGTGCAGCAATTGCAGATTTTTCGGTTTCTCCATTTTTAACATTTCTGAGGTGTTCTTTTAATCTTGTATTTAGATTCCTTTTTTGTTTTTCCTATGTATATCTTTTCACAATCTTTACAATTAATTTGATAAATTCCCGATTTTTTGCAGTCTTCAATCTTTTCATTTTTGTTGGTTTTTATTAAATTACATAAGCTATAATCATTTTTTGGTGCTAATTTAATGTTGAATTTGTTGAAGATTTTTTTAAACTTGTCAAATACTAAAGGATGGTATGTGAACTTCTTGAATTTTTTGCCAATATTTTTATCTGTCTGAAGAGTACTTTCATTAATCATTTTTTGTTCTTTAAATTTATTTATTTTCTTGTGTATCATCTTCTCTTGAAAACCATTATCCTTCGCAATTTTTATGATGTGTTCTTTCTCTTTATTGTAATTTTCTTTGCTCATGGGGACATTCACAAGTCTGTGTGTTAAACTATTAAATACTGCCTGTTTGTGTGAAAAATGGTTAAATCATGCCTGGTCAGAAAAACATAGAATAGAAACCAAAACAAAATTGGAAAAACCGAAGGAACTCACAATTTGGGAAAAAAATTACATATGCAAGAATGAAAATACAACTATGAATTTTGAAATACCCGGTTATAAGGAGAGAGGACTGATTTGGAAATTCGTCGGTCAGCCATCAGATGGCACGGAGGTCAGTCTGCAGGATAGAAGGCCGTTGGACATAAGTTGTGAACGTGACACAGCATTGAGAATGTCACAAATGATGTGAAGAAACCCTGGGTTTGCGAGGAGTTATGAAGTATGAGGTGAGTGAAATAATAAAAAATAAACAATCCTTTCAATATTTGAAAGTATTCACCTAATCAGACACAGAAAAGTTGCATAAGATTTCTCTTTAGCAGAATCATGCTAACAAAATAATATTAACATAAATAATACTGTAAAAAAAGTATTTTTTACTATTGTCTTTGTCATAGAAATCAGTCAATTGACAACGATTAAAGTGCCATTAACTTTCCTTCAGTTATTGTAATATTTGTCAACAATTTATTTTCTAACAACTGAGAAAAGTAAGTTATTAAAGATTGGGAAACAATGGTCAAACTGAAAATTATAATAATATATAAAATCTGTACGTCGTAAGTTAAGGGCAAATCATTGCTGCCGACCATGACTCGGGGCATGCTGGGAGACATTTACATATTACAATTTGAGCATGTACATTGCTCCCACTGTTGGTATTACTTCGTTCATGTACGTCCCTGCTTCACATACCAGCATCAAGAATACATTTTCTGACGTAGCTTATCGCCATTATATTACACATTGCTGGTTCTCTCTGGAATTTTGCACTCTGTTTTCATCTGGTCCTGAAAAAAAAATTTGATGTTTTTATTACTCATTTCATATATCTCAATGATATAAAATCATATTTGAAGAGTTAAATTATACGCTCAGACTTGGACTTGAACCCAGGACCTTTGGTTTTCCAGACCAATGCTCTACTGACTGAGCTATCTGGGTGAGTTCCAATCTAAATGCAAATTTTTCTTTTATATATGTTATCAATCCCCGCGCACCAAATGCTATGAAACCTTTGCTTCTATCTTTGCAAATGGCGGCTTCTTTATTAAGAAAACATTTATATGGGAATTTTACATTACAATTATAAAGCCAGTATGGCTTCTTTTGATGTTTTTTTTTATTCATTTCATACATCTCAACAATGGATAAATCATATTTGAAGAGAAAAATTATACGCTCAGACTGGGACTCGAACCCAGGACCTTTGGTTTTCTAGACCAATGCTCTACCGATTCAGCTATCTGGGTGAGTTCCAATCTAAATGCAAATTTTTCTCTTATATACGTTGTCAATTCCCGCACACTGAATGCTATGAATCATTTGCTTCTATCTTGCAAATAGCAACTTGTTTAATAAGAAGACATTAATTAGGGAATTTTACATTACAGTATAAAGCCAGTATGGCTTCTTTCGATGTTGTTGTTATTCATTTCATATATCTCAACGATGGATAAATCAAATTTGAAGAGAAACTGACAACGTATATAAGAGAAAAATTTGCATTTAGATTGGAACTTGCCTAGGTAGCTCAGTCGGTAGAGCATTGGTCTAGAAAACCAAAGGTCCTGCATTTTAGTCCCAGTCTGAGAACATGATTTTTCTCTTCAAATATGATAAAGAATATTGTTAACATGATTTCATGTAAAAACTTCTCTCCTTCCACAAGTGAATCTTTTTTATTAGGATTTGAACCTGACACCCACCTTGTGTGAAAATGAATATACAGTAATTGGAACATTCAATTATGAAATTTGTCAATCATTCACATTTACGAAGTTCAAATTTTATTTTCAGATCTTAATTTTGATAACTTCTAACAAGGGAACTGTCAACCATAGCATACCGAAACCTACTTTGAAATTTCTCCCATGGAAGCATTGTGATGTACCAAAGCCATGTCCAAAAAATTATCTGCCACTTATAACTGCAAAGCACTAAAACCAGTGCCAAATCTCTTATTTAAACTCAGGGAAGTAATACAACTCCTGAATTGGCAGATTGGATACCACAGAGGACCCAGAGGAGAAAGTGGACAAGTTTTGCGCATACATGCCATAAGGGGCGCTAGTGTAGAACAACTAACGACATCTCAATTTTTTCAATTTTTTCTAGTACTAACATGAAATTCAGCACCGTCTGATGGTAAAATTATGAATTATAATTATACAACACCATCTGGTAAATAATCATGGAATTGAACTTTTATAGGAATAAATAACATTTTAATTTATCTTAAATTATGGAATTATTTGTACCCAGCCTCTCAGACCTAAATATTTTCTTTTAATTTTAACAGAAGAGAAGAATGGAAATTAATAAAACATGTTAATTTATTTTCGTTTATTAAAATTTAAAAATGTGCATTATGAGCTCTTTTAATAAATATGTACAACTGACCTACCCCCTTATTCTCACATACATATTTTATACGATGCTTATTAAAGAACCTTAGTCATATCGTACATCTGAAATCCATCATAAAGTCACTCACATTTTTAAAATATTTATTAAAAATGGATGTACACTAACATCACTCTTCCTAACCTAACAAATATTAGAATTTTATCACTTCTAGTAGGTTTATCTTCGAAAATAGATTCACATTAAAAACGTAAAAAAGTTTGAATTTACTTACAAATTAGAGTAAAATAAAATCTAAGTAATGATTTTAAGTTTCAATAACATATAATTTTTACAGTACCATCTACACAGAACGAAAGGATAGCATTTAAGTTTTTATTTAAAGGGGGGTAAAATTAAATTGGAATATATCTACATAGTAGTAATATTAAAAAAATTGGTAATAAAAGATTCCGGGCTATGTGGCCGTGGTCTATAACTGGCGTTTCTTCCAGACGTTTCTCCCTCAACTGCAGAGGGCATCTTCAGTGGCGAGTGCTTACAGCTGTTGTTTCCCTGTCGTAGACTCGACAGCTGTAAGCACTCGCCACTGAAGATGCCCTCTGCAGTTGAGGGAGAAACGTCTGGAAGAAACGCCAGTTATAGACCACGGCCACATAGCCCGGAATCTTTTATTACCATGATTACCGGCCGTGAAAGCCTGCATTCCACTATTAAAAAAATTGTTTAATAAAAATTTTAATTTACAAAATGGCTAATTTCCCATAATCCCGAGTGAATATGCCATGTGCCTTGCATTTGTTTTATTTAGTTACATATTCTGTTACTACAAAACAGTGCTACCATTGTAGTTTGCTCATTGTAGTTCATCGTAAACGACCAAAAATTTTTAGATGTCACTGTACTGTTTTCCCTCTATTCAAGTGTTCTGTGTTGGATACTACTTGCCGTTTGCGCCAAGTCCTGCCTCATTGTTCTCCACTTTACGCATGCAGGCAATCATCTCCTTCGCACAGTGGGTTGCCATTACTAGATTCTGGCTTTGATTTCTATGCCTTGCAGTTAAAAATGCACATAATTATTTGGACACTGTCTTGGTACATCACAACGCTTCTCTGAAAGAAATTTCAAGATAGGCTTCGGCATATAATGGTAGACAGTTCCCTTGTAAGTACATTCGCAATGAAAATTAAATGCAAAAATACATTTAAAAAATGCAAACTTAGTATGCAATTAAAGCATTTACAAAAGAAAATGAAGACATAGGTAATAACCAATCACAGATGTAAATAAACAGCTGATTTGAAATGGCTACTAGTGACGAGACACAACTTAAGAATTAAATTAATGTTTTTTATTACCTCACCTCATATCCTTTTTCTTTTATACTAAAGTTTCGGAGCATATCTCCATCATTAGTAGCCTCTGGTCGACCGATGTTATGTCGTTTCTTGAACACCAGTCAACCAGAGACTACTGATGATGCTCCGAAACTGCAGTATAGAAGAAAAAGGATATGAAGTGAGGTAAAAACATTAATTTCATTCTTAAATTAAACCTCATAGTGTTCTTTCCCTGTGAAAGTTAAATAAATAAGAGACACAACTTGTCTCAGTGTAAATGATACAAGGCAACAATAAAATGGTTGAATGTTCTTCTGTATAAATACTCAGTAAATGTTTTTAACTCCCAAACAATGTTAATGACAGCATTGTTCAACTGTTGAATCACTGTTCTCTCATTGGTTGATTTTATATTTGACATACAGTTGTTTTTGGTTAAGTCCTTCAGTGTCAATAAATTTTGAAATTTCTGGGAAAAAAAGATTTGATTACAGGTTGTTCGGTCAACCATTGGATAGAGTAGGAGTAGACATGCAGGGCCAACAACATAAAATTCAACAGAATGGACAAGTTGACAATTATATGGACAGCTTATTGAAACATGTTCCAATATAATACAATAATTTATGAGATAAGGTAATTCCAGATTCACATTATTTATTATGAACATACTGTTACATGTCTTGTAAGCGGCATTTGAACTGCACGGGTGAGTCGCCCCTAGCAAGTCAGCGACCCGCAGAGCCGTTTGAATTGTCTGGAATGTGTTGCCAGACCTTTCCACCAGCGTCTCCTTCTCCTTGGGGAAAGATCGGAAGCCAGAGGTTTCTGGGCTTCCAAGTTGCTCGAAGCTATTACTAGAGCTTTCCTCCCCCGCCTATATAAAATAGCAGACGAGAAGGCCAGTCAGTCAGTTGTTGCGATAGTCAGTTTAGGATAGGAAGTCTGATGTCGGATCACGAGAGGTTAATTGTGAGCGTAACTGTGAGGAAGGATAGTGTCTACAACTGTGTTATATATAAGTAATTATCTTATAAACTGTCAAAGAAGAATAGTTGTTAAATCAAATTGTGTTTGAAGATTTAGTGATAATTTTGGAGAATTAAATAAAGTGAAATATAACAATTGTCTTCTTCTTCTTCACGGTTTAGGCTTATGTGCTAGCCTGTTCTGGCTCCAAATTGCTGCTCTTTCCATCTTTTACTTGGTCTTCCCAAGCTTCTTCTTCCTCGTGGTGAATAGTTTTGACATTCTATTCTCAGTCATCCTTGCCAAGTGTTCTTTCCAGTTTGTTCTGTATTTCTCTATTGTTAAGTTTAATTTCTCAATTGTGTATTCATCCAAATAAATAAAAGGAAAACCCCCTGCCATTTGTGACAATACATTTTATGGATATGAATAAATGAGATACTTAGTTGTGAATAAGTAACTTACTACAGGAGACTTCCCATCTGCCTCATGACAAGCAGCCACGACTCTTGGTGGTAGTGATTCCATCCGTGTCATCTGTAAACATTAAAAATCTATCAATGTTGCAACAGTTTTATGTATGCACACAATAATTTAACTGCTTATACAGCATTTGAAAAGAAAAATAATGAGTTTTTTTTTTTAATTTTGGAACTGGTTTGCTTTCTGGTACAAAAAATAATAATTAGATATAGCAAACAGATTCAAGACTCATGTACAGACTGTTATAAATCTTTTAATATTATAACTCTTTCTGAATTTTAATACTACAGATTACAATGATTATCATATATTTTTCAATAGACTAAAATTTGGCTAAAATAGCCAAACGTATTTAGACTTAAATTTTTTAATATACTTCTAAGTAATATTAACTTTTTTAAAATAATATAACAAACATTTTTTTTATTTTAAAATAGAATAAAACATATTTTTATTTTTTGATAAATTTATAAATTTATTTTAATTAATTTGTTACTAACTCCTTTACAATTATATTATTGACTTTTGGAATTTATAATGTGAATGAGCTAGTGAGTTAATGATATAAAAAAAATTGTAAAAGTTACAGAAATTTACCTCCAAAATATACTGTAAATTATTAGGTGACTTTTGAAAGCAAAATCTTCTGAAATCCAATGTGAAGAATTACTTCTTTCAAAGTAAACTATTATGAGAGTAATTTTCCCAACTAATAAATAAACTTCCATTAGAGATACATACATAAGGATTCCACATATTCTCATCCAATAGCATGAGGAGGAAGTACAGTGCTATAACCTACTTTAGCCTTTGCAAGATATCTTGAACTCATTTTATCTTCTTCTTGTAAGCCCATGTTTCCCTTAACAGAGATTTAGGCACTCTCCCCTTACAGGGAAGAATTTGAATCATAGGCTAATTTAGTTACACTTGTTTTCGTATAGATGTCATTTGAGTGGACCATGGTCAGTGTTCTGCCTCATACTGACATCTAGAAAACCAAGGTAGTACTAAGACGGGAAAATTCGGTAAATTTTGCTTAAAGGCATTTTCATTCAGGCTTGAGAATCTTTTACGAGCCTCAAAATCTTCAGACTCGGGACCCATGGCTTAAAGTTCCTCCCAGAGGACTTGCTCCTTGGATTTTTCCATCCTAAAAAAAATCCATCAACCCTGGCCGGGTTTGAACCCACGACCCTCGGGACCAGAGGCAAGGAGCATAACCACTAGTCCACCACGGCAGATTTTAAGGAAGCTAAAAAGGCTTCCCAACAAGAATGTGCCCAAATGAGTAAATAAAAATTCCACGAGTAATTACTGGCCAGAATAGAATCCAGATCATCTACTCCACAGTCAGACACCTTACTGTTTAGGCTTCTTGGCAGCTGGACGTGTCTGTCTGTCTATACCCATACATCCAAACGTGAGGAAAGGGCAGTTACTTCACCAAGCTACATTATTCAAGCTTGCCTATTTTCCTACAGATGTCAGCAAATGACAAATGGTTAGCTCATTGCTTCAAATAGACAACTAAGAGGCAATTACTTGGATAGGAAAGGTTGATTAAATTTTGCTCAGAGGTCCTAATTTAGGCTTGAGGTTCTTTTATGAACTGGAAAAAGTTTAAACTTGGGATCAATGGGTTCGCTTGAGGTTCTTTTATGAACTGGAAAAAGTTTAAACTTGGGATCAATGGGTTAAAGTCTCTCCAGAAGGACTTGTTCTTTGGATTTTTTCATCCTAAAAACTACATCAACCCTGGTCACATTTGAACCTGCGACTCTCAGGATCAGAGACAAGGAACTTAACCGCTAGACCAACAAGGTTGTGGCTAAGTTATGAAGAAAATCTAACAGTAACATTTCATGTCAATATATAAGTATTTAGAGATTGATATTTGAGGATCAAAATATAATAGCATATCAGTTTTGGTTGTAGGTAACAGTTATTAAAATTCAATGTTACTAAATCCTATACTACGTGTAAGCTAAAATGCATGCTTATGTTGATATTTTTTTTTAATTTTAATTTTATTTTGAAGTAATCCATATTGAATATCTTACATAAATATAAGAGTAACAAAATGTGAATGCTTGTGTTCATTTTCATTATTAGAAATATGATGCAGTCCATCCATAGTAATTGTGCCCAAAGGCAGGTCTTTCACTGCAATCATAGCATTTCCATGCTATGCTTTGCAGCTTTACTAGGAATTATAGGTGTGGTAGCTTCCCGTTGCTTTCCACATCGGTGAAGGATGATGATGATGGCCAAATGATTTTCGGGGACTGTTGGGCCCTAAGCTTCCTGACATTTGTCTTACAGGTGAGAAAAAACCCCGAAAAAACCTTGCCCAGGAGCCTGTCCCGATCAGGAATTGAACCCAAGCCCACTGCATGACAAGGCAGCATGCTACCTCAAGACCACAGCGGTGGATGCATTAGACTACTCTTTCTTCTTTCCAACATCATGCTATTTAAATAACATGAATTGAATAATTATTAATTTTAGTAAAAACCCTAAAAATGGATAAGTCCACCAAAAAAGGAGGGTTTAATATAAATGTGCAGATTTTAAGTGTGAATTCTGTGTGGCAAATGTGATAAAAATATCTTGCCTATGAGTTGTAAATGATGGTTTTCTAAAAAAAGTTTATATATATGTTTATTTGTGCCTTATTTAATAATGAAGGTGAGTATTGGACTGATTTTCATACAGTACATAGGGGACACAAACTGAAATAACTTTTTCCTTTAGTATTTTTTAATAAAAATCATAAATGTCCCTGCAATGTTGTCAATTCCCCATGTGTAATATCAATAATAATTTATATTTGACTTTATTTCTTTAATCTGTGCTAAAATAAGATCAAAAAAATACCAAAGGAAAAAGTTGTCCCATTTCAGGTCCCCCTATGTACTGTATGAAAATCAGACCAATACTCAACATCTTTATGAAGCAATGCACCAAGAGAATTCTGTAACAATTTTTTTTTCTGAGAAAATCATACATTTGCAACTCGAAGTGCATAAGATATTTGAAAATATTTACCACCAGGAATTCATATTTGAAATCTGTGCACTTATATTACTGCTGTGTTCTCAAGGTAGCATGCTGGCTTGTCATGCAGCAGGCCCAAGTTTGATCTTTGGTCGGGACAAACTTCCTGGGTAAGGTTTGGGGTTTCTCCTCACCAATAAGACAAATGTTAGGAAGCTTTAACCCTTTATACACAATGCCCGGCGTGCACCGGTGAAAGTGTGTATACAGCGGTATGCCACGCCGGCAAGCTCCGGTTTTCAATCTTATTATTTTAAATATTTTTTCTCAAAGTTTTTACTTCAATTTACTACAATTATTTTTCATTCTGTGTTTGTACATCCTTTCTTAGCAATACTTTGCACATTCCTTACAGAATAATGGTACAGGCTGGTGGTAAAAGGGCTTTCTAAATGAGGGTGTATATTCATGTTTCAAGGTCTTTTTTTGGCTATGGAATGTTCCAATTTCAGGATTTTCTCTTCATTTATTTTATTTTTAGTTGAAAAGATACCTGACCAAGGGGTAGGTCGTGCAGTGAAACACAGTGATTCATGTCTCGAAGATGATGAAAATACAATATGCGAGTTTATTGTGTCAGTTTTATCAGAAGATGAAAGTACCAGAAATAGTAACAGTTTATCAAATGATTATTCGTTTGACGAATGTGATAGTAGTCCTGTTTCTAAGAGAATATTATTACAATCTAAGCCTGTAAATAGTAAAGCAAGTGATGTAGACCTAAATGAACAGGGTGTGAGTGACAGTGGTGGGCGTGTTGCGCCAGACAAAACACAAGGCATAGAACAGCTGTTTGACTGGAATTGATTCGAACCCAGGACCATAAAAAAGTTCAACAATATTTAATATGGTAAGTGTGTTCAACAATATTTAATATGATAAGTGTTTAGTGATAATGCCATCAAAATTATTCAATAGGATAAATGTTTTAAACAAATTTCAATGAAGACACCATGCTGAATTCGAACCTGGGTTCTTTGCAAGTGGAAGCAACACCGTCTAACCTTCAAATAAAAGTATAATAGTGAGTTTCAATTCAATTTAGCATGGCATATAGACAGTAAATTATACTTTATATAGGTTAATATTATATAGTATGGCGTAGTACTTTACATTTAAAAAACCTGGCACCCACAGCCCAGCTGGCAGAAGGAAATTTGGCAGTTAATAGATTAAGGCCCAAACAAAATCTGGCCATCATCGTATTCACCCCATTAGATTAAGTTTAGAATTAAGGCCTCTACTGGTGCATCATTACCATCATCATCACCCATCATACATGATCGGAGCAGCATAACTCCGCCTTACAGGCTCCCCAAGTATGTTACAATAATACCTATGCTAGGAGAGAATACCAGAAATGTCATAATGACAACCTGGTGGCATTTAATATAAATATATAATATTACTTCCAATCTGCATAATAAATATTAGCGATGTCAACAGAAAAAGGCAATCAAGTTTTGGTGGCTTTTATGTTTTAATCCTCATATATCAGATAAAATTAAGTTTGTTAATTATAATTATATAAATTACTTTTCTTTTTAAATTTGTCAAATGTTAAAACTAACGTAACATATAAAGGTTACCATATAATAAAAGTTAATAAACATAAAAACACAAATAGTTTACAAAAGAATTAAAAGGACTTTACACATCATGCAAAATGAGAGTAAGAGAAACTATGGGACATAAACTAATATAATTTACTGTCTGGTAACATTTTTGTACACAATGTTTATAGGAAAATGCTAAATATTTTTATTTTCTACTATCAATATAAAAACATGTTATTTCTCAATACTTTAAATCTTCAAAGTTTGTTTCTTTTTTCTATATTTGTAGTTACAGTATTTTCTAATTAAGCAGAATTTTCCTTATTGCTTTCACAAAAACATTATAGATATAGCTTACTTATAATATTTTTATTTAAATACAGAGCAATAACAACACAAATGACGCTTTTAAAATCTAACTTACGCTTCATTCCAGAATGTGTCATAACACATTATTTTCTTATTGTATACATAACTATACAGTAAAGAAGTAATTCAATTGCATATATTTTAAGGAAAAATAACTGGTTAAATATAATAAAAATGTCTATACTTTGATCGTAAATGAATGGTTTCCTTGCATAAAATTATTTTTGTGTAGAAATTTTATTCACACTTGGCAATCATTAAATATGCCAGATTTTTATACAGTACACAGGGGATGTGAAATGGAACAAACATTTAGTTACATCTACATACAGTATTACCCGCTTTTCTGTTCCCGCATTTTACATTTTCCCATCTTTTACAACATTCTTTAAAGGTCCCTTCAGTTTCCCTATAATCACAATGTATTAAAAACCTCAATTTTACGTTTCTGAAATTTTGTTTTCCCACAATTTACATCACATCAAGTCAATCTTCAGCGTTAAAGATTGTAGATATTCAATTTATTTGATTGATTATCTCAGTTCTGTACAATTAATATATAGCAGAGCAAGTTCATTGAGCCAACGAAGCTCGCTGCTATACAATCGATAAGGAGCCGAGCAAGTTTAATGAACCAATGAAGTTGGCTATTGTACATTCGATAAAGAGCAGAGGATGTTCATTGAGCCAGAACTTTCAAACATTTCTGAAATTCAACCTGTGTACTTCTATGGCAAAACAAATTTGTTTTAATCTCTCAATAAAGATTCATAGTGCTACATGCTGAACCTCTCTTTGTTATTTATTCTTTAAATGGTGAAAGTAAAAGAAATAAAGTACTTTTATGTTTACAGTAGTTCAAAACACACCATTACATTGAACTATTATAGGAATATCACTATGAGGTTTAATTTAAAATAAAATTCTTTACACCTCACCTGATATCCTGTCTTCTAAATAAATGAAAGACAGGATATGAGGGTGAGGGGTAAAGAATTTTATTTTAAATTAAAAGAAACATTACATTATTTAGCCAATATTGTATATTATCCCAGTCAGGTTTTTCTTGCATGATCTAGAATGGTTGCTGAATATGAGGGTCAACACTTTTTAGCTCCTCCTCATTTCTCATAATTCACAGTTTCCCCCACTTTCTCTCTGGTCCCTTGAAAAGTGTAAAAGAGAGGTAATACTGTAGTATATTATCCCCATCTGTTTTTTTATGTTCTGGAATGGATGCAGAGTATGGGGATCAACATTTTTGAGCTCATCTTCATTTCCCTCAATGAACACTTTCCCCCATTTTACACCGTTTTTCCTGTGGTACCTTGAAAAGTGTAAAAGAGGGGTAATACTGTATTTTTTCTTTTATTTCACAAATTAAATTTAAAAAAACAAAATGAAATAACAACTAATATTAATGTTATACAAGGAGAATTGATAATGTTACTGCTGAATATTTTATCAAAAAGATACCAAAGAAAAAATTTATTCCAGATTCCATAACCTGCAAGTAATGTGTGAAAAATCAGGCTAATATTCACAAACTTTATCAACTACTGCATCAATAAACTTCTACACAAAAATATTATTTTCTGAGACATTTACAAGTCTAAGTCAAGAGAACTAATTGATCACTGATATATTTATCTAACGAATTCATACTTAAAATATACACTCTTGTTCGAGGATTGTAAATAAAGTATTAGAAGCTCTCGAATAATGTTACAATGTTGTATATTTAGTATAGTAGATGAACATCAATCAGAATTGTGTTATTTTATTGAATGCCAGCAGTAGTTGGTGCAACTAGCATTTTTGGATGCAAATTTTGACTGGATTCTCAATAATGATACGAAAGAAGATTGCTTGTCCTAGAAAAGAAAATCCTTCAAAGAATAGCTGGTCCTATTTCCGAGAATGGATTATGGACGAGAAGTTTTAACAACAAAGTATATGAAATTTGGGAAGATTTCAATATCAATCCATCCATAGTAATTCTGCCTGAGGGCAGGTCTTTCACTACAATCATAGCATTTTCATGCTCTGCTTTGCAGCTTTACTAGGGAATTGTAGGTGTGGTAGCTTCCCGTTGCTTTCCACACCGGTGAAGGATGATGATGATGATGATGATGATGGCCATATGATTTTTTGGGGACCGTTTGGGCCTTAAAGTTTTCCTGACATTTGTCTTACAGGTGAGGAAAAACCCAGATAAAAACCTCACCCAGAAAAACTGTCCCGACTGGGGATTGAACCCAGGCCTGCTGTGTGAAAGGCAGCACACTACCTCGAGACCATAGTGGTGGAGATTTCAATATAATCATTTTATTAAAATTAATAGATTGAGATGGGCAGGACATGTAGTGCATATGGATGACAAAGAATGCCCTAAGAGGGTATTAAGCTCAAATCCTAGTCGATGGCGAGGATATGGTAGACCTAAGCTTAGATGGATAGATAAAGTAGAGAATGACCTGATGAAGTTGAGATGTGAGAACTGGAAGTTGAAAGCCCAGGACAGAAGGTATTGGTGACATTTGCTGGAGGAGGCCAAAGGCCCACGGTGGGTTGTAGTGCCAATGATGATGATGAGTTGAAGCAAGCAATACATTCTATTTAAGTAAAATTTTATCACCTCACCTCATATTCTTCCTCTTACACCAGCTTCTGGACCTTATTCGGTTCCATCCTCAGTATTTTCACAACCGCTGTTATGTCATCTTCAAGAGCCATATCCTGCTCCCTCTGTTGGTAGATTAAAGGACCTCAAAATCAAATCAAATTCCTGGGGAAAATGATTTGATTTCAAGGTTCTTCAGTCTACCAACAGATGGAGCAGGAGGTGACTCTTGAAGATGACACAACAACAGTCATGAAGATACTGAGGATGGAACCAAATGAAGTCCCAAAACCAATCTAAGAAGAAGAATATGAGGTAAGGTGATCAAATTTTACTTCATCATCATCTTCATCATCATCATCATCATCATCATCATCATTGTCATCATCCGGTATCAAGACAGTTCCTGTTGTCTTCCGGAAACCAAACGCCATTCCTCTCTGTTCATCCAAAGATCTTCCTCCAATCCTCTGATGATCATAGCCACTTGCACACCCTCTATCCAGGTTTTCTTTTGTCTTCCTTCCTTCTTCCTTTACATTGGGATCCATTCCATAATAAGTTTATGCAATGTTTGCTCTGGCATTCTTTTGACATGGGCATACTACTGTAATATTTTCCTTTCTATAATGTCTACGATGTCCGGCTTCTCTTGCCCACCCAAATTTTACTTAAATAAATAATACATCATAGTGTTAATTCCCAAAAAGTCAAACTCTATATTACCTCAAAAATGTTTACAAATGTACAATGGATAATGTAGATCAAAATATAGATGGACAGTAACAAAAATTTCAGGTAACAATTCATCACTATACTGAACTGTTGCACGATGGGATTATTAGGCATGCAGTCCCTTAGTTACAACTGTCAGAGCATTCTTGCATCTAAATTTTCAACAATTACTGGAAGTCCACATTTCTACTAGGATAATTCACATTAAATTTTGCTTGACAATGTGTATTGCCATCAAGAGATGCATTGGCTACTGTGTTGTGCAGGTGGTTTTGTGAAGTCTTCAAACTTCCTCCACATTTCCTCACATGGGTCCTTGTGAATTTGATATGTTTCCATGCATGAATTAAATTCTCACAGTCATTAGATTTATTGATGATATAGTGTGCTACATTACTTAATTCAGCAGAAATCACCTTGATGATGGTTTGTACCAGTACTTTTGCCATGCATTTGACAAAATCCAGAATTTCAGCCAGTTATTATATTAAAAGAATAAAAGTGAATTTTGTTTATGACTTCAATAAAATATACGTAATATAATTGTTTTCAAAAGCAAAAATAGTAATTCATGATAAAATTTTAGAGCAAGTGAATAGTTTTAAATATCTAGGTTTCAATTAATATGTTAAAATTGAAGATATTCATGACAAAATAAATAAATTTAATCCAATGTGTGGCACTATTAAAAGAACCCTTAAAAACACAAGAAAAGAAACAAAAATGAAATTATATAAAGTGGGTGTTCCTGTATTGATGTATGAATCAGAATGTTGGACGATCACTAAAAGACAAGAACAAAGATTGGAAGCAGCTGAGGTGAGATTTTTAAGAGAAATATAGCAGGATATACTCTGCTGAATAAGAAAAGAAATGAATATGTAAGAAAGGAACTAAATATTTTCAAACTTACAGACTGAATAATTAAATATAGGAACACCTGGAAAGAACATGTTGATAGAATGCCAGAAGAAAGATTTCCAAGATTATTGCTAAATTATAAACCACATGAAAGGAGAAATGTTGGACGCCCACACAGAAGATGGTTTGAACAATTTTAACAATTCTAGCTTTCATGAAACTGGAATGAGCCAACAGGTTTAATCCCTGGATGATGATGATAATTGCTTTCACTACTTTATTTACAACACTCATATTACTTCCATCCTGTATATTAAATAATATAAAAATCAATATTGGATTTATCTATCAATTTATGTTTACATTATGTGATATATATTGTTTCATTTGTTCTACAATTTCCAAGAAATTATTACTCTATCTATGAGTTCATATGAGAGTTGGAACTTTAATAATGGCAACATTGCTGTAGGGATGCCATGTGACTGTACCTAATGATGTCGCTGATAGTACACATCATTTACATACCTACCTTACCTCAGAACATATGGACTCTCCCTTCCCATCTCACAGGCATGCGAACTGGCAAGAGGAACTTAGCCTCATATTAGCTGGCAGTCTAATGTAGTGCTGTCATGATGTTTTCAAAACAGGAACAACTGAGTTGGATAAAGAATGAATGTGTCACAGGTCATACAGCATGGCAGGGTCGTCAAGGTCTACAAGAGGCTTGCAGGGAATCTGCATTCCTTTACAAAACAGTGACAGGTTGAAGAATTTTACCCACTGTGTCACTGTTCTGTAAGACAATGCAGATTCCCTTTAAGAACTTAATGACAGTGCCGTGCTGTATGATCTCTGGCACATTCAACCTTTATCCAACTCAGTTCATTCTGTTTTGAAAACATTGTGATAACTATAGCCCGGATTTGTATGCAAAATGCATGTTTTGTTTTACACATTAAAAAGTATGCGGAAATGATTTACATGTTAAGTTGACCCTTCACAGACAATTTGAACGGTTTTGATAATGCATAGAAATGCATATTCTGGAGGAAAATGCTTATTTTAGATTTTTAATACATAAATGCATATTTTATGCCTAAATATGGTATTAAAATACAATTTTCCCTTCAGCTAATTACTAGTAATTAATTAATTAATTATCTTTTTTTAATTAATAAAGTCTCTGCAAACAATTAATTGGATATAAGCATAACGTGTGTATTTACATCTGTGTAAGAGGGGAATACCCGTGGGCCTTGAGAAATAATATTACGGTATTGCTAAAATCGCAATTTGATAAGCTTAGTGAAGTATTAAATAAAATTCCTAGCTACAATACAACTTGTCAAATTAGCAAAATGCTCTCTGGTGATAGTGAAAAAACTGTAACTGAAGAGGAATTCACTGAAGAAGAACTGTGGTGTTTTTCACATGCACCTGTGACAACATGTGATGTAGAAAGGACATTTTAATTGTATAAAACCTTCTTCACTGACAGATGAAGGAGCTTCACACATGAAAACCTCATGAAAATATTCCTTATCTGCTGTAACAGCCAAGAATAAGATAAGATTACCCACAAAGCAAATAACTTATTTGATTTTATTACTGTTTTTGCATATTTAGGGTGCATATTTTCTACATTTCCCATGCACTTTATTTTGCATACAAATCTCGGCTCTAGTGATAACACTGCCAGATAACATAAGGCTATCTTCCTCTTGTCAGTTCACATTTACGTGAGGTGGGAAGGGAGAGTCCATATGTTCTGAGGTAAGGTAGGTACATAACAGGCATGTGCTATCAGCAACATCATTAGGTTCTGTCGCTTGACTTCTCTACAGTAGTGTTGCCACTATTAACATTCAAACTCTCATATTAATTCACAGTTAAATATGGGAAATAACATTATGAGGTCCTCAATTCAATGAATGAATGAGTCATTTCTTATCTTACCTCATAGTTATGTTTTCTTGCACACAGGGACTGCAGTTTTCAAGAGGAATATCCCTCCCATTTTCAACCAATATCATGACTAAAAATGGTGAAATTGAAAAATCAGCTATTGCAGCACATAGTTTGTTGGAGAGTCATAAAATTGAAAAAAAAAGAGGCCAAACTTCTAAAACATTTGGAGAAACTTTTAGGTAGAATTATCACTCACCTCATATTGTTCTTCTTATTTGACTATAAACGAGTTTCAGAACATAGTTTCCGTTCCATCCTCAGTATCGTCATGACTGTTGTTCTGTCGTCTTGAAGAGCTGTCCTTTGCTCCTTCCATTGGCTGACTGAAAAACCTCGAGCATGGAACAGAAACTATGTTCCAAAACTAGTTTATAGTCAAATAAGAAGAACAATATGAGGTGAGTGATAAAAAATTCTACCTAAATGAATATACCTCATAGTGTGAATTCCTAAAATAAGTAATTTGGAGAAACCTTTAGAATTGACAGTTTGGGAGAATATGCATATTCAGAAGAACAAATTTAGATCCATAAATTTCGAAATTCCCAATGAACAGGACCTGATCTCAAAGTTCATCAAATCAGATGGCAATGTTATAGATGGAGATTTCAACGAAAATCCAGTAGTCATATTATCAGTTGAAAACGAGAGGTGTGTTCCTCTTGAAAACTGCAGTTCCTGTAATTAAAATTAAAACATTTGGTCTGTTCATTCTTACCTCTTAGAGTTGTTTTTGTCGAACATATGTTTCAGAGTTTCTTAGCCCCATTGTCAGCGATTACATATGTTCGACAAAAACAACTCGAGGTAAGAATGAACAGACCAAATGTTTTAATTATTAAACAAACCTCTTAATTAAAGTAGAATTTTTTATCACTCACCTCATATTGTTATTCTTATTTGACTATAAACTAGTTTCGGAACAGAAACTATGTTCCGAAACTAGTTTATAGTCAAATAAGAAGAACAATATGAGGTGAGTGATAAAAAATTCTACCTTAATGAATATACCTCATAGTGAGAATTCCTAAAATAAGTAAACCTCTTAATGTTACTTCCTACTGTATTTTAAAATGCAGTTCCTGTGTTTAAGAAAACATAAACTATGAGGTAAGATAAGAAATGACTCATTCATTCATTGAATATTAATGTTAAGAGTATAGTGTCACTTCCTATTGAGTAAGTGTAAGTTTAAACTGAACCATTCATCAGCTTTAAACTACAAGTTTGATAATTTTTTTCACCTGTTCGAAAGCTCAGAAACCATCTACAGATAAATCAGTATCAGAAGTATTAAATATTCAATTAAAAAAAACAAATGCTCCTTTATACTCAAAGATAAAATTAATTTATTTTGGTAGTTTAATTAATAAAAGAGTTTTTAATTTTTTAATTATTAGTAAAAGTTAGACATAGAATTATTTTAATTTACACAAATAAATGATTAGAAGAATGGTGTGCATGTAATTATTTAAGAAAATAGATTAGAATTTTAACAATTACACATAAGTAAATATTAATAACATATAAATGAATATTAATAACACAATGTTAAATATACCAAACTCCAAGACGAATAAAGCCACTGCAGAATTTGATTCCTGCTGCATGACTGTAAAAAACTAAAATAAATGCTCAATATTTTTTTTTTCTCATCTTCTCTATAATAATCTCTGTCATTCTACCATTTTAAAAAAATGTTTAAAACAGCCCTATTTCAAAATTTTGTTTTTATTAATTATAATTAATTAAACTCTCTGAAAAATAACTTAAATAAATTAATAAATGAGCTAAATGTAAAAATAAATATGCTATAAAAATGTGAAAGATTAAAAGTATTATATTGCCAATGATTGCTTATCAGTAGAAGTTGGAAATAGGTGAAAATTTCTGGCATAACTCTATTTCAAATAGACGGTATAATGAAAATAGTGGCTAACATTTCAATATGAATTCCTTATTAATACAAATTACAATTACGCTACAGAACTTTTGTTTGCAGCAATTAATTTCTTCACATTTTTTGCCTGACCCAAGAATTGATCCCAAGACTTCTTGCTTTATGTACCAATGCACAAACTATTGTGCTAATCAGGCTTCTCTGCTCAAACAAAAAAAAATTCTCTGTCTTATATAATCCTGTTTCCCATAGCATGAACTTTCATTCACAATGCAATTGGGTTGCTTCTAATTCAATATTATTATCAACACTATAGCTTGCCAGCAGTTGTGCTGCACATGGACTATAAATCTGTCTTCAAGAAATCTACAAATATGAGGTGAATTGTACATTTTATAACCCGTATTATTTAAAATAAACCTCATAGTGTCACTTCCTTTAAATATTAAATTTATATTAGAAGTTAGAATTATTCAATTTTATTATATGTGTTTAAAGAGTTGCATTTAATGAAATGCAATTATGTAGTGAGGTAATGAGGTAATCAAATAAAAAATATTATTTGGCTGAGTTTTCTCAAACTACAAGCTCCGTCGTATAATACTGCTATTAATAAAAGAGTCAAATCTTTACTTATTAAATCTTAACTCACTGTTGTCATCGATGACAATACTTGCTAAAAAAAATTCACTGCAGACAGTGTCATCTATACAGTAAAAGCATCTTTCTTATTCATGGTTCTGTTATTCGCATTTTCATTATTCGTAGGTTATAAAATTGCGGAACAGTTTCTGTATTCGCAATTACAATTGTTTTTATTCGCGGATATCCAGTCAGTATAATAGAAGAATTAGTATCCCTTATTAATGCATCGGCAACTTTTTTACTGCAGGCATGTGCCAAGGCAGCTTTTACGAAGAACGATTCAAATCAAATGGACAAATATCAAAGTAAAACGAACCTTATTGTCACTAAGCCTGAAGCTCGTTGTTAATACTTGCAGCCACCGTATTTCATATGCCGCTATACCCATTAATAAATGCCACCCTCACCACGATTGGTGTTTTGTTGTTTCAACTTATCATTCGTTGCAATAATTTTGGTGAATAACACATGTCTCTTCTGTTCCGTTCCCAATTTATAATGTTGGGTAAAAGGAAAGAAAAATTAATTCTGAAGCAGAAAAAAGTAGTGTTGCCACTTGATGTAAAAATAGAAATGCTTGACCAATTATGCATTGGCGAGTCGTTTACATCCATATCATGCTGTTTCAATGTTAATGAAACAACTGTACGATTCATCGAGAAATCTGAAGACAAAATAAGAAATTCTATCGCTGAAATCACAACTGAATATCAATCTGAATTGAAAGACCTTTTAAAAGCGGCAAAACAGGATAAAATTACAAAGTTCTTCAAGCCCTTGCCTAAGCCTGACAATAATAATTAATAGAAATTGTTCAAAATCTCCCATTAAATTGATTTTATTTTGATAATTTTTATTTTATTTTGGAACATATCCCCTATATATGCATATAAATTACCTTTCCATATTCACGGTTTCTGTATTCGCGGCATATTTACGGAACATATCCCCATGAATAAGGACCTTTTACTGTATAACATTTAAAGGCCTTATTTTTTATCTCTTGTTTAAAATACATTTTATAAGAGTGTTAATGTATCCCCATTTTTTTCTCTTCTCATGTAGAATTTGCAAGCAGAACTTAGCTAAATATGATGAAATTGTTCATATGTAAAGTAAAGCCATCTAGGCGCATTAACTGGAAGTTTGGTGCTGAGATTCAAGAAGTTTGACTTAAAATACAAATAGATTACCATATTTCTTGTCTCTTTATATCAAATAAAATTTTAGTTCAATCAATGGTATGTCATCTTAAAAGAATTTTATTTACTTATAGATGTTATTAGGATAGAGAAGATGCAAATTATATGTGTAATCATTTGTCAACAACATAATCAGAAATCGGGTTTGAAAATCAACAAAAAACAAAACAGAGTATTTAACAAATGATCCAGATGAATTATGTATTGATGGGGTAAAGATAAAGAAGAGCGATAGTTTCTGTTATTTGGGATCAATTATAGAGAAAGATGGAACATCAAATAAATAAATAGCAAAAAGGATTAGTAATGGAAGAAAAACCATAGGAATGTTAAACTCTATACTTTGGAGTAAAAACATCATTAACAGAACAAAACAACTAATCTATAAATCCATACTAGAAAGTATAAAGTTATATGAATCAGAAGTTTGGACAATGACACAACAACATGTCAGCAGAATAACTTCAGTTGAAACGTATTTTTGGAGAAGAGCTGCCAGAAAATCTCGACTGGAAAAAAATTAGAAATACAGAAATTAGAAAATGGATGAATGCAGAAAGAAATATAATGGATGAGATTGAACACAGAAGGCTAAAATGGTGTGGACACATAAGAAGAATGCAGGATGGAAGACTACCAAAGACGGTCTTTGCATGGAAAATTGAAAAAAAGGAATAGAAAAGGAAAACCAAGAACAACCTGGAAGAACAAAATTCAAAATTCAATGAGGAAATTTGGTATAACAAATGAAGACACATAGGACAGAGAACGATGGAGAACTTTAATTAAGGGAAATTTGTGAATGTTTATTGCAAACTAGGTGATATGTGAATGGCGACCACAAGGTGCCCAAGCTGAGCAAAACATTGCTTCCACTTACTTGTGTTTTGCTCCTTACTTTTATCTTTAACCGATCTGGTATTTTTTCCTTTCTTCTACTTACTTATACCAGACACTTTTAACTTAACTATCTAACTTCTCTCGGTTAACTCTTGTTTTTTCGACCCCGACGCTATTAGGGCATCCGAGGGCTAAGGAGTCTTTCCTTTCTTCCATTTCTTCTTTCCTTTATTTTCTTTTCTTCTCCAGAAAAGCCTGACCAGAGGGTATAAGATGGCAGCCCCATCACTGGTCTTGCCTTCCTTTGGCCAGCAACCAATCAAAGGGACTATTATTATGCTTTCGAGCCTTATACGAGAAGACTACACCAATTCTGGAATATATTAAACAGTACCAACTAATATTTGAAGAGAAAAATTTTCGCCTAGACCGGGACTCGAACCCGGGACCCTTGGCTTTCCGGGCCAAGTGCTCTACCAACTGAGCTACCGAGGCGAGTTACGATCTAGACGCAAATTTTTCTCTTATGTACGTTGTAATTCCCTCGCGCCAAATGCTTGAAACCATAGCTTCTATCTTTGCAAATGGCGGCTTCTTAGTTAAGAAGACATTTATTGGGAATTTAACACTACTTTATAGCCAGTAGGGCTTCTATTGACGATTTCATTATTAATTTAACACTTCTCATTGAAGGATAAATTATATTTGAAGAGAAAAATTTTCGCCTAGACCGGGACTCGAACCCGGGACCCTTGGCTTTCCGGGCCAAGTGCTCTACCAACTGAGCTACCGAGGCGAGTTACGATCTAGACGCAAATTTTTCTCTTATGTACGTTGGTAGAGCACTTGGCCCGGAAAGCCAAGGGTCCCGGGTTCGAGTCCCGGTCTAGGCAAAAATTTTTCTCTTCAAATATAATTTATCCTTCAATGAGAAGTGTTAAACTAATAATGAAATCGTCAGTACCAACTAAATTGGAAACACCATCTTGAAAGAATGAGTTCAAATCAGATCCCCAAAGCTGTTTATAATTATATACCAAGAGGACGAAGATCTCTGGGCCTCCTATGAAACGCTGGAGGGAAAATTTTCTATAGCATCGTAATGGCCTAATACTTGGAAGGAAGAAGAAGAAATTTGTAAATGTTTATTGCAAACTGATAGTCTATAAGTCTATAGTCATTTATATTTATTTTTTTTTAATTCATGTTAATTACTAAGATTGGTTGGATAAAACCCTCAATGATGAGGAAAATTCTCAAAATGAATGAATGAATGAATGAATATATGTAATTCAATCAATTATCAGAAAATGTGTGTTGTACTTATATCCCTATGTACAAAAATTCATCATTGTTCAAATGATGTTAATACAAAGTTTCTCTAATGTGTATGCTTGAGGAATGCTTTACCTATGTGCTTGTCCACTATTTTCATTATTCCCTATAATATTTACATTGAATTATCATGTCCAAGTTGAATAATTTAGCAAAGTGTGAAAATAAAAATAAATAATGCCATTTAAATGAATGTGATAAAATATTTTATATAATTTTAAACTTCTCAATGTAATAAGTATAAATTTATGTATTTATTATATAGTGCAATGCTATACAATGTTGGCTGATAGAACAGTGTATAATGTCTGCAGCAGAATACTATGAGAGTTAGTAAGGTTAGGTTAGTTGGACTTACGCCATCACCAGGGGGCTGTGTTTCACCTGACTTGTTGGGGTCCAATGGACACACTAAGTCTCCAAAGTCTAAATCTGATTTTGATTTCTTGCGTTTCAGCGTGAACTGACTTTTCTTTGTTATCTGTAAAATACCATAAACAAATAAAAAAAACATATATTGAAAGAAGCCTGTTTGTGGTTTCACAAAAATAAATAATAACAATAATAATAATAAACATCCAGTTAATATCATATTTGAAGAGAAAAATGATGCGCTCAGACCGGGACTTGAACCCGGGACCCTTGGTTTTCTAGTCCAAGTGCTCTACCATTTGAGCTACCTGAGCAAGTACCGATCTAAACGCAAATTTTTCCGGTCTGAGCGTATAATTTTTCTCTTCAAATATGATTTATCCATCATTGAGATGTATGAAATTAATAATAAGAACATCCAGTTGATAAATTATAAATGAATAATTAGCTTTGTCAACATATAAAAGTGCATTATTACAATAAATTACATTAAAAAGTGAAAACATTAACACCAAAATACACTGTTGAAATAACTAAAATGAATTGGTGGAATTTATCTGTTATGAATATTTCGCATGATATTAATCTTTCCTCTCTTTTCTTTTCCATGTAAATTGATTTGTTCTTTTGACACATTGCTATCGCGATGTCCGAACATGCTTTCCAAGATCATGGAAGAAAAAGAATTAGAGTACAAGCAGCTATGAAAAATAATTACACATGTAGAGGCTTATGGCAGGATTACGATCAACATTCATTGACCTTGCATTGAGAGGGCAAGCTGCAATGCATAATTTGAGTTGATCTATCATGATCAATGTTCATTGACCTTTATGTCTGCTAGTTCATTCTGTTGTCAGATTGATGAACTTACACTGATTTATTTGCATTTTTATGTACTGTATTTAAAGAAAGGAAATATGTTAAGTGAAATACGTAAATAGACATATTATGGCAGTACTTACATTGTAAAATGTTTGCTATTTCTTTCCAAATAGCTTCCTTTTTTTCCTTATTTTTATATTCTGGGTGATTTTTATTGTATATAAATTCATGCGATAACACAAACTCAATAAGCACATCATCTCTCATGTTGATATAATTATTAAAATATCAAACTATTGTAATTTATTGACTCCAATAAGGTCAATATAAAATTATAGAATATTCACCTGAAAGGTCCGTCTCCTCAACTTAATTAATCATTTAACTGTAGCGCTTTCGGGACTTGTCCCATCATCGGCAGGATTCAAAACTGGTGTTTCACTGAAGATCTGGTAGAGGGGGTTGCATGTATTGGGTTCGTTTTCGTTTATCAGGCTGTCGTTGTGAGCTGCTTTCATGATTTCCATCTCTTCGAGTACGTTTATCTTCGCTGGATTATTTTCTCTATGCATTACTGTTAGGGTGTTTTCAATATTTAACATGCGATGTCCTTCATGGATAACGTGATTTGCATAGCTTGATTTCCCTTCTGCGTGAATGAAGTCTCGAAAATGTTCTTTGAATCTGATGTTAAAACTCCTGTTTGTCCTTCCTATATAAAATTTGTTGCAGTCCTTACATGCCAGTTTATAAACTCCTTTGCTGTTGAAAATGTTATTTTCTTCAATGTTATTGTTTATTATGTTGTTTAATTTGTTATTGGTTCTGTATGCTATTTTTACGTTTTTATCGGCTTTCTTTAGTGCATTGGCTAATTTTGTCGTTTCTTTTCCTGTGTATGTAAGTGTTATCCATGTTTTCTTGTTGTTGTCAGATTCTTTTTCTAGTTTAGTTATGTTGGTTATGTTGTTCTTCCTTTTTTGTTTTTTTACGAGCTTATCTATGAATTCTTCATTATAGCCATTGGTTTTTGCCATATATTTAATGTAGTTGAGTTCTTGGATATAATTGTCTTTGCTTAATGGGAGTTTCAGCATTCTACTGACTAAGCTATTAAATGTATTAATTTTCTGTTGAAAAGGGTGTGTAGAATTTTTGTTTATGGCCAGAGCATTGTTTATGAGTTTCCGGTAGATACCGATTTCTAGTTTATTGTTGTGTAGATTTTTGGTTATAGACAAATTTAAGTAGTTTATACTGTTATTAACTTCTATTTCTTCGATGAAAGTGATTTTTTCATGCATGTTGTTTAAGTCTTGTAGTATTTCTTTTTCTTTTCTGTTTTCATTTTCATATATTACTAGTACATCATCAGATTCAAAGAACATTTTCGAGACTTCATTCACGCAGAAGGGAAATCAAGCTATGCAAAACACGTTATCCATGAAGGACATCACATGTTAAATATTGAAAACACCCTAACAGTAATGCACAGAGAAAATAATCCAGCGAAGATAAACGTACTCGAAGAGATGGAAATCATGAAAGCAGCTCGCAACGACAGCCTGATAAATGAAAACGAACCCAATACATGCAAAACCCTCTACCAGATCTTCAGTGAAACACCAGTTTTGAATCCTGCCGATGATGGGACAAGTCCCGAAAGCGCTACAGTTAAATGATTAATTAAGTTGAGGAGACGGACCTTTCAGGTGAATATTCTATAATTTTATATTAATTTTGAATAAACCTCAACGGAACACATCATGAATATTATAAAAGTCCAATAAGGTCAACAACAATCAGCTAGAAACAGATGAAATGCAGAAACTGCCGATATCACGTGATTTGAATGAAATGACATTACATTCGTGTTTGTTGTAGCTTGCACAATGAATGCTCTCATGTGCCATATACTGCAAATGTTCATCTTAATATGATATGTGGAAGGTGTATTTGATAAACATTAACAAACTCAAACATAATGCAACGTCAATGAACGTTGATCGTAATCCCACCATTAGGCCTATATTCATTGTATCAAACATAACCTAATTTTAAGGAGCATTTTAATGACAAAGAAATGTATCTTATACACCAACAAATTTTGTAAAAACTGATAATTACAAATGTAAAATTTTCCATAAGGAACTTTATATGCATTAATAGTGAGTGGAGAACATATTTTAATCGACTCACCTCATACATTTTCAAACTTCTTTGATACCGATGGTTTCAGACAATATCATGTCCTTCTTCAGTCATGGCGTCCACTGATGAAATTCCGTGATTGTTGATTTCTTTAGTGACATCACTTCTTGTGCTGCCATCTTTCATTGGGATTATAAACTTTGTAATTAAATTTTTATCCACCGGAATATCGAAATTCATAGATCGATATTTATTCTTCTGAACGAATATCATTTCCCAAATTGTCAATTCCAACGGTTTATCCAATTGTTTCAAAAGTTGGATAAGCCGTTGGAATTGACAATTTGGGAAATGATATTCATTCAGAAGAATAAATATCGATCTATGAATTTCGATAGTCCAGTGGATAAAAATTTAATTACAAAGTTTATAATCCCAACGAAAGATGGCAGCACAAGAAGTGATGTCACTAAAGAAATCAACAATCACGGAATTTCATCAGTGAAAGCCATGACTGAAGAAGGACATGATATTGTCTGAAACCGTCGGTATAAAAAAAGTTTGAAAATGTATGAGGTGAGTCGATTAAAATATGTTCTCCACTCACTATTAATGATATAACCTCATAATGTTTACTTCCCAATATTAATTTAAATATAACTTTATATGCAATTTATAATATTAATGGTAAAGAGAAAAAAATCTATGCCTAAACCGAGATTCAAACTTTAAACCTTCAGCTTATCAGATTTTTCTTTTTACCATTAATTGTACTAGCTTAGCTGTGAATAATATTTTTTTTTTACATTTAAATAAAATTCTTTTCACCTCACCTTATATCCTGTCTTCTGATTAGACTGGTTTCGTAACCTTAGTCGTTACATCTTCAGTAATTACAGGATTGTGTAAAATTAGAAGACAGGATATGAGGTGAGTTGAAAAGAATGTTAATATAATAAATTTGGGAATTTTTACATTATGAGTTTTTCTTAATAAGAATCAAATGAATCGTGAATTCATCTTACCTCATACATCTATGTTTTTTTTAACACAGAACTGCAGTATCGGGAAACATAGCATTCCCATCTTCAGCTGTTTTCATGACTGTCAATTTTTTATTATGCTGGTAATTTTCTAAACTGCCATCTGGTGTACTTTTGAAGAACTTTGTAATCAAACTTGGTTCATCTGGAACCTCGAAGTTCATGGTTCTAGTATGGTTTTTTTGCATAATAAAGAATTGACAGTCGTGAAAACAGCTGAAGATGGGAATGATATATTTCCTGATACTGCAGTTCTGTGTTAAAAAAAAAAAGATGTATGAGGTAAGAAGAATTCACGATTCATTTAATTCTTATTATGAAAATAATTTTATTTAAATTTTAAATTAAACCTCAAAATGATATTTCGTATAATTGTTCAAAATAATTTCCTTTTGATGATTTTATTATGAATATAACATTGTTGATGAAGAAAAAAATTATATTTTTTCTTTAAATATAATTTTCTTATTTCAATTTTTAATATATAATGTTAATGTTGACAAATACACAAATTTGAGGGGCCTAGTGGAAAAGGGGCAGATGCCACCTGTCTAGTCATTTTGTTACATGAAGAAATCCAGTGTCATCTAGCGCCATAACTAGTATCTCTTAGCAGAAAACATACTTTGGAAGCATGTACCTTGTTTCCTCTGGGCCTGTTATTTGAAATAATAAGACTGATGAACCTTTAGGAATTGCAGCGCAAATTACTACTTACAGTAATTAAAAAAAATAAAAAATAGACAAATTACTGTTGTAAAATGTGATTGACTATTTATACACAAGGGTCTCTCTTGCAGAAATTTACTGAAGTTAATTAAGTTATGCATATTTCGCTACAGATGTCAGCAAGAGACAAGTGGTTAGCTCATCGGCTCAAAGAGACACCTAGTAGGCAACTACATGGATGGAAAGGCTGATTAAATTTTGCTCAGAAGCTCTAATTTAGGTTTGAGATTCTTTCATGAGTCTGAAAATCTTCAGAGTTGGGACCCATGGCAGGATTACAACTGCCAATTCAACAGTTAGAATGACTATTTAACTCATGCCCCAAATGGGAGGTAATTATCAATCACGTTTCAATGAATTTTGTTTTACAACCAATAACAGTCATGTTTCACCTCACTCTTTACCAAATTCTCTTAACCACCTCCAGCTTTTGTGATAAAGAAAACTCCTCTTTTTTAATATTCCGAGCAGGTCAGAGCATTATTTTGCAGTGACTGACTCTCCAACAAAGCTGCCAGGTTTGAATGTACAAAACGGCAGACACAAGATTTGGCTGCACTTCAAATGAAGATATAGACGAAATATCCAGCATTCTAAGTTTCAAAACACTCAAAGTAATAGGAAATATAAATAATGATTTTACTGAGTTGTTTACTAAAAAAATTAATTAATAACCTATAATGTTGGTAATAATACACAGTTTGATGTGTTTAATTTTTTTTTTCATTAGGGTGCATTCCTACAATATTGTGATCCTATTTGAAGTTTACTGCACCTGATGGCAATAAATAATATTATATTATGAAGTTGCACTGGATAAACAAATGAAGCATAAACATGCAATTCGGATTTGTTTTCAAACATCGCTATTTACATTAAACATATAAATATTTTAAAATAACTATATTTAAATAATGATTTACTTCGTGACTTCATGAATTTATCGATGATTTGGACATCACTTGCCACATTACTTGTGATAAGTAGCGTATCAAAACTATAGTCTTCAAGAAATCTACAATTATGAGTTAAATCATTAAAATTCTAACTTTCTATTAAGAAATATTTAATTTTAGGAAGTTATATTTTGAGGTTATTTTTAATTATATTATTTTTAGTCTGAACATCTTACCTCAACATTAATGTTGATTGTTTTGAAACATGTTCAAGAACAAATCAACATTAATATTGAGGTAAGATGTTCAGACTAAAAATAATATAATACATTAATGTTGATTGTTTTGAAACATGATCAAGAACAAATCAACATTAATATTGAGGTAAGATGTTCAGACTAAAAATAATATAATTACTATTAAGAGTTGAAATAAGAATAACTTACTTTTACTTTGGTTGTGGCAGAAAGTGGCACATAACCTAATGTAGCCTCGGCTTCCCTCTTTTCTTGAATGCAGTCTCGACCCAGAAGTTCTTTGAAGTGTGTGTTCAGATGTCGCCTAAGTAAAGTTTTGCTGGGTGGTATCGACAATAGACTTGCCAACAATTCAGCTGTGAAACGAGGCTCATGGACCATCAGTCCTCCATGTACTCCTGTCAACATTAAATTTATAAATTGAAGAAATATTTTAAATAAATGAATAAATTACTAAATATTAAAAGAAGAAACAAAACTAAAATAAAAAATCTGCCATGCAGGAGCCACATAAAGTAAGCGAATTCCTCAGCAAGTCAAATTAAGGTTCTATTTTGTTAGTTTATGGTATATATATATATATATATATATATATATATATATATATATATATAATAATTTTTTTAAAAAGAAAAATTAATGCTTGCATTTCTTTCCACATGTGACATTTGTATTGTAACTTCAATGGTGTAATGGACAGCATTCTCGTACGGAGAATGAGAGGTCCAAAGTTCAAGTATTAATTTTTTTTTAAATAATATTGTTCAGTATTGGAAAGTGTTAAATGTATAATATTACATCAAAATATATTTTTTTGTTAAATTTGAGAAAATCAATTTCTGATTTCGGTTTATTTAAAAGTGTTGGACTGCAGTGAAAACAAATGATGCATAACTTTAAGTTAATACCCATTTGCATATGATGTATGATTTGACACTAATTTAAATAATATTTACAGATAAATTTTTCCATTACATTATTAAAAATATTAAAATAATGTATCTTATAGGATACATTTGAATTTAAGGGTTAATTAATTTGTATAGTATACACTGCGACAAACCAAACATGGTGGTTGCCGAAGTCAATTTTCAATTTTGGTTTTCAGGTTTTATTGATATTATAATACCTTCCTCACTTAATTTTAATAGCACATATTTCTGAGTTTTGTTGTGAAACATCGAAAATTGCAACTGCTACAACAATTTTTATATTTTCGTTTCAGGTGAACTCCTACACCTAATGGTCCAATCCTGTGGTTAATGAACTTTAACGCAAAATTATTAAAACAGTTAGAAAAATCCAAGAAATGACAGTCTGGGAGAAAAAGAAAATTTACATCCACAAATATGAAGAAAAAGTAATGAATTTTGACCAAAGACAAAAAATGGAATATTTTAGTAAAGAAGCCAGATATTATTCCAGAATTTCCATGTAAAACTACAGTAGCAACATTTAGACTGCTTACAGAACATGACTATTTAGCCAAATATTTATATAAAATAGGAATTTACACGAATCCAAATTGTCCTCTATGCAATAAAGACGAAGAAATGAATGAAGAACACCTACAAACCTGTGAAGTATTACCTGTTGGATCCACAATAGAGAAATATTGGAGAGCAAGAACGCTAATGGCTTCGGTGCCAAGGCCCAGCATTTGAAAACAACAACAACAATGAATTTTGAAATTTCCAGGGAATATGATTTGATTGGAAGTTCCCTAAGTGGGGAGAAGAAGCAGCATCCAGGAACCAACCAACAATTCAACAGTCAGAAAGAGCTGATAATAGCATGCAGGCATATTGAAACATGATCTCAAGAATTCTACCAAATTATGAGGTAAGATTGAACTATTATAGGAAATATCACCATAAGGTTTAAATTAAAATTCTTCCCGCCTCACCTCATAACCTGTCTTCTAATTAGACCAGTTTCATAATCACTGAGGTCTAATTTGAAGACAGGTTATGGGGTGAGGCGGAAAGAATTTTATTTTAAATTTTATGAGGTAAGATGTTACTGACAATTCAATTTATTGAGATGGAAATGATATTAGAGGAAACATAAAATGACCAAGATAGATGGAGGCTTTTGTCCATAACTTGATCCTTGCAATGGGGACGATGAAGAATCCTTCTTCATTACATGTATCCAGCCTTAGCTGATGACATGAATCCATTGCATACTTATGCTATAAGTTGCAATGGGACTGCATTTGAACATGCAGCTTATGTGGGCATTCAAGGTGAGTGTCCACGAGGTTAAAAGAAAGAGATATAGGAAAGACAGAAATGAACCCTTCGGCCTCAAATACTATAATGCCATCGGGGTCGAAGAAAACAAGAGGTCAGGCAAGGGAGACTGGACAGGAAAGTAAAAAGGAGGGATCTGGTACTAGAAAAGGAAGAAATACCAGATCGGTTAAGTAAGTGGAAGCAATTTCGATATTCCGGTGGATAAAAATTTAATTACAAAGTTTATAATCCCAATGAAAGATTGCAGCACAAGAGGTGATATCACTAAAGAAAACAACAATCACGGAATTTCATCAGTGGAAGCCATGACTGAAGAAGGACATGATATTGTCTGAAACCGTCGGTATCAAAGAAGTTTGAAAATGTATGAGGTGAGTCGATTAAAATATGTTCTCCACTCACTATTAAGTGGAAGCAATGTTTTGCTCGGATTGGGCACCTTGTGGTCGCCATACACATATCCCCTAGATGGGGACCTATGAGTGTGACTACATGAAGAATAAATAAATACGAAACAAAATAAATCCTGTCATGACAGCATTGAAGTACCAAGGCCAATAAAATGGTTATTATTACTGACTAGCGGATAAGAATATGGAGAATTGTGGTTAACACATTGGTGACGGGCCACGGAGATCTCCGTGTTTAAATGGCCAGCGCTAGACGACAGGCCACGGAGATTTCCGTGTTTACGTTTTCTATGGTTTTCCAGCCTCTTCGCTTTTGAAGGAGCGTGCAATTTTGTTTTTTCTCATTGTGAAATAAACTATAGTTGTTTTTGTACCTTCTCTTCTCTTTTATGAAATTGCCAACTTTACAGAAAGAGTTGTTTACAATTTTAAGACAGATGGCTGGTGAAATATGGAATTTTAGTGCCGATAGTTAGGCGATTGCGGGATACGTATGTAACCTGTAAATATATGTTGCAGAGGGGAAAAATTAGAAGAAACACTATTTTGAGTTCTGGAGCCGAATTTATATCTGTGGCATCATGTGTACCAGGATAATTATTATAAGTGTGGCTAACGCTGAAAATTTGCTCGAAAGAAAGACGAGAGTTTCTGAAGCAATAAAGATTAACAGAGGGCTTCCAAAATCATTTGTGGAAGCAGGAAACTCTTGCCTAAGCCAGGAAGTGAAGAAGAAGAAATAAACTCAAACCAGGAGAATGTGTGTTTTGAAGTAAGGGGGACCTTTTGCTACAAACATCGAAAGATAAAAGAGACGTAAGAATGGTTAAGCACATTGCATCAGGCAACACGAGAGTGGGAGGGGTAAAGTTGTAAAAATGCCCTATTGAATACTTCAAAATAACAAGTATGTGAAGGGTGTAGACAGGGCTGACCAGTACCTATCATATTACTCCATCCTTAAAAAAACAGTGAAATGAAGCAAGAAAGTTGTATTGTGGCTTGTGAATTGTGCACTCTTTAATGCTTTTTGGGTCTATAAATTTCAAAATCCTAACAACAATATGTCAAACAGAAGTTTTTTGCTTGAAACAGCCTCTTGTTTGGCAGTCGTGAAATTAGGAACAGATGACAGGGAAGAGGAGGGAAGATAGAGTGAAAAGGACACCATGTCAAGACCCACCAAGAAGGCTGAGACATATAGAAACATAAATTAACACCAACTGTGTCTGAAAAAAAACCTTCCAAACCTTGCCACGTTTTTAGTGAACACAAGAAAAGAAACTCGCTACATATGCTCTTTTGCCCTGTGCCTTTACATAAAGGGAAATGTTTATAACGCTATCAAACCCTCAATTTCTACTAGAAGGTCTGATGAGAACACTAATAAAGATTTACTTATGCAATATTGTTATTGACTGTAAATATATTGATGTAAAAATCACACTGTGCTAGCGCGGTTTAAAATTTAAAATTCCACGCTACTGACAGAAATGTCCGGTCCAGCAGCGGTGGATGGGACGCACAGCAGTCGGTCACCAATGTGTTAATATGATGCAAATTCCTCAAAATTAGTCTCAGTTTTCTTAACTAGATTTTGCTACTTCTTTATTCAAGTAGTTAATCATTTGTTCTAGATCCAACATTCAAAGAAAATTTCTATGGTAAAGTCAGGATTCAAAAGTGGGACTTCTGCAACATTAGTCAGACATGCTAACCATTTACAGCACAGTAGCAGTAACAAATAAATAAATAAATAAATAAATAAATAAATAAATAAAATTAGTTAATTAACTAAACTTAACTGCAATAATTAATAAATAAATTGAGTTAGATTTAATAACACACCTCATAATTGTAAACTTCTTGAAGAATAGTTTCGACACATCTCCATATAATTTTCAATTCCATTTAACCGAAATGATATGGAGATATATTGAAACTAATCTTCAAGAAATTCACAATTATGAGGTGAGTTGTTAAATCTAACTCAATTTGAATTGACTTAGGCTTTCATGGCCGGAGTTGCTATGATGATCTTGAAGATTTCCGGGCTGTAGGCCATGGTCTCGAGGCTTGAAGTTCCCCAAAGTTTCGCCAGAGACTGTGTCTGGCATCCTTGAGGATGCCAGACGCAGTCTCTGGCGAAACGTCGGGGAACTTCAAGTCTCAAGACCATGGCCTACAGCCTTGAAATCATCTTCAAGATCATCCTACTCAATTTATTAATTAAAATAAACCTCATAGTGTCACTTCCTTTAAATATTAATGTTTGCAATAAACTCACACAACAAATGAATGATCACTAACATTCCTTTACAAAAGTAAATGTTAACTTATAACAAGGTCCAATGATATAAATATATTTTATTTAGCATTATTATTAAAAGAGTTTAGAGATCACCTGATCCTCGTAAGTTGGGAGCATATTCTGCAAGGTCCACAATACGTAACCACTCCATCACTCTGTGATTTGTCCAGAGTGCTACTTCTTGTGCCATTGGTTGTGCTGGATCATCGGGTAGAGATCGTCGCTTTAAGCAGTTTGCTTCAAATTTATGATCCCTCAGTACCTGCATCATAAACATGTTTAAAAAATATAATGACTAAGTTTTACTTAAGTTGCCTATATACACAGTGGAAACAAACTAATGAAAAATTTTCAGTGATTGTTCAGCTGTCTGAGTGTTTTGATATAAGGAATCCATGTTTTTCAGTATCTTTTCAGAATAATTTTATGTTGATATGTCAGGTAAGTCATACATTCCTTGATGGGAAAAAACTCTATTTACAAAATTTCAGAGGTTGTTTAGAAATTTTAGCTAATTTTTTTGATAAAAAATGTCACTGTTATGCAGTAACTGCTACCACTTCTGTTAGACACAGATCTTCAAGGTTGTCTTGCAATGGTCACCATACCTTATTAGAGAATAATTGGTGTTGCTATCAGACACTAAATAAATTTACAGCTGTAGATATTATAAAATAGAATAAAAAAATGTAGTGATAGTATAATTTATATTGTAAATTTTTATTCTTCAACATAATTATGTAAAATTTCTGAAGATCACAACCATATTTATTCTATAGGGTATCCCAGTAACTAAATAAATACCATATTAATCAGAATATATGGCAATGTCTTTTTTTTTTCCCAAAAATTGTGAGTAGTATTAAATTTGCCAACTAAGAAATAAGCCCAGTGAAGGTCAATGTTTTAATATTGGATAGGAGGCTACATAGCTGCCAGTTGGTGAGTTCAATGTTTTTATACTGCATAGCACACAGTTGCTAGCTTGGAAATGATTTCAGACACAACAATGAACAAATAATAAAGAAATAATATGCAGCTGAAATTGAATATAACATGCCAGCGAATACTAAAAAATCACTTTAGTAAAAATAATCTCGACAATGACATTAAAAAAGTTGAAACAAAAAGTTATTGAGAATGTGCGAGAGAAAAGAAATTAAGGTTTCTCTATCACATGAGAAGTGATAAAGATTAAAGTGCTTATACAAACAGGCCAGCGTGTGTATGATGAAAAGAGCAGAACTTACGTTACAACGGTGAACAACACTCATACAGCATCTTTGTGCAGAATAAGAGCAAAAAATTGTCTCATTTTAGTGCCACACAATTAATTTGTGAAAGCACCATAATTATTTTCTTGGCCAGATGGGTTAATGCAGAATAGAAGATCATATTTTTGATATGCTGCCTTAATGTTACAATTCACGACAAGGGCCCAAAAAAGTGTATCTATCAATACAATTGAAAATTAAAAATTACAAATTACTGTCATGCTAGATGCCTTAGCTGATGACTGCAAGATATCACCTTATGTTATTATAAATCGGGGAGTGGCTATGTTGTGGACACGGCTGTTTGTTTTATGTGAATACGTATACGTAACGGGTAATATTTTCTTTGAGCTTGTTACATGTACGTCATATTCATTTTTGAACACTAAGAAGTCCTTCGGATTTCCATGTTTTATTTGTGATGGCAATATTTTCCTTTCATCAGGTTCAGGAAAGAAATCAAGTAAAAAAAAATTACTGTATTATAATTATATTATTTTTGGTCTGGACATCTTACCTCAATATTAATGTTGATTTGTTCTTGGACATGTTTCAAAACAATTCTCTGTTTTATCTTCTTCAGCTTTCCCAGTCTGGGAAAGCTGAAGATAAAACAGAGAATTGTTTTGAAACATGTCCAAGAACAAATCAACATTAATATTGAGGTAAGATGTCCAGACCAAAAATAATATAATTAAAATAACCTCAAAATATAACTTCCTAAAATTAAATATTACTGTATTATAACTTTATTAATGACAGGTCTGTGATACTAAATTTAATATAATTATACTAAAATTTGATATAGAAGTAATTACATCATCCACATGCATAGGCTTGACTGCCACAGCTGCAGATATACTGGCTTTATCGTTGATCCACTCGGACGCCTTCATTCTTTTATGTTCCCGGCACTGCTTCACTCTGTCATATGGTGTTTTATGGGTACCACTGGATTGCTCTTGAAAAGCCCTTTCCAACCGTATATGATCTTTATATTTTGATTTGGCTTTTTGGCTGAGTATAGGCCAACATTGGATTATTTATTTTAATTTTTTTTACTTTAACAGCATATATATTCACTATAACTATTTCACACTAATGTTTTATATATGCAATCAATAAATCTTGAGAACTGACGATTAAAACTCAAATGAACATCATAACTTCTCAGAGTAAAAATTTATACTAAATGAAAATTATGGGATGCAGCAAAATAACCTCAAAATTTGATGCTTACTCCTCCGCCACGCGAGATGCATCACAGTCCACACTCAATGTAACAAATTCTTTGATCCTTTGTATATAGATGATAGATATGAAGCTGCAATACCAACTCTATCCCTCCAATTTTGTTATCATCAGTTTTCTGAATTTCCTCCCACTATGGACGCAAATTTAAAGACACATTCACGTCAAAAACAACGACAAAGAAGGAAGTACCTAATGTTAAAGTCTTAAGATGTTAAGGTAAAAAGGATGGATGACTAATGACCTGATGGTGTAATGGTTGAAAGTTGTTTGAAACCAAAGAACTGGCACACTGCTGCAGATGAGGATTCTTTCAGAGGACACTTTACTCCAAAAGTTAATGAACAGGTGTCTAAAATGAACTGTGACCTACTTATCATATCTGGTGGCATGACTTCACAACTTCAAGTGATAGATGATGTTATGAAACATATTCAAAGCAGAACAAGTGGTTTCTTGATGGAAAGCAATCCTCATTCCAACTAGGAAATTGAAGTCTTCAATAGCTCTGTTGGGTAAATAATCATTACTGCTTGGTAGAGGATTTCTAGTGAAATTATTCTAAAATGGTTCAAGAACCGTTATACATCCAATGCTATGGATGGATCAAAAGATGACATCTTGGGGCAAGAGAGTCCAGACGAAGAAAGCAGCACAAGCAAAGACAGAAGTGGTTGTGATGTTTTGATGGAGAAGTTGATGTTAAAATATAGTATTGGCAAGTAAATAAAGAAATTTAATCAAAATTACAGTGGAAAGTAACACTATGAGGTAATTTTCAATTTATAACTGAGCTGGATAAAATGTTTTTACATCTCACCTTGAAAAGTTCCATGTTTTCACGATACTGGTTTCAAAGGTCATTTGCCTTCAACTTCAGCCAAACTCAATCTGCTGAAATATTGCCGTCATTGCTATCTTCTGAACTGCTGATTTTATGAACTTGGAGACTAAATTTTGCTCGCCAGGAACTTCAAAATTAATGGATCTATATTTGTTCTTTTGAATGTATATCTTTTCCCAAACTGCTAATTCGAAAAGCTCCTCTACATGTTCCAAAAGTTCAGTTTCTCTTTCAATTTTTTTATTCTCTAGCAAAATTTCAACAGTTAAGAGTTTGGCTGATGATAAAGGCAAATAAACTTTGAACCGGTATCGTGAAAACATAGAACTTTATGAGGTGAGATGTAAAAAATATTTTATCCAAAGTCAGTTATAAAAAATAAATTCTTAAAAAGCCTCTTCAAAATTGGGGGAGTCTTAAATTAAAACTCTTATATTTTGATAAATTTGGTATTTCTGGGATCTACTGGAAAAAAGGTTGTACGTTGTAGGAAATCTAATATCTAGGGATTGGTGTGTGGGGGAACCGAGACATGACTCCAAAAACATAATAAATCTCTGGCACATTAACATTATTTTATTCTCTAATAAGAATTATAGAAGGCACACAAAGTAACATTTCTGAGGAACTTGTTTAATTAGTTTTCAGCATGTATATATAGTTACATACCTGAATACCTCTCCTGAGACTGGTAACATGTAAATGTGAAGTGACGTGCAGTATTGCCAAATCATCCATAGTCAGACGATGTAGAACTCTGCCATCTACTCTAGCAGCCAAGAATGTTTCTTTGTGTTGTGGCAAACCTGCATCATCAAGCCAACGCAACACCCAGGCAGTGTCCAGCTCTCCTGCAGGACTGAGGTGAGGATCTAATGTTGTTACAGTATCTTGCTGCGACAAAAGTGCCAGGTGCAACTTCTTGCGATGCAGTGGATTCTGTAAATACAACATACCAATAACATCAAAGCAATCTAATCTACATATAATATTTTGTAGAACTATTCTGTGAGATTGATTACATCAATTTTTCTCTACCAGCCAATATAGTGTATTTACATGAATATTCATCATAGTTTTTAATGGATTTTTTTAGGATGGAAAACTCCAATGAATAAGTTCTCCGTGAGAAACTTTAAGTCATGGGTCTTCTATAGACTGAAGTTTTCAAGCTTGTAAAAGTACCTTAAGCCTAAAAAAGAGGCCACTAAGCAAAAGTATCAACTTTCATCATCCAAGTAATACCTTAGTTGCCTGCTAGATGCCTCATGGGTTGGTATGCTGACCACATGCCATTCATGACATCTGTTGGGAAATAAACATAACTAAATTGAATCAAATGGTAAAGAGAAAAAATTTTGCCTGAACCGGGAATCGAACCCCGAACCTTCAGCTTTCCGTGCTGATGCTCTTAACCATTGAGCTAATCCAGGCTTCCTTCCCATCCAAGCATAAATCCTTCCTTTACCTTACTGTCTTGGTCCCACATTCAAATGCTATGAATCATCATTCACAAATACACAATGAATGGCTTCTACCTGAAGAAGACATGAAGGGACTCCACATAGCTATAGGATTATTTATTAAATTAATATTAAGAACAGCTTTAGCTTCATGTCTTCTTCAGGTAGAAGCCATTCATTGTGTATTTGTGAATGATGATTCATAGCATTTGAATGTGGGACCAAGACAGTAAGGTAAAGGAAGGATTTATGCTTGGATGGGAAGGAAGCCTGGATTAGCTCAATGGTTAAGCATCAGCACGGAAAGCTGAAGGTTCGGGGTTCGATTCCCGGTTCAGGCATACATTTTTCTCTTTACCATTTGATTACAATAATTTAGTTGTGTACTTTAATACACTAATTTCAATCATAGTAAGAGCTTTAGCTTCTTAATATTAATTTAATAACTAAATAGAAATTTATTAAATTAATTGCAAAGACTGTGAAAAAATATACATAGAAAAAACAAAAAGGAACTTGAATATAAGATTGAAAGGACACCTTAGAAATGTAAAAAATGGAGAATAGAAAAATCTGCAATGGCTACACATGCATAGTCAGAAAAAACACAGAATCGAAACAAATACCAAATTATTGAAACAGTTAGATACATCTAAGGAACTCACAATTTGGGAGAAAATTTACATATATAAAAATAGAAAGAAAATAATGAACTTGAAATTCCCAGAGAAAAAAAAATTAATTTGGAAGTTCATTGGTCAGCCAACAGAGAGCGCAGAAATCAACCTACAGGATCACCAACCGCTGTTTCGACAGTTAGAAAAAATTGGAATGCATAGACAATGTTGCACAAAAGCAATGAAACCATAAAAATTAAGAAATATGAGGTGAGTCAAATTAATCAACTCATTAATAATTAAAAGAAACCTCATAGTGTTATTTCCTACATATATTAAATAAACATAACTAATCATATTTGAAGAGAAAAATTATACGCTCAGACTGGGGCTTGAACCCGGGTTCAAGTCCCGGTCTGAGTGTATAATTTTTCTCTTCAAATATGATTTATCCATCATTGAGATGTATGAAATTAATAATAAGAACATCGAAACATAACTAATATTTAACTTTTATAGGAATTAATCACTATGAGGTTTAACTTATGGTGAAATTAAATATTTCTTACCTCTCCTCATATGATAACTAAATTAGCTTGGTCTAGAAATTCCTAACAAAGGAAAGGTTACGGTAGACTCAAAGGGCTGCAAAGCCCATAAGTAAGTGTTTTTAAGATAGTAAGTGTGAGTGTGTGCGCGTAATTTTTTTGTCCAAATAAAATGTGGGGAAAAAAAAAAACTGGTAAATTGGTAAGCATTCAGCATATTTATAACTGCAACACTAGAATTTAAATTTAAAAATCTGGTAAATTTTACTCTTTTGTCTATGGGAGAGAAAAATCACTTCAATGATTATTACATTATCTTTATTAATAATTGTTTCAACCTTAACAGTAAGTGTATGTCTCATGACACTAGTCAGTGGGTAAGTATTCAGCATTCATATTCTGCTGTGACTGCAACACTAGAATTTAAATTCAAGAATCTGGTTAATAATACTCTTTTGTTTATGGGAGAGAAAAAACACTTAATTCATTATATTTGAAGAGAAAAATTTTCGGCTAGACCGAGACTCGAACCCGGGACCTTTGGCTTGCCGGGCCAAATGCTCTACCAACTGAGCTACCGAGGCGAGTTACGATATAGACGCAAATTTTTCTCTTATATACATTGTAATTCCCTCTTGCCAAATGCTTTTGAAACCATTGCTTCTATCTTTGCAAATGGCGGCTTCTTAGTTAAGAAGACATTTATTGGAAATTTAACATTACTTTATAAAGCTAGTAAGGCTTCTAATGATGTTTTTATTATTGATTTAACATTTCTCAATGAAAGATAAATTATATTTGAAGAGAAAAATTTTCGCCTAGACCGAGACTCGAACCCAGGACCTTTGGCTTGCTGGGCCAAATGCTCTACCAACTGAGCTACCGAGGCGAGTTACGATATAGATGCAAATTTTTCTCTTATATACGTTGTAATTCCCTCTCGCCAAATGCTTTTGAAACCATTGCTTCTATCTTTGCAAATGGCGGCTTCTAATGATGTTTTTATTATTGATTTAACATTTCTCAATGAAAGATAAATTATATTTGAAGAGAAAAATTTTCGCCTAGACCGAGACTCGAACCCGGGACCTTTGGCTTGCCGGGCCAAATGCTCTACCAACTGAGCTACATTTGCAAAGATAGAAGCAATGATTACAAAAGCATTTGGCGAGAGGGAATTACAACGTATATAAGAGAAAAATTTGCGTCTATATCGTAACTCGCCTCGGTAGCTCAGTTGGTAGAGCATTTGGCCCGGCAAGCCAAAGGTCCCGGGTTCGAGTCTCGGTCTAGGCGAAAATTTTTCTATATATTAAATTTGGGAATTTTTAACATTATGAGGTTCAATTAATAATAATTAAATGAATCGTGATTTTTTCTTACCTCATACATCTATGTTTCTTTAAACACAGCCCTGCAGTATCGGCGTCACTTTGTCGTCATCGTCAGCTGTTTTCTCTTCAAATATAATTTATCTTTCATTGAGAAATGTTAAATCAATAATAAAAACATCATTAGAAGCCTTACTAGTTTTATAAAGTAATGTTAAATTTCCAATAAATGTCTTCTTAACTAAGAAGCCGCCATTTGCAAAGATAGAAGCAATGGTTTCAAAAGCATTTGGCGAGAGGGAATTACAACGTATATAAGAGAAAAATTTGCACCTATATCGTAACTCGCCTCGGTAGCTCAGTTGGTAGAGCATTTGGCCCGGCAAGCCAAAGGTCCCGGGTTCGAGTCTCAGTCTAGGCGAAAATTTTTCTCTTCAAATATAATTTATCTTTCATTGAGAAATGTTAAATCAATAATAAAAACATCACTTAATTGATTACTTATTTTAGAAATTCTCACTATGAGGTATATTCATTAAGGTAGAATTTTTTATCACTCACCTCATATTGAACAATATGAGGTGAGTGATAAAAAATTCTACCTTAACTTAATTGATTGTTATATTACCTTTATTCCTAGCTCTTTTTCCAGCTCATGATTGGAAGCCTGAAGTAATTGTGATCCACTTTTTACCCATCTCTTGGCATCTCCAGCATAACAATCCAAACCTAATTCCTGCAGCCACCTAGAGATTGCATCACTGTCCCATTCTGCAAATGGCTGGTCTGGCCTGAAACAATATCGTTATTATAAAATTAACAGCATGCCTGACTAGTATTCCATGAGAACTTAGTTCAGTTCCTGATTATATCAGAGAAATTTTAGGGTATGGAAAATGATTAACTTAACTCCATGAGGATAAACTGAGTACCGATACCTAAATTTATTTAATATATGTAGGAAATAACACTATGAGGTTTGTTTTTGACTCACCTTATATTTCTTGATTTTCACGTAGACCGGTTTCATCGCTTCTATGCAACATTCTCAATGCCTTCCAATCCATTTTGAGGCCGTCCATCCTGCAAGTTGATTTCCTCTGCTGGCCGATCGATGAACTTCCAAATAATTTTTCTTTTTTTTTCCCAGGAATTTCAAATTAAAAATTCAAGGTTTTATTTTTACAGATGTAAATTTTTTCTCCCAAATTGTGAGTTACTTATATTTTTCTAACTGTTTCTGAAATTTAGCAAGTTCAGCAATTTATTAAATTACTAAAACAGAAAAATCCAAGGAACTCACAATTTGGGAGAAAATTTACATCTGCAAAATAAAAAAAAAACATGAATTTTGAAATTCCCGGAGAAAGAGGAAAAAAATTTGATTTGGAAGTTCATTGGTCAGTCAGCAGAGGGAGCAGATGTCGACTTGCAGGATGGACGATTGCAAAATGGCAGTTGGGAGGCATCGAGAATGTCGTGTAGAAGCGACAAAACCGGTCTGCATAATCAAGAAATATGAGATGAGTTAAAATATTGAACCCAATAATACCTATATTTAATTCAGAAATAGTGAACTCAGTTTAAAAAATGGGACTAAGATTAAGGAATTGCTTCATGTAAACCAGATAATCTGTACTGTCATCTATTAGCCAAGTGATAGAAACTACTTCAATAAGTCTTGGCTCATAAATTAATGAGTCATTTTTACAACTTACCTTATAGTTTATGTTTTCTTAAACACGGGAACTGCAGTTTTCAAAAGGTCGTCCCTTTCATTTTCAACCGCCATTATGACTACCAGATTTTCATTGGAATCTCCATCCATAACATTGCCATCTGGTGTTGATTTGATGAAGTTTGAGATAACATTGCCATCTGATGTTGATTTGATGAAATTCGAGATGAGGTACCGTTCATCAGGAATTTCAAAATTCATGGATTTAAATTGTTCTGAATATATATCTTCTCCCAAACTGTCAATTCTAAAGGTTTTCCCAGATGTTTTAGAAGTTTAGCCTCTTTTTCAATTTTATGACTCTCCAACAAACTATGCAGTTCCCGTGTTTAAGAAAACATAAAATATGAGGTAAGATGTAAAAATGACTCATTAATTTATGAATTAAGAACCTCATAATGTTATTTCCCATATTTAAGTTCGAATAAGTCTTGGCTCCTTGGATCGTTGTATCACAGATTTATTTATTTATTAACTTTTAGAAACTACTGTCACCTTATCTCTCAATTCAATTAACAAGGAAAACAGTTTCCAAAATGTGAAATTGTAGGCTTTCACGACTGATATCTTGGTTCCTTTTTAGTTAATCTTTCATGCTAAATGGCCATGGTCCAGTTTTGTTGAAACTCATATTTCGTCTACTACTGTAGCAGACATCCTTAATAGATTCTGCATGCTCTCTGTGAACTCCTCAACTATCGGCTGCAGACAGCTCACATGTAACTGACCATCTAGAGAATGCCATCACCTGGGAGCCACCTATAAATAGGAAGACCATTTCCAACGTCCAACCAGTCTGCAGCCAAGAGTTGAGGAGTTCACAGCAAGTACGCAAAATCTCATGAGGTGTCTACCTTAGTAGTAGATGAAACGTTGAATTTCTACAAAATTGGACCATGGCCATTTAGCCCAAAAGATCAACTAAACAGAAATCAGTTTCCAAAATATTGTGACACATCGTTGGGCCAGCATTTGAATTTTGTAGGTGAAGGCTGGAATCTAGCCTTGGCTTATAAGGTAGATGGTGATTCGTGAGTTGGTGTTTTCACTCCTATATTTCACTTGGGACAACAAGCCCCGAGGAGAGAGCAATTTGATACATTAATAAATAATGTTTGGTCTATATTCATCTTACAACATCTTTATGAGATGAGATGAATACAAACCAACTTATTTATTAAGATAATCTCATAATTATATTTAATTAATGTTGGGAAGTAAACATTATGAGGTATAATCATTAAAAATCATCGGAGAACATATTGTTTAAATAACTCACCTCATAGGATTCATGCTTCCATGATATCGCGATTTCAAACATAATCATGTTCATCGTCAGCCATAACTCCGACTGTTGAAATTCTTCGGCCGTCAACTATTCTATTGTCGCCATCTTCAGTGCTGCTATCTATGGTTGAATTTATGAACTTCGAAATCAATGTAATTTCGTTAGGGATATCAAAATTCATTGATCTATTTTTGTTTTTCTGAATGTATATTTTTTCCCAAACTGTCAATTCCAAAGGTTTCTCTACTTGTTTTAAAAGTTTAGCTTCTCTTCCAATTTTATGATGTTCTAATAAACTATGTGCAGCAATTGCAGATTTTTCAATTTCACAATTTTTAATATGAAATGTTCTTTTGTCCGAATTTCCAAATTCCTTTTTGTTTTTCCTATATATATTTGGAAATTCGGACAAAAGAACATTTCAGAAATATTAAAAATTGTGAAATTGAAAAATCTGCAATTGCTGCACATAGTTTATTAGAACATCATAAAATTGGAAGAGAAGCTAAACTTTTAAAACAAGTAGAGAAACCTTTGGAATTGACAGTTTGGGAAAAAATATACATTCAGAAAAACAAAAATAGATCAATGAATTTTGATATCCCTAACGAAATTACATTGATTTCGAAGTTCATAAATTCAACCATAGATAGCAGCACTGAAGATGGCGACAATAGAATAGTTGACGGCCGAAGAATTTCAACAGTCGGAGTTATGGCTGACGATGAACATGATTATGTTTGAAATCGCGATATCATGGAAGCATGAATCCTATGAGGTGAGTTATTTAAACAATATGTTCTCCGATGATTTTTAATAATCTCATAATGTTCTTCTTCTTCTTCCTTCCAAGTATTAGGCCAAGGCCTGTTACAATCCTATAGAAAATTTTCCCTCCAGCATTTCCAGAGATCTTCATCCTCTTGGTATATAATTATAAACAGTTTTGGGGATCCGATTTGAACTCATTCTTTCAAGATGGTGTTTCCAATTCAGTTGGTACTGTTTAATATATTCCAAAATTGGCGTAGTCTTCAATTCTTTTAAGATATCGGTGTTCCTTTTCCAATTCCATCTGGTGTAACCCTCTGTTCTGCGCATGAATCTCATTTCACATGCCGTTATTCTGTTTTCATGTTGTCATTTTAGTGTCCATGCTTCACTATCATAGGTCAACACTGGTCTCGCCAAAGTGTTATATAAACGTAATCTGTTGTTTTTTTGTACAAGGGATGGTTTTATAACTTGATAAATAATTCCCATACTTTTATTATAACTAGTAATTTTTTCAGGGATATCCTTTTCATCCCAGATAGAGAGATAATATCCAAGATATTTAAATTGATTAGATCTCTCATAATGTACTTCCTAATATATTTTCATAAATAGGATACATTACTGGGCCAGCTTTTAAAGTGGTGGGAATCAAGTCTTACCTTATAAGGTAGAAGGGGATTTGTGAGTTGGTAACTTATGAGTCGGAGGAGCCTACTGAGAGCTTTCCAGATGTTTCTATATATTGATTTATAGAAGAATTGGCATATCAAGGTTTCTATTTGACAAAGTTCAAGACTGAGCTTCCCAATAGTTCCAATCCTCACATATAAAAGGGATATGAGTTGGTGGTCAATCAGTTTTGTCTGGGATGTTGATCAGTGTAGATGATTCCAAGAGTGTAGACAAAGGAAGTGTTGGGAAGTTGTGTTTCTGTTCATGTGAATAGGTAAACTATAATTTATATTTGAAGAGAAAAATGTTTGCCTAGACCGAGACTCGAACCCGGGACCCTTGGATTTCCGGGCCAAGTGCTATACCAACTGAGCTACCGAGGCGAGTTGCGCAATCTAGATGCAAATTTTTCTCTTATATATGTTGTAATTCCCTCGTGCCAAATGCTTGAAACCTTTGCTTCTATCTTTGCAAAGCACTACTTTATAAAGCCATTAGGGCTTCTATTAATGACAATAGAAGCCCTACTGGCTTTATAAAGTAGTGTTAAATTCCCAATAAATGTCTTCTTAACTAAGAAGCTGCCATTTGCAATGATAGAAGCAAAGGTTTCAAGCATTTGGCGCGAGGGAATTACAACGTATATAACAGAAAAATTTGCGTCTAGATCGCGCAACTCACCTCGGTAGCTCAGTTGGTAGAGCACTTGGCCCAGAAAACCAAGGGTCCCAGGTTCGAGTCTCGGTCTAGGCGAAAATTTTTCTCTTCATATATAATTTATCCTTCAGTGAGAAGTGTTAAATTAATAAAAAAATGTCTGGTAAACTATAAGATAAATTCTGTTTGTGAGACTTTCATATCATAACAATTATATATCCTTTTACAGTATATAAATGTGAATGAAATAAAGAAGAATGGGAATTTTTGTGTAAACTGATGTGAAGTTAAATCAAAGAAATTTAATCTATTTCTATGCCACCATGACTAGTGACAATACCATAAATTATGTATTAGCAATATTAGAAATATCAGGATTTTATGACAGTAAAAAAAAGTTGTCAAAGGTAAAAAAAAAATATATATATTAAACATTTTGGGAAAATATACATTTTCAGAACATAAGATTTTCATTGTAATACACAAAACTGAATATTTTGACTCACTTTGGTTGTTTTATGAGTGGCTGATTGGTCCATCCAAGTCGTGGCCCTGCAGTAGCTCTAACACCACCTCTACGGAACTCTCCTTCCCCAGAAAGGTCGTCCAAGTTACCAGAACCACTTCGTTTCATTCTGCAATACCAATTACATACAATTAGATTTAATAGTTTATGCGGTTGTATGCAGAGACCTGCCTACTAGGACAGAATGTGAACTATCAGGAAGCACTTAAAATATGAATATGGAAATGTATTAAATTAAAATTAAGAAGTTAAAGCTATTGCTATGATTGAAATAAGTAAACTAATATACACAACTAAACTATTGTAAACAGTGGTAAAGAGAAGTCCCGCGCCGTAGCCAAGCGGTTAAGGTAGGAAGCCTTGGTGCAGAGCTACGGGACTTGCGCTGGTTCGAGTCTCCATGGGGGAAAAAATTTTCTCATGGTATTTCGGCCAGTATGGGACCGGTGCCCACCCAGCATCGTGAGGCAATTGGGTAGCTTCAATAAGTAGCGGCTCCAGGTTGAGGAACCAGCTATAACGGCTGGGAGACTCGACATGCTAACCACATGTCACCTCACTGGCTGTTGATCATCTACCTCTGTGATTGACACATGTGGATGTGAAGGGCCAGCAGCCGGCTGGTAAAAGGGCAACCGCTGAAAAGTGGAAAGACTCTCAATCGGATCGGTAAAGAGAAAAGGTTCGGGTTCGATTCCCAGTTCAAGCAAACATTTTTCTCTTTACCATTGATTACAATAGTTTAGTTGTCTACATTCGTTTACTTATTTCAATGTAGTAATATTAATTTAATAAATAATGCTTTAAGCTGTGTGGAGTCCCTTCATGTCTTCTTAATGTAGGAGCCATTCACTGTGTATTTGTGAATGATGATTCATTGCACTGAATGTGGGACCAAGAGAGTAAGGTAAAGGGAGGATTTATGCTTGGATGGGAATGAAGCCTGAATTAGCTCAGTGGTGAGAGTGTCAGCATGGAAAGCTGAAGATTCGGGGTTCAATTCCAGATTCAGGCAAACATTTTTCTCTTTACCATTGATTACAATAGTACAGATGAAAAAGTATTCAGCATGCAAAACAGACAGACACTGAATGAGTGGGTAAAAAAAGAATAATGGTGCAAAACAGGGATGCCCAAACTAAGGCCTGTGAGTCAGATACGGCCCTCCATAACTTTCTATTCAGCCCTTGTATGCATATTGCATTTTAATAAATTAAAATATGCTAAAGGGGGCCTATAATATTAGTCTATCAGTAATGGGAAAAGAACTTGTGAAATATGTTACAACATAAGAAAAGTAACAAAACAACACATGCATTTATAATAATATAATAATAATAATCATCATCTTGATAATGATTGACACTAGAAAATATAAATTATTTATCAGTATCCATTCTATTTCTTGGGTATCTGTCTTCCGTCATTCTTTTTACATTTTAATTAATTGCATTTAATGAAATTCATAATTAAAGTTTGAATGTTCATCTTTTGTTTAATTACACTGTTTCTTATTGTATCTCTTCTATAATAACAATGACAACAACAATAATAATAATAATAATAATAATAATAATAATATTATTTAACAGTATTAATAATAACAATAAATAATAATTAATAATAATATTATTCCACAAAAGTTATAAAAGGGCCTATGGCCCATGCCACCTTGATAATTTTTTTTCTTCCCCATTTTGCCCGCGATACAAATAAGTGTGGGCAGCTCTGGTGTAAAAGATAAGCAAATTGGCTGAGCCATTGAGTAGGAAGCATGATTCTCTAGGTGGAATAATGACGAGGGAAAAGAAGATATATAACAATCAACATGAAGATTCATACTTAGAGGGTGATTCAGAAAGTAAGAGATAAGTTCCAGTCTTACCTGACACGTGAATGAATAGTGGTAGCATCACCATCTTTGTTCCGCTGTAAAACTGAGTTTAGTATGTTCCTGGCAGTATAATTGTATGGTTGCATTTAATTATTTCTCTCATTAAAACAGGTGTTTAAAATGACTAACAATAGCAGCTCGTGCCAAGAGTGAGGTACGTGGAGTAATATGATTTCTATGGGCAAAAAAATTAACAGCAGCAGCAATTCTTCGTGAGATTACTGCAGTGTACAGGGACATTATGAGTGCAGTTTCTGTTCGATATTGGCATCGTGAATTTTGATACGGACTAATGTCAAAGATAAACAAAGTGACGTACCATAGTTGTGAATGATGAATTCGTTGCAATAGTAGAGGATGTGATCAGAGAGAATTGCCATTTCACAATTTCTGAACTCTCAGAGAAATTTCCGCAAATCAGTCAGGTTCTGTACACTGCAGTAACCTTACGATGAATTGCTGCTGCTGTTAAATTTTTTGCCATACATAAACCGTATTACTCCATGTACCTCACACTTGGCAGGATCTTCTATTGTTCCAGACATCTTAAATACCTGTCTTTATATGAGAAACGGTCAAATTTAACCGTATAATTATACTGCTGGGAGCATACTGAACCCAGTGGAACAAATTATGGCAATTCTACTGCCACTTATTTGCGTGACGGATGAGACCAGAACTTACTTTCCGAATTATTCTCGTATGTATGATAATATGAAAAAAATGGCAGATAAGAGGGAAAAATAAAATAAGAAGGGTTTTCTAGTGAAGGATCTGCCCTTAAGCAGAAAACTAAATGAATTGGTTTAAAACATGAAAAATAAAAATAAACAATTAACATTTAACAAGGAATTAGAATTAATACTTGAGTTAGAATTTAACCTCACCTCACAATTGTAGATTTCTTGAAGACATGTTTCAATGTTACGATTAACAACAACAAAATGGGAAAAAAGGCAGTTACAACCAAGCAAGTTGAAAACACAAACAAGTTTCTTGTCCAAAGTAATGGAAATAAAAACAGATTTGAATCTTCCTAAATCTAAAGAAAATATTTTGATCAGAGATAACCCTCTTACTTTTGAACCAATTAACATTCAGCTAAATCTAGAAGAACCAGTTACAAAATCTGAAACTCCCACACTTGTACTAAAAGCTCTAGCATTAGAAGTTGTGAATAAGAGATATCCACCAGAAGAATGGTTACATGTCTACACAGATGGATCTACTATTGATAACAACTCAGGATCAGGAATTACATGTGCATTATTTTCATTTTATCAACCAGCAGGATACCACACAACAAATTTTGATGCAGAAGTAACGGCTATTCATATTTCACTCCAACAATTACTATACAGAATAAATAAATTTCAAAATGCGGTCATACTCTCTGATTCTAAGGCAGCAATATATGCAATAAATTCACACAAAATGAAGTCAATACAAATTAAAGAGTGCTACAAAATGATTCAACAACTCCAAAAACTACAGAAAAGAATTCAATTGCAATGGATACCTGCACATTGTGGAATTGCCGGAAATGACACTGCTGATTTTCTTGCCAAAAAAGGCTCCAATTTAATTCAGAATACTACTAAAAGCTTACCTTTCACATCCATAAAAAGAATAATTTAAAACAAATATAAAATCAAACAAAACCAAGACCTATGTAATAAAGCCAAAGACAAAAAATGGAATATTTTAGTAAAGAAGCCAGATATTACTCCAGAAATTCCACGTAAAACTACAGTAGCAAAATTTAGACTGCTTACAGAACATGACTATTTGGCCAAACATTTATATAAAATAGGAATCTACACGAATCCAAATTGTCCTCTATGCAATAAAGACGAAGAAATGAATGAAGAACACCTACAAACCTGTGAAGTATTAGCTGTTGGATGCACCATAGAGAAATATTGGAGAGCAAGAACGCTAATGGCTTCGGTGCCAAGGCCCAGCATTTGAAAACAACAACAACAACATGTTTCTGCTTATTATCTTCAGTTGCTTCTAACTGTTGAATTGGTAGTTGGCAATCCTATAGGTTGTTTCCTATTTCCTCTGGTGGCTGATCAATGAACTTACAAATTAGATCCTTTTCCCCGAGAATTTCAAAATTCATGATTTTTCTTCTATTTTTCTGACCGAAGGACTTCTGAATTATATCTTTTTCTCCAGAAATTTTAAAATACATGATTTTTCTTTTATTTTCTGGATAATTTCACACCCAGAAAAATAAAAGAAAAATCATGAATTTTGAAATTCTCGGAGAAAAGGATTTAATTTGGAAGTTCATCGGTCAGCCACCATAGGGAGTAGGAAGCAACCTACAGGATTGGCAACCATCAATTCAACAGTTAGAAGAAACTGAATATAGTATGTAGAAGTATTGAAACATGTCTTCGAGAAATCTACAATTATGAGGTGAGGTGTTAAATTTTAATTCAATTATTAATTAAGATCAACCTCATAGTGTCACTTTCTTTAAATATTAAAGAAAGGAATTAGAAAAATTCCGTTGGAGTTATGGCTGGCGATGAACATGATTATGTTTGAAATCGCGATATCATGGAAGCATGAATCCTATGAGGTGAGTTGTTTAAACAATATGTTCTCCGATGAATTTTAATGATTATACCTCATAATGTTTACTTCCCAACATTAATTAAATATAAGGAATTAGAAACTGAAAGCTGATGTAATGAAAATTTAAAATGACTTTGAAAAAATTTTAGTATATTGGTAACTTACTTTCCAAATATTTTCTTGATGCCTTTGTTTTTGCTAACTTGGAATGAAGGACTCAGTTGTGGTGAAAGTCCTATGGACCCAGTAGAATCATCTATTTCCTCTTCAGCTACAATATCAGCTGAAGGAGATGCTGAAGTGTCCTCTATAACAACCCGTTCTGTCTCAGCTGAAAGCCACACAAATAATTTCTTATAAATATGCTCCTCTCCCATTAAAATTATCTTTGGATGTAATTAAAATTTGGTAAAAAATAATTTTTATTTTTTTTATTATTTCATAATAATTATCAACAAAATTAGGAAAGGCGAAATTCTAATATATATATATATATATATATATATATTGTCCAATGTCACCAGGTTGTCTTTTATGACATTTCTGGCTTTCTCCTCTGACATTGGTACAATTGTAATCCATTTCTTAGTTTGGGGCACCTGGAAGACAGATTTCTAAACATATTGACGTTTTATTTTTATTCTCCAGATGTTAAATATAGAAGGACAACACAATTTTAGTAATATTAATCAACATAATGAAAAATAAAATTTTTGAACCAATGCTACTGTATTTAGTATCGTAAATTGAGATGACTCTGATCATTGCTGGTGAAAATGATTAATCATCATCAACAATCACAAATTAAGCCCATGTGGCTTGTTCCGGTCTCATAGATTCTCATTCAAAAGTTGGATCCATCACTTCTTCAGTCTACCAACATTCCTGTGTCCTTTTGGTTTGTATTTAAGTATAATTTTGGGAATGCGATCATCTTCCATTCTTTGAACATGTTCTTTCCAGTTTTTTCTAGATTCTTTTATTCTATCTAAGAGTTTAAAGATATTTAGCTCATTTCGTAATGCATAATAGCATGCAATTCCAGAATTCAGCCTATGTTTAATTTCTTTGTGTATATCATTCCTATTTGCAATTATTGTTCGTAGGTATTTGAAACAATTATTGTAATTATTGTTTGTGGGTATTGGAATTCAGCCACTTCTTCAAGTTTTTTCTCATTTGTCATTACCTATCCATTTCCAGTATATGATGTATTTCTATGTGTGAACATATATTCAGTTTTATTGATGTTTACTTCCAGTCTCAATTTCTAAGTATTACTCCATTATTTAACTATATACAATAAAATTAGAAAAGAATTATATCTCTTATTTTTGTAATATTTTCTGAAATAAAAAAAATAGATTTCATAGCAGTGAATCCAATCAAGTGACTGTTTAAAGAAACATTTGAAACAACTATGATAAATTATATTTGAAGAGAAAAATTTTCGCCTAGACCGGGACTCGAACCCGGGACCCTTGGCTTTCCGGGCCAAGTGCTCTACCAACTGAGCTACCGAGGCGAGTTACGATCTAGACGCAAATTTTTCTCTTATGTACGTTGTAATTCCCTCGTGCCAAATGCTTGAAACATAGCTTCTATCTTTGCAAATGGCGGCTTCTTAGTTAAGAAGACATTTATTGGGAATTTAACACTACTTTATAGCCAGTAGGGCTTCTATTGACGATTTTATTATTAAATTAACACTTCTCATTGAAGGATAAATTATATTTGAAGAGAAAAATTTTTTCCTAGACCGGGACTCGAACCCGGGACCCTTGGCTTTCCAGGCCAAGTGCTCTACCAACTGAGCTACCGAGGCGAGTTATGATCTAGACGCAAATTTTTCTCTTATGTACGTTGTAATTCCCTCGTGCCAAATGCTTGAAACCATAGCTTCTATCTTTGCAAATGGCAGCTTCTTAGTTAAGAAGACATTTATTGGGAATTTAACACTACTTTATAGCCAGTAGGGCTTCTATTGACGATTTTATTATTACATTAACACTTCTCATTGAAGGATAAATTATATTTGAAGAGAAAAATTTTTGCCTAGACCGGGACTCGAACCCGGGACCCTTGGCTTTCCGGGCCAAGTGCTCTACCAACTGAGCTACCGAGGCGAGTTACGATCTAGATGCAAATTTTTCTCTTATGTATGTTGTAATTTGGCACGAGGGAATTACAACGTACATAAGAGAAAAATTTGCGTCTAGATCATAACTCGCCTCGGTAGCTCAGTTGGTAGAGCACTTGGCCCGGAAAGCCAAGGGTCCCGGGTTCGAGTCCCGGTCTAGGCGAAAATTTTCCTCTTCAAATATAATTTATCCTTCAATGAGAAGTGTTAATTTAATAATAAAATCGTCAATAGAAGCCCTACTGGCTATAAAGTAGTGTTAAATTCCCAATAAATGTCTTCTTAACTAAGAAGCCACCATTTGCAAAGATAGAAGCTATGGTTTCAAGCATTTGGCGCGAGGGAATTACAACGTACATAAGAAAAAAATTTGCATCTAGATCGTAACTCACCTCGGTAGCTCAGTTGGTAGAGCACTTGGCCCGGAAAGCCAAGGGTCCCGGGTTCGAGTCCCGGTCTAGGCAAAAATTTTTCTCTTCAAATATAATTTATCCTTCAATGAGAAGTGTTAATTTAATAATAAAATCGTCAACTATGATAAAATTAGCCAGAAATGTGATTTCATGATACAGAAAGTGTTGAATTGTTCCCCTATATCTGAATCAACTTCCAAATCAATGAAACACCTACGGTGATAAAAACATGGAGAAATCCTGGACTTCAGCAATTGAAGATCACCTGAAACAAGCTAAATTTGGAGATTTTTTTATTTGTAAATTACCTAATAGTGTTACTTCCCATGTAATTTTGATTAGATTTGGAGACTTTAATGTTCCAATTCATTATCCCAAATGTTTGAATCAAGCATCAGAAAAATACTGAAACAGTTCTTTTGGGATTCAATATGAAAGGAAGATGTTGATAATGAAATTATTGATTCACATGATGCTTGTTCTTATTCAAAATTTAAGCATATTTAAATATGTGAAAGGATTCACCCTCTAGTGATGAAATAACTGAACAACACAAAAAAGAATAAAATGATGTAAACCTTAATGAGACTCTGGGTAAACATGGTTCAATCTAAACGCAAAAATATTAATAATATATTAGTCCACTATCAGTTATTTGCATTTATATTAGGTACAAACTTTCTTTTAAAATATGGAATTTTTTTATCAGATTCACCTCACATTACGATACTTCAGTTTTTACAGGTGCTCTAATAACTAGCATCATATTACACTTAGAATATTTTATGTATTCAAATATTCTCTCTAAATTGCTACTTTCTTGTCGTTTTTCTATAGGCATTTAATGATTTAATTTTAATGATATTATGAAAGTGAAGACCTTTAATAGTACCACTTTATCTTTATGAAAAAGTGTTTGTAATGATATGGATCATAATTAATGAAACTCACCATTATTTTCCTTAGGGTCGGTTTCACCAACAGAGGTAACTGTATTACGCCAGTTTAAGCTATGCATTATACACAGGGAAAAATGGCGTAATACAGTTACCTCTGTTGGTGAAATTGACCCTTAATGACTGAGGAAAACCAGTGAAGAAAACCCTACTCAGGTTGGTTGCTTGTGGGGTTTGCACCCCTAAATATAATACTCAAATGTTACTATCTGATTAAATACTTTTTTTCTTTCCCAACAAGAAGTCAATGAAATCTCCTTATGTTGTTAATCAAATTTTGGGTTTTATACAAGTGAATCTGTGTATTTCTAGTAAAAACATAAAACAATATTATTTATTATTTGATTTCACAATACATAAAAAGCTTTGGTTTATGGTATTTGAATGCATTCTGCAAGGGTAATATTAGTGCATTACATGCAATATATTTAATTGCTGAATTTCCAAGAATTCTAAAAGTTTTCTAATATTTTATGTGTGTCTAATGCCAAACCACTGGACTTTTGTGCTTCAAGTACTAAACTCATTAGTAGATGACATTAATACAGTTCATTTTAAATTTTAAGCACCATTTTTGTATAATAATTATCTGTACTGGGTATAAAAGGCGAGTTTAGGATAAGTGTACATGTTAATGTAGGTATGTATTATGGGGAAACCTGATGGCAGTATACCTACTTCTGTCAATAAGCATTTTCCAACAGTCAACATGCCTTCTTAACATATGTACTGCAGGAGGTTTTGAAATTTAATTGAGGCACTTAAAGCATAATTGAATGATTATAAATATTTACTGATACTTCCCTAGCATAAATTAAAAATTTTATATTTAACATTGAAGATGCCCAAGATTGTAGGCTTTGGAGGTTTGGCATGAGATATATAGATAGATAACTGAAGGAGTCAGCTGTAAAACATGTTAACTGATAAATTCTTAAAGATTGAGTTGTAGCATGTAAACTGAGATATGTACCTCCTGAAGCATTTGGTGGACATATTTTTTACATCTGTAAATAGATGGCAGATGGCCAATAGATAGTAAATAAAACTATGTGCTCCAAATGCTTCAGAAGGTCACATATTACCGTTTACATTCTATAACTCAATTTTCAAGAATTTGTCAGTTACCATGTTTTACAGCCGAGCCCTTCAATTAATATTTCCAACCATCATTTGGTATCAATTCAGACTCACTAGCCTGGAGGGAGATTAATGTTACCACTTAAAGCTAGTGCAGTAGACTTTATGTATGTACCTATCATTGATAGCACTCTTCTAAATAATATAAACTCACAAGGAGTCAGAATCACTGTAATTTTTGTAATGTACTTTTCTTTAGAATGGTCATCATCACCATCAACAACAAGGATTAAGCCCAATGGCCTGTTCCGATCTCATTATAGGTCGAATTGGTCCTTCCATCTCTTCAATGGTCTTCCCAACATTCTTCTCCCTTTTGGTTTATAACTATATATTCTTCTTGGTATGCGCTGTTCATTCATTCGTAATACGTGCTGAGGATAAGCATTTTGATAATACTTTATTCTTTCACAGAGATTAAATATATTAAGTTCTGTTCTTATATCTTCGTTTTTCTTTTTATCCTTTAGAATGGTATAATCAAAATATATCCAAATTGCCCTGATTTATCATTGTTCTTTTTATATTTTCCCATTCAAAATCTCTTCCTTATAAGTTACTTATAATGTAATCTTCTTTAGAATATGTCACACAATATTTCCATCTCCACCTCTGTATGGTACTTGTGCCATTCAGTGCTGGTCCCAAGCCTGGATGAAGTAGGAGCTTGGTTGATAGCCTTCGGGGTTGTATCAATGTCAAGTAGATATAACTGTTAAAACCTAAGAATGATTTAACTGACAATGCGACCAGCAAATCCTATCCCTTACGGAAGAGTGAGGGCGAGTACCTGATGCCTAAAAACTAAGGAATGGTAACCCTAATAGAAGAGTCCCTGGTCCTCCAGGTTTGGGGGTTGGGCATAGGATTGACAATTCCATAAAGAAAACTAACCATTGAGAAGCCCAAAGACAATCAAGTCGGACTGATCAAATCATGGTGACCATATGCAAGGAGACAGTAGCCAGAAATAGTGAGGTCTGGAAGAGAATTCTTAGGGGGGCTGTGACTCGACCTGGGTTGTTATGCCAAACATGATGATGACATAATATTTCCTAGCTATTAGTCATTCAAAATATCTCTGCAGGCGGAAAAATTATGAAGCTCTGTTTGTTGCTACATGTGACATCATATAAGGCAGTGTTCACTGTCAGCGTCCCACGTCCCATTCCCCTTTGCACTCATAGATAGCAGTGTCACGCGTTCTATTCCTGCATAAACACGACTGCAGTGCCCTCCGTCAACAACTGCACTTACTCCTTAAACGGGTAATATGAACCTTACAGTAAGCATGCACAAACTTACTGATGTCATATGGAGGGTATTCATGCCACAACCATATCTAAAAATTTAGCAACTTTTTTATATAATTAGCATGTTAGGTTTTCTATTAGATAAAGTAAGGTGGGCATTAGGTCAGTTTTTGGTTAGATTTTATCTTTAACTTATTTTATATCTTGAATTTGTAATGTTTAATATGCATTTTATAGTCCCAACAGCATTACTTTAGTCTTAATACAAAGAAGGCAGTAAATTTTAAATACAAGCAACATCATATTTAAATTAATATTGGGAAGTAAACATTATGAGGTTATATCATTAATAGTGAGTGGAGAACATATTTTTAACGACTCACCTCATATAATTTCAAATTTCTTTGATACCGGTGGTTTCAGACAATATCTTGTCCCTCTTCAGTCATGTCTTCTACTGATGAAATTCAACAACCAGAGAATTTCATCAGTGGAAGCCATGACTGAAGAGGGACAAGATATTGTCTGAAACCGCCGGTATCAAATAAATTTGAAATTATATGAGGTGAGTCGTTAAAAATATGTTCTCCACTCACTGTTAACAAGCTACATCATTTTATAACTCTCGTCATGAAACTACAAATATGAATGATGTCATACAATGGGTTGGCAGAATATGGCAATATACTACCAGACATGAAAATATATAACATAATCACTTCTTTTGAAATCACAATAGGAAGTACAGTATTACCCTGCTTTTATGTTCCTGCAATTTACGCTTTCCAGCCTATTGCAACATTCTTTAAAGATCCCTTCAGTTTTTAACTTTTACAGGAATTAATCACTACGAGGTTTAATTTATGATAAAATCAAATGTTTCCTACCTCTCCTCATATAAATCTTCTAAGTAGATCGCAATTCAGAAAAATAAATATAGATCAATGAATTTTGATATTCCTAACAAACAAAATTTTATTTCAAAGTTCATAAATTCAACCACAGATGGCAGCGCTGAAGATGGGTGACAATAGAAGAGTTGACGGCCGAAGAATTTCATCAGTTGGAGTTATGGCTGAAGATGGAGTGGTTACGTTTGAAACTGCTGTTTCGTGAAAAACACAAAATTTATGAGGTGAGTTGTCAAAAAATGTTCTTCAATGAATTTTAATAGAAATATATATTAAACACATTAATAAAATGAGTTATATCTCACCTCATACTTGGTGTTCTTCAAGCATAGAAGTTGCAGTTTTCAAGAGGAATCCCTCCCATCCTCAGCCAACATCGGTAATGATGTTGTCTGAGGATGAGACAGATTACTCTTGAAAACTGCAGTTTCCATGACTGAAGAACATGAAGTATGAAGTGAGATGATACTCGTTTTATTAATTGAAAAACCTCGTAATTTTATTTCCTATAATTAATTTACTTCCTTCTATAAAATGAATTATTTATATATAAGCCTATCATGACTGCTACTCTATATGAGTACAAAGTGACTTTGCCTTCAGACAATGTGGACCACAACTCATTATAATAATGCTGATTACACAGGTAAACATGATTTTTGTCTCATGAGTACCAATAGTTGTACTTAATGCAGTTTTTTATCGTGTTTTCAAATATGTATTCGGAATTTCTCCATCACCCACAATTTTTTTTATTTGAATTTCAATTAATGGATTTAAGTAATTATTTTTTTAATAAACGTTTTTTCGTCCATTTGTCCATTGTAAAATAAAACAGGGAACACTTTCATCAGGAGATTTCAGCTATGGAAAAGAGATATCAAGGCAAATGGAATCCTTATATGCTGGCCGATTATTGTTGGACCATCAAGAGGGATGCTCCATAGGCAAAATATAGCAGAAAATCATCATTTCTTACTTTCTAGGTGAGTCCGAATGTTCGAATATTGTGTAATTATGAATGTAGAAAATATTAAAGTGTTTGAAATTATAAATGCCTGTCTCTCAGAAACCTTGCGTGATGCAGAAAAACCGATATCATATTTGAATTCAGGAGGAAAAATACTATCAGAATCACATATTTTTCTTTCTGAGACAAAAAAAGTTTCTTTTTTTGTTGCTCAGTGTTATTTTTACATTCAACTTTTTTTTTTATTAGTAAACTTTCAATCAATTAAATTAACAAAAATAGTGGTAAGGAGATTTTTGAGATACTGAATAATTAAGAAATCAAGTAAGTGGAAAATATCCAGTCTTGCTCTTCAGAGACAAAAGTAAACTGATAGGACTATAAAACTCAGAGGTCAGGGGGTTAAAATTATATAAATATACACATATTTGTTATGATGTTAAAGTACAAATCTATATATGAGTAGTAAGGTTCATTGTCTAAATAATTTTTTAAGAGAAAAATTTTGCCTGAACCAGGATTTGAAACCAAGACCACCAGTTTTAGCAGTGGTGCACTAAACAATTGTTCTTTCCAGGCATGTTGCATTATGAATGATGGTTTGTTGCTACTGGGGATGAGGGATATTGTAAGAGACAGAAAAAATATGTGTCGGAACAGAGATTCGTGGATGGCATATTTGATTAGTGCATCAGTGCCCAAAACTGGAGGCTTAGTTCAAATCCCAGTTTACGAAAAAAAAATTCTCATCAAAAAATGATATACACATGTTTTTTTAAACAGATTAATTATTATGAAAATAATGTGGTAATTTAGAAATATTAAGAAGATGGCAGACAGGTAGGCAGGCAGGCAGGAATGATGGGGCATGCTATCCCATGCCATGCCATGCAGACGTACAACTACCGTTGGGGCAGGTCACCTAGATTGGGCGAAGAGAAACTCTTGTCTGGTCCTGACACCTTACACCTCATCAACTGGCTCTGTGGATGTTGGAAAGGAAGGAATGAAGAAACAAGACCTTTACCAAATGCAACTCCTTTCCTCATGCCTGCAGCATTTCCTGCAGGTGTGATGCCATCCATTGGAGATACAGCTGTTCCATTTGTTGTAGCACGTTGACGAGGCAGGCTGCCATAGTGTTCCACCTTACGTCTATAATTCGCAGGTGGCGTCTGTAACAAATAAACATATAAAAGCTCAATAAGAAGAAAGAATAATTACTTTTTTTTGTTGTAAATCTGGCATTTCATCTCCATGTAAGAAATATCACACCCACCACTGAATTAACAGAACAGAAACCACATTGTATAAATATAAAACACAAATTAAACCAGTGCTAACCTGGGTTCTGACTGAATATGACATATCTCGATTGGCTGTTTTTGAAAGAAAGACACTCAAAAGGATGTATGGACCTATTAACGAAAATGGAGAGTGGTGAATGAGATATAATAGGGAATCATATATGAGTTGTATAAATCATCAAGTTATGAAACCATCCCTTGTACAAAAAAACACCAGATTACGTTTATATAACACTTTGGCTAGACCAGTGTTGACCTATGGTAGTGAAGCATGGACACTAAAAAAAAACATGAAAACAGAATAACAGCTTGTGAAATGAGATTCATGTGCAGAACAGCGGGTTACACCAGATGGGATCGGAAAAGGAACACCGATATCTTAAAAGAATTGAAGACTACGCCAATTTTGGAATATATTAAACAGTACCAACTAAATTGGAAACACCATCTTGAAAGAATGAGTTCAAATCGGATCCCCAAAGCTGTTTATAATTATATACCAAGAGGACGAAGATCACTGGGCCGTCCTATGAAACGCTGGAGGGAAAATTTTCTATAGGATCGTAACAGGCCTTGGCCTAATACTTGGAAGGAAGAAGAAGAAGATCAAATATCATTATAGTAAACAGACTAAGATGGGCAGGACATATGCAGTGGATGACCAAAAATGATGTAGAAGAATTATAGATCGTAAGCCAGGAGGAGGACGGAGAACTGGAAGAACAAATTTGAGGTGGATGATGGATGGAGTACTACAGGATGTCAAATCTTTAAAACTCAAGAATTGGTGAACGGTTGCCAGAGATAGAGAAGCCTGGAAAAAAATTCTGAAGGAAGCCTTGACCTACCCAGGGTTGTTGTGATGATAATGATGATGATGATGATCACTGAAATAATAAAGATTCGCATACTACAATATTTAATTACAAGCATCTTGGGAAGAAGATAGTGGATGGCTAAAGATATAATGGTAAGACCAGTTTTCAGCATGAAGCAGAAAAGTCAAGCAGGCATAATTGCCAGAAGATAATGATGATCATCTTGTTACATTAGATTAAGATAAAAGATGAAGAGGCCATGAAGGTACATCGAGAGAGGGGAGACTATTATATAATTCTTAGCTAATGGCATGAAGAGATAGAAAAGTTCCCAGGAAAAAAGTTTGTAAATAAAAATTGAATTAAATTTGAAGTGTCATATAATCAGGTAAATATGGTAAATACAAATTGGATGGCATTATATTTTACCTATATACTCTAACTTACTCACTGGTACTATCGAACCCATAGGTTCATGGCCACGTGGACATAAACTCCCCATACATCCCTATCCTGAGCTAATGCTTTCCAATCATTCCTTGTACAATTTACTTCTCTCAAATCATAGTTAATGTTATTCACCCACATTGGTCTACCAACTGGGCATTTTCCCTCTGGTTTTCCTACAAGAACCTTCCATGCACGTCTTTCATTCCCCATTCGTGCCACATGTCTTCATTCCCCATGTGCCACATGTCCTGCCCATCACAGTCTACAAGACTTAACATATTTGACCTATATACAGGCCATAAAATCTTACTATTATTAATTTACCAACAAATATTTTGAATCTGGCTCTATCACTCCTGGAATTGCACACTACAGTAACAAACCCTTCGGATAGTGTGAGATTTGATTCCCTTGAACTTTCTAGCATCCTTAACCAATGTCACATAAATGTTATCAAACTTAATGGCTACAAAATATGACCTATGTAAAGTATATCTAATCACAGTGCATTCAAAATTGGAATAAAATTTAAAACACAATACAATTTCACAAGAATAATCACAATAGTTTAGTAACACTACTTCAGTAGTACTACTTATCATTTTAAACAATGTTCAATAAATTTTTGAGTCAGTTATACATCTTACCTCATAATTTAGTAGAATTCTTGATAACATGTTTCAGAATACCAGCATTCTATCATCAGCTCTATCTGACTTTCTGTATTAAAATTAACCTCATAGTGTTACTTCCTATTGGAATATTAATTAAAATAAGATAAATTAAAATGTTTCATAGCTCTCTTCATAATCAATTTTCTATTTGAAAACAAAGGTGAAAGAACATCTTAGAGATGTAAAAAATGGAGAAGTGGAAAAGCCAGCAGTAGCTGCTCATGCTTAGTCCGAAAAACATCTAACTGAATCAAAAGCTAGTCTAATTAAAAAAATAGATAAACAAAAGGAACTCACGGTTTGGGAAAAAATCCACATTCAGAAAAACAAGAAAGAAAAACTTATGAACTTCGAAATTTATGCAGATTTTGACCTGATCTGGAGGTTTATCGGTCCACCAACAGAGGAAAGAAGTGATTCATCCGATCGACATAAATCAGTCGGCAAGACTGTACTGAGGATGGGGTTGCCAAGACCTTGAAATCACGATCTACTTCGAAGATTGATTATGAGGAGAGGTATGAAACATTTTATTAAGTTATGTAGATAGGAAATAACACTATGAGGTTCTTTAATATTGTTTATTTTTTATTATTTCACTCACCTCATACTTCATAATATTAATATGAAGTATGAGGTGAGTGAAATAATAAAAAATAAACAATATTAAAGAACCTCATAGTGTTATTTCCTATCTACATAACTTAATAAAGTTGGCTATCAAGTCATAGGAAAACAATATGAAGTATGAGGTGAGTGAAATAATAAAAAATAAACAATATGAAACATTTTAATTTATCTTAAATTAAACCTCATAGTGATTTATTCCTATAAAAGTTCAATTATTTAAAATATTCAATTATGATCATTTGATATAATAAAACACTCGCTACCTACATATGTTAAGCTACACAGTTGGTACTGGATGTCAAAAAGGATTCCAATACATCTGTTCCCAAAAATGATCAGCAGCAGCAATATATGTCTCAGTTAAGTAAGTGAATTTATTGTTTATTTTTTACACGCTTTATATTAGCTTGACCTGTATCTATCTATCTATCTATCTATCTATGTAACTGAATCTTTCATCGCGTTTTTCACCCACTTAAAATAATTGGATCGACTTGAAATTTTGTATACTTGTAAAGGATCCGTGACAATACAATAATTTCATATTTATTTTCTAAAATCCTGGCCAGAATCATCATAAAATCAAAAAAAGTGTTTTTGTATTTATGTAACGGAATCTTTGAACACGATTTTCACCCACTTAGAAGCATTGGATCGACTTGCAACTTTGTATACTTGTAAAGGACCCGTGACACTATAATAATTTCATATTTTATTTCTAAATTTCTGGCCAGAATCATCAGAAAATCAAAAACATTAAAACTGGTATAATAGGTTACGAACTTGTCGACTTTTTAGTCAATCGTTGTCAGAGCTCAGTTGGTAGAGCGGCGAACTAGTGGTATATAGTTTCAGTAATCCATAGGTCTCTGGTTCGAATCCGGCTGGGGAGGATTTTTTTTTTTAGAAGAGTAATAATTTTAGCTCATACTACAGTAGTATGGAATTTAAATATATTTACATTCTTATTTTATTCTGTAAATATTAAAACTAAAAAATAAAAAATAAATAATAGTTTTAAAAAACTAAAACAGCACGCTTTATTAGAAAACCGAACTCAAAAATGAAAAATAATTTTAATTTCCAACACGCTTGGGATAAATTTAAAGTGGTCAACAAAAAAATCTTCTCCAACACATATAGAATAAAACTAGAATTTTCAACAAAAAGAAAATAATTTTACCATCAAAAGCGTGGGGTGCCTTTTATGATTTTTACATGTTCTTCTTAGAGACTTTACTTTTACCAATATCTGATTATTATCAAATATATTAATTGATATAGAGCACCCCACGCTTTTGATGGTAAAATTATTTTCTTTTTGTTGAAAATTCTAGTTTTATTCTATATGTGTTGGAGAAGATTTTTTTGTTGACCACTTTAAATTTATCCCAAGCGTGTTGGAAATTAAAATTATTTTTCATTTTTGAGTTCGGTTTTCTAATAAAGCGTGCTGTTTTAGTTTTTTAAAACTATTATTTATTATTATTTCACTCACCTCATACTTCATATGAAGTATGAGGTGAGTGAAATAATAAAAAATAAACAATATTAAAGAACCTCATAGTGTTATTTCCTATCTACATAACTTAATAAGTGAATTTAACTTCATTACAAACATTGCTTCATGTAAAGTTATGTAGATAGGAAATAACACTATGAGGTTCTTTAATATTGTTTATTTTTTATTATTTCACTCACCTCATACTTCATAATTCATAGCAGACCCTGGGTTTCTTCACATAATTTGTGACATTGTCAATGCTGCGTCACGTTCACAACTGACGTCCAACGGAGGTCAATCTGCAGGATAGAAGGCCGTTGGACGTCAGTTGTGAACTTGACGCAGCATTGACAATGTCACAAATTATGTGAAGAAACCCAGGGTCTGCTATGAATTATGAAGTATGAGGTGAGTGAAATAATAAAAAATAAACAATATTGCTTCATGTAATTTTTTAATGCTTTAAAACTATTTATTGTAGAATTAAAGAAATTGTACAAACACAAATCATAAACTACAAAAAGTTTGGATCTCATTAAATATGACTAATTTTGGCACTAAACTGTATGTCTCTGAATGCTTCCCTTGCAATACAACTTCCCTTGCAATTACAAATGTCTACACATGCAAAGATATATAAGAAAATGAATAATTGTGCCATGTGCTATTCAGTGCAAGGTGTTCTGAAAAAGATGTCAGTATTTGGAGAAGAGATAGTATGTAACAATAAGGGTCGTATGTTAGAACATTACTCTCTACTCAAATTACTTCCAATCACTAGTGAGCTGATTCACCGTGACCAATTGCTGAGAACGAATTAACGGCCGACTTATCGGTCATGCACGAGAGTCGACGTTTTCGTAATATTGGCAACGAATTACCCAGAATTCTCAGCGATAAAACCACTTCCGTTATTTTCGTCTGCTATAGAGGAATGCATTTATGCTTGCATCCCGCAAATAATACCGTATACAAACACGTCTGCGACACGCAATATTACGCCGATTCTCCTGTTCTTCCAGTTGAATTCTTTGGTAGACTCTATCAAATTCCTCTTCTCCGTGTATACCGAAAACATGATCGAAGTCTTCAAGGTCCGACATCTTGGATAAATGTTGGATAAAGCAGCAAAGTACATCGATTACCATCGGTTCCCGTTCGGTTCCCTTCGGGATTTTAATTTGAGTTGCTCATGTAAGCTACCTCCGCAGGTAGCTTACAAATTTAACCAATTATTATCGCATGAACAGATTTCTGAGTAAGCAAAATCGTATTAGCATACAACTTGCTCAGCAGAGAAGGCATTTTACTGTCTAATGCGTCCAAACATGCGACCCTAAGTCATCTAAACACAGAATCTTAAATTAATATGTACTGATTATATCAGAGTAATACTCTTTTAAGTCGCATGCAACTCAGAAGAGAAATGCACCAATAACTATAGTATATACTAAATATGATCTCACTTCTTCCCTATGCACGAAGGAACTACACATTCTTTGAAAACAACCTGAATTTCTACTGGTTCTGCTAACAACCATTGAATATTACTCTTGTCATCTGTACATTATGTACTGCATACACCACGCCCTCATATTGTTATCATGCATGCTCTCTCCTCTTTAAATACTGGAACCTTTTTTATTAATATACAGAGTGTTTATAAAGTTCTTTCATTTTAAATAATTAGGAAACATAATATATTACAAAGCAGATAACATAAAAAACCCAAATACTACAGAGTAGCTAGTTGTCATCTGTAACTTTTCTAGAAAAACTGAAAAATAAAGTTTTGTTTCTCCCATGCAGATATATAGTGTTAAGTAAATAGTAAGTAAAAAAGAAGATTGCTACCATTTCTTCAAATACACACAGAGTGAGAAAATTAAGTAGAAAATAAATAAGGAATGCACCTTAAATAAGGGATGCACCTATGTTTTAAAAATTATAGTGTTAGTTATTGAGTGATATACTTCTTAAAAAGTTCTTTTTTTTTACTTGTTAAATTTGATGTTTTTTTTATTATGACATATTATGCAGAGTGCCACTCTCTGGCATACTTCTATTCAAATTAAATATATATTTTTGTCTCAATACTCAAAACAATAAGCTTGAAATTACTATAGTATCGGTTATTGTATTTTATCATGTGAAAAGGCCATTCTTTTATATATTGGTACTGTAAATCTAGGGCAATGGAAAAATAGAACTTGTTGTTAAGAGTCCAATATTGATAACTTAAATGAATAGCCTCCCTTTTCTCTTATTTTTTTATATGCTTATCTGTGACATTACCCTGGGTGCTGGAATGTCCTTGAAGTCTTCTACACTATTTGGATGATTTCCTAGACGTCGAGGACTACCTTCTGATAAAGATGAAACTGGGCTCGGAGATGGAGACACACCTCCCAACAACTAGAAATCATAAATTATTTCTCAGACTAACTCACTCAATCCTTAAAATCTGTAACTTAGGCACTCTATCACATGCCACAGGTATGTTCATATGACTACACTTCTAAACTCTACATACTAACTAAAAGTAAAATATTATATTTTCTTCTTATGCCTCAATGTTCCATATAATATTAAAAAAACACATCTCTAACCAGTATGCAACAGGCTTATATTTAGGCCATGTTTTTCAATAGTCTGCTGAGCCTAAGTTATCTCTAATGACATCAACTTAACAATTAGAGAGTTAATAATTGAGTTTGTATTTTTTAACATTCATACCTCACATGACTGTTTTGTTGGACATATGTTTCAAGGCTATTGCCCCATCGTCAGCATTGCACAAACTCATTTATTTCTTTTCCTCAAGTTGTCAGCCCTGGATCTGTGTTCCAAAGAACTTGGTAATGAGACTCCTTTCTCCAAGAATTTCAAAGTTCATAATTTTCTCCTTGTTCTTCTGTACATAGATTTTTTCCCATATAGTGAGTTCATTGGTATTTTCTAACTGTTTTAATAATTTTGTATTTAGATCTATTTTGTGTTACTCTGTCCAAATATGAGCTGCTACTGCAGATTTTTCTACTTCTCCTCTTTTATATTTCTTATGTGTTCTTTAGTTCTAATGTTTAAATTTCTCTTTGTTTTCCCTATGTATACTTTATCACAATCTGCATTAATTAAATAATGAACTTTGAAATTCCCAGAGAAAGGAGCCTCATTATCAAGTTCTTTGGAACACAGATCCAAGGCCAACAACTTGAAGAAAAGAAAAAATCAGTTTGTGCAATGCTGACAATGAGGCAACAGCCTTGAAACATATGTCCAACAAAACAATCATATGAGATAAGAATGTTAAAAAATACAAACTCAATTATTAAATTAAACCTCATAATGTTACTTCCTAATGATTTTAAAATTAGAAAGTTATAAAATACAACTAGATAAACAAGTAATGATGGAAAATTTTTAATTTTTTCTCTGGAGAGTGAAGAGAAATGTATTATGATGTTTGTCTTATACATGTTCAATGATTTTTCATTTTTAATGATTTACAAAATTATAATGTTTTGTGGTAAAGAAAATCCAACCCAGAATATGCCTCGAAATCTGAGGAAAATCATCAAACAATCCTAGTGAGGAATAGCTGACCTCAGGACTTGAACAGAGACTCTCCTTTTACCTTTCAAATGCTACTGTCCAAGCTAATACAGTCACTATATCATCTTATTAGATATACAACAATAATAGTACATAATATTCAATTTATTTTGCATCTTAGGGGAGTTTGTGGTCAACCCATCCAAAATTTTGAAAATAGAGTTATATTTTGTTCATAGCTCAGGTGCTTTTGTTAATATCCGTAAGATCTTTTTAATTGAGATATTTTAATTACAAAAACATTCATTATTAATTATGGTATATTCGACCAGCTTCATGGGCTAGTAGTCAGTATTTCTCACTACAGTTCATGAGGTCCTGGGTCCAATTCCCGGTCAACCAAACAAAATTTTTCCTTAAAGGGAATTATTCTTGTGGTTGCCCATGGTCTGAAATTTAGGTTAAGAACTCTCATGGCGCTTCATTATCATTTATCACCCATCATATCATCGAGATAACATAACTCCGCCTTCCAGGTGCTCCAACCTAAGAAATGGATTACAATTCCGCAAATGCTAGGGAACTATCTTCTTAGTGTATCCAACTATTTGCTGACAACACAAAGTTCCACTACATTGTTCTTCATTTTACAAAATATGGATATAGCGCCCAATGTTGGTAGTATATTCCAGCTGCTAGAGTCTAAAGATGAGGAGTAGTCAGGATATATTGTGATCTTGATGAAGATTTTTGGGCTGTAGGCCGTGGTCGTGACGCTTGTAGTTCCCCGACGTTACGCCAAAGACTGCATCTGGCATCCTCAAGGGTTGCCTCAAGACGCAGTCTTTGGCAAAACGTCGGGGAACTACAAGCCTCACGGCCACGGCCTACAGCCCGAAAATCTTCATCAAGATCATCATAGCAACTCCGGCCGTGAAAGTCTATGTGAATACACAGGATATATTGTGCTTTTTCCAAAGTTCCAGGTATTAAAGATTTGAGTTTAGTTCTTTGAAGGTTTGGAAAAGAGCAATTTATGAGGATGTGTTCAAGATCTTCTTCATGACTGTTACACCAACAGCAGGTACTAGAATCAATGAGATTAAAACGAAGTATGTATTTCTGGGTGACTATGTGGCCTGACCTTACTCTTGTTAAGAAAGTTTGTATAATTCTGGGAATGTTTTTGCACATTTGTAAATCATTTGGCTTGGTTTATATAGCTTGCAGTGTTTTACCTTTGTCAGATGAAAGCCATGTTTTGATTCATGTCTGTATTATATGGGAATTGATTGTAGAGTAGGCACTCACAAGATAAAGATGTTTTTAGTGAAGGTTTAATTTGTAGAGAGACTGCTTGTTTAGCAATATTATCAACTATTTCATTTCCAGTTATGCCACAGTGACTTGGTATCCACTGAATGATTATTTCTTTTTGGAGTTGTATGAGTATTTAGATGCTTTTGAATAGAGAGAGGAGTTAAGCTGGTATATGAGTGTGATATATATTTCATTATATTTAAAATAGCTCCCATAGAGTCAGAGAATATACATATGGATTTATTGAATATATATATATATATGGTATGATAAGAAAAATAAATGCCTGGACGGGATTCGAACCCGGAACTCTGAGTCTGTACCTCAGTGTGTTATCCTTTACACCACCAGGCAAATCCAAATCAAACACTTATTTCTCTTATATATGTATTATATTCTCCATTATATATATATAAAAAGGGCTGCTAGGGAAGAAAACCAGAAAATTTCATAAAAGACAAGCTGGTGGCATTAGACAAAAAAAAAATTATTCTTATGCATGTGTACACCTTTTCCTAACAAAATTATATTTCATATTTTAAAGATTTAAGAATATGGGAAGAGAAAAAACATCCAAGAAATATAACTATTAATTAATATTATTTTTTTAAAGAATTTCAATGAAATATCAGAGTTTTAGGTAAATATTTACAGAGTATAATGCTGATTCCTTTTTTTTTTTCCCCCTTTTTTTACTCAATGTCTCTGCCTACACAGAAAGATATAACATAAAATTCCAATAGATATAAGCTATAACAAAATAAATACAGTTCTTTTCCTAATTTTGCACAATTTAACAACCAACTTTACTTTAAAAAATTGGAATATCACCTAGTTTAGCATTACATAAAAATAAATGTGAAACTTACTGAAGATATGTGAATCTACAGATGTACAGTCCAAGAGTGTGTGATGCATGCACAAAATGCACAAGCAATAAATAATTTTACCAAATTTTAATAAAAATGTGATGCTGAGCGCAGAGTATGTTTATTCATGTACCTGGGTAGTTTGTTGGGAGCTAATGGGTGTGGACGAAGCTAGAAGTGCTGTGCGTGGTAACACTGGAGGTTTGTTTCTGCGTCTTTCTTCACCAAGACGTTCCCGAAGGTCTAAGTTGTCTCTTTCCAGAGCAGCTTGCTGTAATTTCAGCTCAGACATTGCAGATAAAAGCTCTAACTTTTGTGTTTCCAGCGATGAGCGAGACAGCATTTCCTGTTCAAACATAAAACATACTGACTGCTACACTATTTTATCTTCTCTTCTTCTTCCTTCCAAGTATTAGGCCAAGGCCTGTTACGATCCTATAGAAAATTCACTATTTTAAAAATTATAAATTACATATTCTACCTTTTAAAAATACATAAAACAGTGATCCTTCCAATAATATTATATAAGCAAAAGATTTTTTTTTTTTACTTTAAGAGAGGAGAAAAGGTTGGGAGTACTTGAAAATAAAAGTTAGGAAAACGTTTGGATTAAAGAGAGAAAAACAACAGATGAATGGAGAAAACCACATAACAGTGTGCTATTTGATTTATATGATTAACCTAATGAAGTAAGAACAGTTGACTATCAAGACAGCAATGGCAAGACATATGGGATGAATAGGGAATGAAAGAAGAGCATGGAAACTTCTTATAGCAAAAACAGAGGAAAACCCCTTTAAAAAAATCTCCATGGTGTGACAGACCCTTGGTCTACCAGCCAGCTGATGGTTTAACATCTACACGTGTTAATCATAGAGGTATATGATCAACCTACCAGTATAGGGATGACATGTGATCAGCATGTCGGGTTCCCTTGCCATTATAGCTGGTTCTCTCAACCTGGAACTGCTACTTATTGTAGCTACCCAAATTGCTGATACTGAGTGGGCACCAGTCCCACATTGGCAGAAATTCCACGAGAAAATGTCTTCCCCCATGGAGACCCGAACCAGTGCAAGTCTTGTAGCTCAGCACCAAGGCTTTAAGGTAGGCCAAGAATGATGTGGAAGAATAATGTTAACAGTGATTTGAGGTGATGAAATATTCAGAGAATGCTAGAAAAATGTTAGCTCAGGGTCTGCATGGCCATGAACCTCCAGGTTTGAGAGAGCCAGTGAGTTAATTAAGTAGTTATATTAATATGAATTGAGGAATACAAAAAATGGGGATTAAATATAAATATTAAGAAAACTGACAGAACTAGAGAATGGACAAAATTACAATGTGAAAATGTGAAAATTAAGAAAGTTCAAATATTTAGGATACATTTTAGAATCAGATGGGAAAAGATATAGTGAAATTGAGAAAGGAATTAGTGAAGGAAGAAAATTAATTGGAATGTTAAATTCAGTGATATGGAAAAAAAATTATAAATAAAACAAAGACATTGATATTTAAATCATTAGTACAAAGTATTATGGTGCAGAGACCTGGACTTTAGGTAGACAGCAAACAAAAAAAAATTATTGACAACAGAGATGGATTTTTGGTAAGGGCATTAAGAAAATCAAGAAAGGAGAAAATTTGGAACCAGAAAATTAGGGAAATAATGAATGTTGTTATAGAAGTAACAGAAGAACAAAGATTGAAATGGTATGCACATCTGAAGAGGATGGAGAATGACACTGGATTGGAATGCTGATGGCAGGAGGAGGAGGAGGGGGAAACCCAGGGAATAATGGATGGATGAAGTGAGAAGAAACATGATCAGCAGAGACCTCAAAGAAGATGACGCTGAGGATAGAAATCTGTGGTGGAGCAAAATATATTTGGACTCAAGAATAAACTACTGTAATGAAGAGAAAATCCTTAATAAAAAAAAATATGCATTAGTATTATTTGAGGAAAGAATATTGTAAAAAAGAAAACTTCTATGACCCATGGAGGCAACAATGATTCAAGTAGTATTAATAAGTACCATCCAGTGAAATGCTACAAAGTTGTGGAAAGTTTTCCATCTTTGTTGAGAGCTGTTCATTATAGCTTTACCACTGTCCCTTCTCACAAGCTCCTTGTTAATAGGAGCTGCTGCACTAAAAACCTTCTGAAGGTGTCATTTCCAAAGCTTTGATGTGGTTTCACTACTTGACTCGTGAAATCTAATTACTTAAACACTTTGTAACACAGGCTTCACATATTTTATACACTCCAACCTCACTTGTATACAAGTAATCACATTATTTTTCATGTCCTCTTGATTTATAAAGATCCAAAGTCATTACAAATTCCTATTTCATTTCAATAATTATGAGTAACAAATAAAAACTACTTTAATAACTGATAGATCACTTATTTTTCATTTGAAACCCTGGGTTTCTTATCTTAAATTATCTGTAATTACCCCATAACCAGATAAATTTAGGTTTAAATTATTTACATTCTCTCCCTATGTCCCCCCCACTCTCTCTCTCTTTATACAAATATATATATATGTACAATTAAATTTTTGACATTGAGCAATGCATGCTTAATATCAAAAATTTAATTATAACATCGATAAAGCGCCACTGCTATAAAGTAAAAATATTCTCTTTAATTTGCTTACTTGTTATAGTCAGCTACTAGGTGGCAGTGAAGACAGAGTTCTCGTGACATCTAGTAATAACGAAGAATGTAATATATATATATATATATATATATATATATATATATATATATATAAAAGGAAGATAAGTGTTTGAATTGGATTTGCATGGTGGTGTAATGGATAGCATGCTGGGGTACCATCCCAGAGGTCCGGGTTCAAATCCCATTCGGGCATTTATTTTTCTTGTCATATATATATATTTATTTATTTAGATTTATTTATTTAGCCTGGTGGAGTTAAGGCCATGTGGCCTTCTCTTCCACTCACCAGAACAAGCACATGTTACATATGAATACAAAAAAAAATACAATAATAGTCATATAAAACAGGACAAACATATGTTACACATGAATACAAAAAAATTACAATAGTAGTCATATTAGACAGGACACACATGTTACATATGAATACAAAAAAAAGTTACAATAATAGTTATTGAACAATTCATTATCTGTCATATTGAATAATAATGAAATTAATGTCTAATAATAGAATGAAACTAAATACAATTAAAATTAAATTAATGATACAATGAATAAAAAAGGAATAACAGCTCGAATCTACTATGCATAAAAAGAAGAGAAAAAAAAATACACTACAATGAATTAATCTACGCTTTTTATACAAGGCATTAGGTAAATATATTAACAAATCCTAAGTCTATTTTTATTAAATAATGCAAAAACGCATTATTAATTCTTAAAAGTAGTATTAGTGAGTTGTTTCTGTTAGTGATTTTATTTTCAATTTATTTCTGAAAGATGGTAAAGTTTGGCAGTCTCTGACATAGGGTGGAAGTGAATTCCATGTTCTAGCAAGAGAAACTGTAAAAGATTTCGAATAATAGGTAGTATGATGAGGAGGGATATAAAGGACACTGTGCTCAAGGGATCGGGTATCTAAGTTATGTGTATCAGAGAGTTTAGTGAAGCGGTGTGTGATAAATAATAAGGTAAAGATGTGTGTAATATGTTATAGAGTAGGCATAGGGAATGGATGGTTCTACGATCTTGAAGACGAAGCCATGACAATTGTTCCAGGGATGGTGTAACGTGATCAAATCTACGTATACCACAAATAAAACGTATGCAAGAATTGTGAACACGTTGAAGTCTTTGGGTAAGAACAGTATTTAGGTCAGTAAAAAGAGTATCACAATAATCAAAATGGGGCATTGCGAGTGTTTCTACTAGCATTTTTCTTAGAGAAAACGGTAAACAATTTCTTATACGATTTAATGAGTGTATTATTGAGAAGATAGTTTTGCAAATGTTATTTATTTGTTTATTCCAAATTAAATGTTTATCCATAAACACTCCTAGATTTTTTACTGTCTCACTATAAGGGATCTGAACCCCATTAAGTGACACATGTAATACTGCATTTGTGTTAATTGAGGATAATAGTCTCTGATGGCCCATAATGATTGCTTGTGTCTTTCTAGGATTTAATTCAAGTCCATATTTCTCTGTCCACGCCGTTAGCGAGTCAAGGTCCTCGTTAATTTTGGTTACCGCGTCATTTAAAGAATATTTGTCTGAGTGAAGGTAGATCTGCATGTCGTCCGCAAATAAATGATGTTTGCAATGTTTTAGGGAGTCAGATATGTCGTTTATATAGATTGAAAAAAGCAATGGGCCGAGCACCGAGCCCTGTGGAACTCCAGCTTTACGGTAGGTCCAAGAAGAGCGTAATGTAGAATTTCCTACAACATATTGCTGGCGCTCACGAAGGTAGGAGTTGAACCATTGCGTGACACTGTCAGAAAGTGAGAGGTTTTTTAGTTTAAGCAACAATAAGTCCAAGTCTACCGTGTCAAATGCTTTACTAAAGTCAAGTAGTGTAAGAATAGTAAGTTTTCGATTATCAGATGCTTCGCGTATGTCTTCACATATATTTAGTAGAGCAGTATTTGTATTGTGTCCTGTCCTAAAGCCTGATTGGTATTGATCTAAAAGGTCGTGTTCAGTTAGGTAGTCAGTCAGTTGTTTGTGGACTAATCGTTCCAAAGCTTTTGAAAGGGTAGGTAAAATACTAATGGGTCGAAAATCGTTAGGAGTTAAGGGAGTTTTTACTTTCGGGAGTGGGCGTACAATTGCTTGCTTCCATAATGTGGGATATATAGAGGTTTGTAGTGAGGAGTTGAAAACATGAGTTATGGTAGGTAGTATAACGTCGATTATTTTGTTAAGTAGAGTGATATTTATACGGTCAGTACCTTCTGCTTTTGTTTTTATTCGTTTGAGAGCTTTCTTTATGTCATGTTCTGTAAGATATGAAAAATGGAAATGTTCTCTGTCTGGTGGATTTGTCAATAGTAGTTCACTTGTTGTATGTGTTTTGTCTTTAGGAGTAAAGAATGTGCTTGTAAAATGGTTATTAAGTGTGTTCAGAGAAACAGGTAGTTTTTCTACCTGTGTGTCTTTCCTTCCTACACCCATTTTATTCAGATTTTTCCAAATATCTGGGTTATTGTTATTAGGTTCAGTAAGGCTGTATAGATGTCTAAGTTTGGCGTTTCTGATAGTTTGTGTAGTCTTGTTTCGTAACCGTTTATAGTGATTAAGATTTATATCAGTTTTGTCGACTCTATATTTCCGATATGCTGCGTCTCTTTCAGTCATCAAGTCACGAATGTTAGCAGACATCCAGGGAGCAGGGTGTCGTTTCACTAGTTTAGTTTTCAGTGGAGCGTGTCTGTCATATAGTTGTAATATAAGGTTATTTAATGCCTCAACTTTTTCGTCAACAGAATGCAACGTCCATATAGTATGCCAGGGTAATTTTATAGCGTCTTCAAGTAGAGCTGCATTGTTTATATGTTTTTAGGTCTCTATATGTGATAGTCTTACGAGCTAGTTTAGGGCACTGCAGTGAATATGCTAAGAATATAATATCATGTGCTGATATTCCGGGAGCTGACAGTTGCCCGTGGGTTAGTACTCTGTCTGGATTATTAGTAGCAATTAAGTCAAGTAAAGTCTCAGAATGATTGGTGTGATGTGTAGGCTGTAAGAGAAGGATAGTCATATCACAAACTTGGAACGCGGACATAAGCTGTTGTGTATGTCTGTTGTCAGTGTCTAGTATATTTATATTAAAGTCACCCATTACGATAGCGTGTTCATATTGTATACGTGCGTTTTGTAGAGCGGATTCTATTTTCTGCTATTTTTTTTATTTAGGGGGTTGGTACACTACACAAAGAAGGCATTTTTTGAAGCTTGCGTATATTTCTATAAACATAATTTCAGGAGATGTCTCGTTATTAGAAAAGTATACAGACTTAGGGCAAAGGTCTGTCCTAACGAAGACACCAACACCGCCCCCTCAACTATGTACACGATCATGTCTAAGAAAAGTATAACCATCCATGTCAATTAAACTAGAATTAATGGAGGGAGTGAGCCATGTTTCTGATACGAGAATAGCATGAATATTGGAAGAAGAAAAAATCATACTAATTTCGTCTGTATGTGCAGTTAAGCTTTGTGCGTTCAAGTGAACCACATGTAGGGAAGACGGGAAGGGGGAGAATGCTGTTTCTAGAACCTGTCTTGCATTATTGTCGTTTGGAAGGGGTTTGAGAAGGGTAGTGTCCTCTAACCTGTCAGAGACCGCCAAATGAATAGCATTATTTGGATGGAAAATTTTAAAATATTTTAACTAGAACTATAAGAAAAGAACAAGTCACTAATATCTTATTCAATATTAAATTAATAAATAAAGTAAAATTTCTAAATATAAAATACTAATATTAATGTGAAATTTCTAAATATAATTTTAATAATTTATATAAAAGTGCTAAATTGGGGATATGGTATCACTGGGCGTGTTTGCACTAGGTAGATTTACATATCAGAGGCCCGGGCGATGATGCGTTTGGTATCTCCATTTTTCACATGTATTGCGCCATCAATTGTCCACACATTTGTGACGCCAAATTTTGTGATGCAGTCCTTTAACAATTTATATCTAATTTGGGTGAGATCTTCTCTTACTGTGATCCCACTGCCTTTCAATTGTTTTTTATTTTGGAAGACCTCCCTTCTCTTTCTATAACTGATGAACTTAACAATAACAGGCCGTGGTCGATCCGACTTTTTCCCAACCCTGTGACTCCTGTCGATATCACAGGTTTCTAATTTAACTCCAATTTTGGAGGCCACGTCGATTGCTATATTGTCCGTATCTTCACCATCCTGTTCAGGTATACCGAAAATACGTAGGCACTGTCGACGTTGGTATTGCTCTAGCGAGTCGGTTTTCTCACTTAACTGTTGTTCCAGTTTTAATATTTTGTTGTCCCTCTCCTGAAGCGAGAGTTCCAACTGCCATATATATATATATATATATATATATATATATGGAAAGAACAGGAAGCTACCACACCTATAATTTTCTAGTAAAGCTACAAAGCATAGCATGAAAATGCTATGATTGCAGCAAAAGACTTGCCCTTGGGCAGAATTACTATATATATATATATATATATATGTGAAGAGAGATATCTTGAGTAGGTGTGTAAAGAGAGATATCTCCATCCCAATGTTATCTTTTTACACACCATCATCATCACACATGCAATTATTAGGCCATGTGGCCTGTTAAGGTCTCAAAGAGAAATTTTCCATCCAGCGCTTTATTGGACGTCCCAGCAATCTTTTGCTTGGAGGTAGTAATGAAACATAGCTTTTGAAATTCTATGAGAAAACATTCGTTGAAGATGGGCTTTCCAGTTGTTCAGGTAGTTTTGTATATGATGAAGAATGGGTTCTGCATCCAACTCTTCCATAAGTTTCTCTTTTCTTTCATGGTCCCACTTTGCATAACCTGCTGTACAGCGCATAAATCACATCTCATTTGTATCCAAGACTTGGTTTGAGACTTGAAAGCAAATGTAAATTTTTGGCCCAATGAGTTGCTAGCCCAGAGTGGTATTATTGTGGGGTTCCCACTAATGTAGCATTTCCTCTACATTAAGGTGTTGTGATTGTACTGCCAGTATAAATGAGGCTTGGGGGACTGAGTATACCGCCAGTACTCATTCCCCCAAGCCTCATTTATAATAGCAGGTTTCACCATGAGCAGGTTGAGGATGAGATTTGGATAGGAAAGCTGATAAAATGCATGTCACTATCCCTTACAACCCCTTTTTACACACCAAGAATCCAAAATTATGAATTACTATGAAATTCACTATGATACATACAAATCACTATTGTCACTATAAGGTCTCTGTCCTACAATATCAATATTTTATTTTTTATGACAAAATAACTCGAACCTGAATCGCCTAGAAGTATGCCAAAATCAGGCTTTACGGCTTATACATGGCGCAGCAAAATCAACTCCAATCGCAGCAATGCAAGCACTAACTCAGAACCCTCCAATATGTCTAACTTTAGAGGAACAGGCAATAACACAACATGAGAAAATGTTACGATTAACAACAACAAAATGGGAAAAAAGGCAGTTACAACCAAGCAAGTTGAAAACACAAACAAGTTTCTTGTCCAAAGTAATGGAAATAAAAACAGATTTGAATCTTCCTAAATCTAAAGAAAATATTTTGATCAGAGATACCCTCTTACTTTTGAACCAATTAACATTCAGCTAAATCTAGAAGAACCAGTTACAAAATCTGTAACTCCCCCCCTTGTACTAAAAGCTCTAGCATTAGAATTTTGTGAATAAGAGATATCCACCAGAAGAATGTTTACATGTCTACACAGATGGATCTACTATTGATAACAACTCAGGATCAGGAATTACATGTGCATTATTTTCATTTTATCAACCAGCAGGATCCCACACAACAAATTTTGATGCAGAAGTAACGGCTATTCATATTTCACCTCCAACAATTACTATACAGAATAAATAAATTTAAAAATGCGGTCATACTCTCTGATTCTAAGGCCAGCAATATATTGCAATAAATTCACACAAAATGAAGTCAATACAAATTAAAGAGTGCTACAAAATGATTCAAACAACTCCAAAAACTACAGAAAAGAATTCAATTGCAATGGATACCTGCACATTGTGGAATTGCTGGAAATGACACTGCTGATTTTCTTGCCAAAAAAGGCTCAAATTTAATTCAGAATACTACTAAAAGCTTACCTTTCACATCCATAAAAAGAATAGTTAAAAACAAATATAAAATCAAACAAAACCAAGACCTATGTAATAAAGCCAAAGACAAAAAATGGAATATTTTAGTAAAGAAGCCAGATATTATTCCAGAATTTCCACGTAAAACTACAGTAGCAACATTTAGACTGCTTACAGAACATGACTATTTAGCCAAACATTTATATAAAATAGGAATCTACACGAATCCAAATTGTCCTCTATGCAATAAAGACGAAGAAATGAATGAAGAACACCTACAAACCTGTGAAGTATTACCTGTTGGATCCACAATAGAGAAATATTGGAGAGCAAGAACGCTAATGGCTTCGGTGCCAAGGCCCAGCATTTGAAAACAACAACAACAACTTTTTTATGACAAAAAAATCACTCTTTCTAGGTGGATAACTAATATGTAACAATTTTGGAGATATTTCTTTACCCACCCACTCAAGATGGAGATATCTCTTTTTAAACACCTATCCAAGAATATATATATATATATATATATATATCCATCCATAGTAATTCTGCCTGAAGGCAGGTCCTTCACTGCAATCATAGCATTTTCATGCTATGCTTGCAGCTTTACTAGGGAATTGTAGGTGTGGTAGCTTATCGTTGCTTTCCACACTGGTGAAGGATGATGATGATAAGGATGATGATGATGGCCATATGATTTCGGGGACCGTTTGGGCCTTAAAGTTTTCCTGACATTTGTCTTACAGGTGAGGAAAAACCCCGATAAAAACCTCACCCAGAAAATCTGCCCTGAATGGGGATCAAACCCGGGCCCGCTGTGTGACAAGGCACACGCTACTTCGAGACCACAGCGGTGGACATACATATATATAATATTAAAAAATGAAATACTGTATTTATAATCTCAATACATGCTGGTGATTTTTAAGATAGAGCAAAAACAAAAAAAAGGAAGTTTTTAATCAGCCAATGCTGGCTCACTACTTATTACTAGCCTAAGTCTATGAAATAGCTAGGATTGCATTATTTTATACCAATTGAGGGTAATGACAGTGCAAGTTCCTGAAATTATCTACGAGTGCAAACACATAGAGCTGATGACTTCTAGTTCTTGCTGCATGCTCAGAAAGCGACGCTATAATATGTTATACTACACTTCTTCAGTTTATACTATCGGATTCACAATTCAAACATACAGTTAGTATATGGGTTAGTAAAGATGGCTAGTCAAAGCAATGCGGTAAAGAGGCATTGAAATGTTCAGTTCAAATCTGTTTGAGAGTATGATTATTTGTTAACTGAAATTGAAACAGGAGCATGTTTGGTATGTGGCAAAATATTTGGGATAAAAAAGTACAATTTAGAACATCAATACAGAATAAACTTATCACATTTGATGAACTTTTATTTGCAAAGAGATTTTCCAAATAAGCACAAACTGGCTGCAAAACTATATTTATGTAAGAAACTGTTCTCTCTAATGAAGATAAACAAATCTCAAAGAAGACAAACACTAAATGATCCATATCTCACTACAATTATTGAATTGAAAGTGCAAGATTGATTGTACCACACATAAGCAGGCTTATTCAGTGAAAATGGATGGCTTCCTCATCATCTCTTGAATGAAATTTATGATATGTATAAATACATAAGTTTTTTTAATGATGAATAATATTTATTACTTTCATTCTTAATAACTGGTAACCAACAAAACACCCCAATCATTCAGAACATAAGAACCATGTAGAAAATTGAAGTAGCTCAAGGTAAACACATTGTATTACAGTGGGTACCGTTGTATGTGGGATTACTAGGTAATGAACGAGCAGACTTGTTAGCAAAGAAAGGCTCCAAAATCAGGCTGAGGACAACAAAAGAGATATTCCTACAAAGAAGAAAACAGGAGCTAAAACAAAAAATTACATCTCAAAAGAAGAGAACAGAATATAAAAGATCTTCAAAATAAGAAATATGAAGACATAGCAAAATATGCTGAAACAATAAAACATCTACCTAGAAGAACAGCAGTAGCTCTCTTCAGATTGGAAATGGGCCATGACTGTCTGGATGACCACCTTCATAGAATGGGGATTGTCCCTAGAATTATGGGATGCTCCTTGTGTGGAGAAAATGTTCTCCTAAGCAAGGAACATTTGCTAAATTGTAAGCAACTTGACCCCGAGAGAAAGGACAGGAAAGACATTGCAGGGCTTTATTGGAAATCAAGAGGACTAATGGTGTAAACCAAGTTCCAGCCATTTGAAAACAACAACTTTCATTCTGTATATAACCGAACTTTGATAGTCATTCATTATTTAGGCTGTACTCCTAATTAAGCTTATGTAGTTTTTATGTAGGCCTGCTACATTTGATGACTGCAAGTAGCAATCAAACTGTTGAACTTTTATAGGAATAAATCACTATGAGGTTTAATTTAAGATAAATTAAAATGTTTCATACCTCTCCCCATAACCAATCTTCTAAGTAGATCATGATTTCAAGGCCATTATGGCCCGTACCATCTTGATGACTGATGTTATGTCGATCTGCAGAACCACTTCTTCTTTCCTCTGTTGGTGGAACGATAAACCTTAAAAAAACTTATGAACTCTGAAATTCCCGCAGATTTTGACTTGATCTGGAGGTTTATCGGTCCACCAACAGAGGGAAGAAGAAGTGATTCTTCTGACTGACATAACATCAGTCATCAAGATGGTACTGAGGATGGAGCCACAATGGCCATGAAATTGCAATCTACTTAGAAGATTGGTTATGAGGAAAGGTATGAAACATTTTAATTTATCTCAAATCAAAACTGTGTTTAGTTATCACATGTCAAACTAATATATTTTGTTTTCTAATCATAAGTTTATGAATTAAATGTTAACTATTTACTTAGCACATTTTGTTTGCATACAAAAATACATTATTTTGTTTCCAAATCATAATTTAATTTACTGTAAAGAGTTAGATATTCACACTATAAACTGTTTAAAAAGTCCACCGCTGTGGTCTCGAGGTAGCATGCTGCCTTGTCAAGCAGCGGGCCCGGGTTCAATCCCCGGTTGGGACAGTTTTTATGGGTGAGGTTTTTATTGGGGTTTTTCCTAACCTGTAAGACAAATGTCAGGAAAACTTTAAGGCCCAAATGGTCCCCGAAATCATATGGCCATCATCATCCTTATCATTATCATCATCATCCTTCACTGGTGTGGAAAGCAACGGGAAGCTACCACATCTACAATTCCCTAGTAAAGCTGCAAGCATAGCATGAAAATGCTATGATTGCAGTGAAGGACCTGCCTTCGGGCAGAATTACTATGGATGGATGAATCATAATCTAATTTACTGAAAAGAGCTAGATATTCACATTATTAACGGTTTAAATCTGTTTTGATATATGACACTTCCCCAGTTGTAAGCAGCTATCTGCTGTACCTTCCTTCTGAGTGTATAATCTACTACTATTCCTGACTAAGCAGGAGGACCTAATTGTGACTACCACAGTTTTTTCTAACAGTAAGTAACAACATTAAAATTATAATGTCTTATAGGTCCATCTCTTCAACTTCTTAGATTATTAAAAACTATAGGCCTTTCGGGGCTAGTCCCATCACCAGCAGAAGGAAGTATGTCTACTGTCACCTTGTTGAATATCTGCCTTGCTTGTGATAATTTTACAGAGAGGATTGTGTACATTGGGTGTGTTCTCTTTTAGAATCTAGTAGTTAATGATTTCTTTTAAAATTTTGATCTCTTATGTTAATTTCATGTCCACGGCTGTGGTCTCGAGGTAGCGTGCTGTCTTGTCACGCAGCGGGCCCGGGTTTGATCCCCGGTCGGGGCAGTTTTTCTGGGTGAGGTTTTTATCGGGGTTTTTCCTCACCTGTAAGACAAATGTTAGAAAAACTTTAAGGCCCAAACAGTCCCCGAAATCATATGGCCATCATCACCATCATCATCCTTATCATTATCATCGTCCTTCACCGGTGTGGAAAGCAACGGGAAGCTACCACACCTACAATTCCCTAGTAAAGCTGCAAGCATAGCATGAAAATGCTATGATTGCAGTGAAGGACCTGCCCTTGGGCAGAATTACTATGGATGGATGGATGTTAATTTTCATTGGAATATTGTCTCTATGCAATATTGTGAGGGTATTGTTAATATCTTACATATGATGCCCTTGATTATATTTGAGTTGTGTGTTTTGACTCACCTCATATTTCTTGATTTTATGCAGACCGGTTTCGTCGCTAAGTGTGCAACATTCTCGACGCTTCACAACTGTTGTCTTGCAGTTGTATTCAATATGATGTCCTGCCTGAATTATAAGTTTAAAGAGCACTTTAAAGATTTTGTATACATGGAAGGGAAATCTAGTAATGCCAAATATATCATTTAGGCAGGACTATGCAATATATTAACAATACCCTCACAATATTGCATAGAGAGAATATTCTAACGAAAATAAACATACTGGAAGAGATTGAAATTCTAAAAGAAATCAACAACAACTTGATTCTAAGTGAGAATGTGTCCAGTGTACACAATCCTCTCATTAAAATCATCACAAGCAAGCCAGTACTTCAATGAGGGTTGATGGTAATAGACCTGCTTTCTTCTGCTGATGATGGGACTAGTCTCAAAATGCCTGCAGTTATTTAATAATCTAAGAAATTTAAGAGACGGACTTTTAAGGTACACAATTTTATAATTTTATATAGATATAGATCATCGGTTGATTAATGTCTTTGACATTGTCTGATTCCTAATGGCCAATTTTGCCGCTCCATCCAATCTCTTGCTTGTAGACGTTTCTCCTTCGTATATAAATATATTCCCTGACTCCAGGAAGTTTTAGGATTGTGACTACACTTACATGGAGTTTTACTATGAATTTTAATAAAGTTAATGTAAGTAAGTTTGTGTTATCAGCAATAAATTCAATTTAACAGCTAGAAAAATATTGAATACAAGTAAAAAAACAGTGTAATGTTGAAAAAAGTCATATTACTCTGTGGAGAACAAAATTAGGGTACCATCATCATCATCCAGGGATTAAGCCTGTTGGCTCATTCCGGTTTCATGAAAGCTAGAATTGATAAAATTATGCTATCTGGATCATTAATATTTTGAAAAGAAAAATTTAGCATCTGAGCGATATAATTTTTTTCTTCAAATAGAAAAATTAATGCCTAAATCTGGATCAGTAAAGTAAGTAAAGTGATCCCACAACAGGCCTGGAGGCCCTTGGGTTAGTGGGAGGTTAAGGCTCTCACTTTTTCTAGACAATCGGCACTTTATGTCAGCCAGGTTGTCAGCCCTGCGTGACGGCCGCCTTTACCCCAGAACAAGCGTCTGGTACTCATTTTCGTTAGAGGCTGAGTCGACTCCAGGGCCATAGTGCCGCCAGAGGGTTTGGGTCAATTTAAAAATCCTGACCCCAAAGGGACTTGAACCCTCGACCCTCCGGCTTGTAGCTGAGTGCCTTAACCACTATGCTACGGCGTGCCCGGATCATACATAAATTTTTTCATAGCAAGAAGGGTAGCAAAATTGTTTCGAACCCAACTTCTACTCCTGTTTCCTTTCACTCTATCAAAAGAATTATCTCAAATAAATGTATCAATAAACTTAGAGAAGAATACACCACCAAAACATCTGGAAAGGAATGGGAAAATCTACAAGCTTATGACATTACTACATTACAAAGAAAATCTGCAGTAGCAATATTCAGACTGCTAATGGGACATGATGCCTGAATAAACACCTACACATACTTGGCATAACAGATTCACCTAAATGCCCTTTTTGCAATTTAAATGAAGATATAGAAAGAAACCATCTCCTCTGTTGTCCAGCTTTTGTAGAAGAGACCAGCCTTTCTGCTGAATATTGGGGTGCAAGAGAACGAATGATTATCAAGTGCTCGACATTAGATACCAACCAACTAATCAACGAACATTTTTTCATAGTATAAAATTTGAGAGATCACATAATCTCCTAACATTGAATGTTAGTTCTCTTATAGCTATTCACTTTATTATTATTATTATTATTATTATTATTATTATTATTATTATTATTATTATTATTATTATTATTATTATTGTAGATAAGTGTAAATTTTGAATTTGAATGATGACTCACTCTCTGTAATTCATCTTCGGCAGTGACAAGCTGTCTCTTCTTTTCATCTAGAAGTTTCTCGAGATCTGTGATTTTGTCTGTCTGAACTTCAATCTGCTCCGTGAGAACTGTGACTTGCAGTTGAAGGGAGTCTTTGTCAGCCTCCAGCCGTCGTAACCTCTCCTCCACATCTGAGCTTCCAGGGGGCTGCTGCAACATTAAATATTCATGCTACATTGTAGATATCAAACTAAAATTAACAAAAAAAACAAATTATAAATAAAAGTAATTCTGTTTACACATTTTATATGGGATGCACTGAAAATACAAGATATTTACTTCTGAAAGATTGTAAAGGCTTCATTAAAAGATGAATTTTTAACACAATATCCAGAATTTGAGGTGAAGTATAAAGAATTTTAGTTTAAATTTTAAATAAACCTCATAATGATTTTTCTTAGAAAAGTTTTAATCAATAAGATATTGTGTAAAACATTTACATTTAAAGAAACTAACCTTCTTCTTCTTCTTCCTTTCAAGTATTAGGCCAAGGCCTGTTACGATCCTATAGAAAATTTTCCCTTATGGGAAATTCTCATTCAAGTATCTGAATGTATAATAAAACATGTAGGTGACACACAGAGCAGAAACATGGAAGTTAAAGGAAAATTATTAGCATTAGAAATAATCATTTATGATACTAAACCACACATTTAAAACTTGAAAGAATAAAAAATGAAGTGATCAGACAAACAACAAATTAAAAAAAAATACTATTACTGATTTTGTAACATACAATTACAGTATGAGTGGACACAGGAATTGGGTGGAAGATGAAAGCTTCTAAGAAGAGTTTTTGAATGCATTCCATTGAGAAGAAGTGGAAGAAGCAGGCTTCAAAACACATTATAGGAGATAGAAAAAGCAACAAGGGGAATGGGAAGATACACAAAGTTGGAGGAAAAGGATAAGAATATAGATATCAGTCACAGATAGATGTTTTTATGAATGTAAAAATTAATAATAATGAAATATTGTAAATTCTCATAAAATTATTCTAGCGAAGCATTTTTCTGCATCCACAATCCAGTGATATAGCATGAACTTTATAGTAAAACTATTTAAGTTTATATCAACCATCTTGTAATGAAATGCAGTGTGTGAGTGAGTGTGTGTGTGCTTGTTTGATGCCACCAATTGGACTTCTCAAGCTTGGGTTCTGTACCTACAGGATAGATAGCATTTACCTAGTCTATTTTCAATTTACACACCTCTTCGACAGATCACATTACAAAGGTGATGGTTAATCAAGGGTGCTCCCTAGCGGGAATTTCTTAACCAAGCTAATTTAGTTATGCTTATTTATCTACAGGTGACAAGTGGTTAGCACATCACCTCAATGAGACATCTAGTAGGCAACTAAGGCATTGAACTTTTATAGGAAAAATCACCATGAGGTTTAATTTAAATCTTAAACTAATGTAAATCTAATTAGAAGACTGGATATGAGGTGAGGTATAAAGAATTTTAATTTAAATCTTAAACTAAGGTATTAATTGGATGGATGAAGGTTGGTTAAATTTTGCACAGAGGCATTTTTATTAAGGCTTGTGGTTCTTTTATGAGCCTCAAAATCTTCAGAATTAGGACCAATGGCTTAAAGTCCCTCCTGGAGGACTTGTCCCATGGATTTTTTCATCCTAAAAATTCATCAACCCCAGCCGGGTTTGAATCTGTGACTGTCAGGATTTAGAGGCAAGGAACGTAATCACTAGACCATCATGACCAACAAGGGAAGTATATGATAAGTATCCATCCATCCATAGTAATTCTGCCCGAGGGCAGGTCTTTCACTGCAATCATAGCATTTCCCTGCTATGCTTTGTAGCTTTACTAGGGAATTATAGGTGTGGTAGCTTCCCGTTGCTTTCCACACCAGTGAAGGATGGTGATGATAATGATAAGGATGATAATGACGGCTGGATGATTTTCGGGGACCATTGGGCCCTAAGCTTCCTGACATTTGTCTTACAGGTGAGGAAAAACCTTGAAAAAACCTCACCCAGGAGCCTGCCCGACCGGTCTGTCATTGTGGTATGGTCAGTAGAGTCCCTAGCTTTCACTCCAGTATCCCTGATTTGATTCTCAATAGGATAAAGGATTTTATGTCTCCATATTATGGTACGGGGTCTTCTTCTTCTTTTATGTCATTGAGTTAGGCCATAAACCTGTTTCCACATCAAGAGACCATATTCCTCCATCTAGTTACGGGGCACCCAATATTCCTTCTTCCTTTGGGTTGGTAGTGAAGCAACATTTGTGGGAGTCTATTGGGTGTCAATCTTTTTACATGTTGGAGCCAATTAGATTTTGAATTTTATCCATAACATTGTAGATGGTCTGGGAGTGTGTTCCTCATGCTTCTTTGCTACTTGCTAATTGCTGGCTGATCCATTGATGTGAGATTCTGCATGCCTGCTCCCCTCTCTACAGGCAATCTACCCAAAGCTATGATGTGTAAGTAAATGGAGGGTGTAAGTCCTACTAAAGGAGAGATGGTAAAAAGAATAATGAAGTGGAAGGGAGAGAGATAGAGATAGTGTTAAGTAATTCTAATCAAATAATTTCATTCTCTTGAAAGGGCTTGAAAAAACTGAATATAAAAACTAGTTCAAAAACTAATAACTTATCATAAGAAATGAATTCTAGCAAACTGTAACATTTATAAAAATTGTTTTGAAAATATGTGTAAATATGTGAAAAAAAAATCATATTGCTTTATTAAATTTTTCAGTGCTTATAAACTTTTATTAACTCTTCAAAACTTCTTTCTCAACTTGAAAACTTCTCTTTCTGTAGACTTACAACTTTTCTCCTTTTATCTCCTACAAAACCTCCCATCTGATCCCAGCTAAAAAGTCAGAATAAAAGTTATTCATATTCAACTCTGATCTTCCTTGAATTTTTTTTTTTACATTATAGAAAAGTGTATTTTATTTTTATATACTCAACTATCGTCCCGCGCCGTAGCCGAGTGGATAAGGCAGGAAGCCTTGGCGCAGAGCTACGGGACTTGCGCTGGTTCGAGTCTCCATGGGGAAAGAAATTTTCTCGTGGTATTTCGGCCAGTATGGGACCGGTGCCTACCCAGCATCGTGAGGCATTTGGGTAGCTACAATAAGTAGCGGCTCCAGGTTGAGAAAACCAGCTATAACGGTTGGGGGACTCGACATGCTGACCACATGTCACCCCTACACTGGCTGATTATCATCTACCTCTGTGATTGACACATGTGGATGTGAGGCCAGCAGCCGGCTGGTAGGCTAAGGGCCTTGTAAGCCTGTCGCGCCAGGAGTTTTTTTATACTCAACTATCATTACTTCCTTTGATTTACACACACTTCTACTTCATGTCTCAGATTTTATTCCAATTCAATGATAATATGGCATTTTTATTCTTCTTTTTCACTTCACAAACTAGGCAAATTGCCTGTTCTGCCTCACAGTTGTTCTGTCCATCTTTTCACTGGCCTTCCTACAGTATAGTGTACATCTATATTTGTCAAATATTTATTTGTATTTGTGCTGGTTGAGTGGAAGAGAAGGCCTTATGGCCTTAACTCTGCCAGAATAAATAAAGCATTATTATTATTATTACTATTATTATTATTATTATTATTATTCCTTGAACCTCTTGACTTGTAGTTAAATGCTGCTTCTGGTGACCTTATTACATTCATTCTTTCTACATGTCTAAACCATTTATCTCTATATTCTTTGATTTTATTGTTCAATGGATATATATTTAATTCTGTTTTTATATCTTCATTCTACATCCAATCCGTTATTGTGCAGCCTTTTGTTCTTCTAAGGAAGTTCATTTCTCCGCTTTGTATTATACTTTGTAATTTCTTGGTCATCACCCAAGTTTCACCCCCATAAAGTAATGCAGGAACTGCCAATGTTTTATAAAACTTCAATCTAGAAATTTTTATTCGTATAACAATTAGCCAAAAACAGCTTTACAAATCCTTGTTTCTTATATTAATTGCTGAAATATGATTAACTCTGTACACATGACTTACTTGGCAAATATTGGTCAGGTTTTAGAAAGGGACATCATACAAGTACTCTGCAGTTCTCGACATTGACGAGGACACTAGAGAAGCTTTTGACTTAAGTAACACTTTCAATATAATAGACTTGTCATATTATTAGCTAGGCTACAATCATTACATTTGACAGAAATTGTCTAGACTATGGTAAAATCAAATGTTTCCTACCTCTCCTCATATAAATCTTCTAAGTAGATTGCGATTTTGAAACCATAACGGTCTCATCTTCAGTACTATATTGGCGACTGATGTTATGTCAATCGGAAGAAACTATTCTTCTTCCCTCTGTTGATGGACCGATGAACCTCTGGATCAGGTCAGAATTTGCAGGAATTTCAAAGTTCATAAGTTTTCCTTTGTTTTTCTGAATGTGGATTTTTTCCCAAACCGTGAGTTCCTTTTATTATCTATTTGTTTAATTAGACTGGCTTTTGATTCAATTAAATGTTTTTCGGACCAAGCATGATCAGCTACTGCTTGCTGGCTTTTCCACTTCTCCATTTTTGACATTTCTAAGATGTTCTTTCACCCTTGTTTTCAAATTTCTTTTTGTTTTTCCAATATAAATTTTGTCACAATCCCCGCATTTGATTTGATAAATTCCTGATTTGTTTTTTGTTTTCTTCTTCAAAATACTATATAAATATTACAATGGTGCAAAGACCTCAGACTTAAAACTCAATGTAGAGAAGACCAAAACAAACAATTTTTGGACAGCCAAGACTATTGCACACCATTAACAATATCAATCTGCTGTATGGCCATGTCAAAAGAATGCCAGAGCAAGATTGCCTAAAATTGGTTATCGAATGGATCCCAATGGAAAGGAGGAAGAGAGGTAGACCAAAGAAAACTTGGATAGAAGGGGTACAAGCGGCTATGAATATCAGACAATTGGAGGAAGATCAATGGATGGGCAGAGAGGAATGGCGTTTGGTTTCCAGAAGACAGCAGAAGCTGCCATGATACCGGATGATGATGATGATATTTAACAATGTGAGACTGGCTATTGTGACTCCTCTAGCTATTTATTATTGTAGTGCTTAAATTAATTTAAAAGCTATCAATAATTTTACTGTTATCATACTTAGATTTAGTATGACAGTAGAATATCCTGTGATAGCCTGCATTTTAATATAATTGACTATTGTATTTTCTTTCTAGTGTTAAAGCTCCAGGAACTGACCGCAATTTTGAATACAAGTTTTGATGATGAGTTGAATGTATCTGACTAATGGGAGAAGTCCTAATTCATGATGCATTTGGTTATTTCTTATAAACCACAGAGTATTGGTGACAGGTAAAGGATACTGTTTAAAAGAACTTGAAGTTGGCAATTTTGAGTTTTTGGAGCTGAATCCCAGAAGTGGATTTTAGTTTTTTTTTTTAATTTTTGCTTGAAATGTGTAGTAATGGATGCTTTAATTTTCTATATTTCACCTTTCTTTTTAATGATAAACAAAAATAATTAATCATGAAACTAGACCACCAAGACTGAAATGACATCAAGAATTACCTACTCCATGGCTCAACAGATCTAGAAAGGCCTTGGCATATCTGCAGGTTGCTAGCCTTACATCCATGTGTTAATCACAAAGGTGACAAAGGTGGAGAATTATCTAGCCAGTGTAAGAGTGGCATGAGGTCATGCATGTTGTGTTCCCATGCTGTTATAGCTGGTTTTTGCAATCTGGAGCCACTATTTATTGTAGCTATCCAAATTCCTCATGATGCTGAGTGGGCACCAGTCTCATACTGGCCAAAATTCCATAAGAAAATCTTTCCCCCATGGAGACTCAAACCAACATAAAACACTTAAACCACTCAGCTATAGCACAAGACACATATAGGTATAGCAAATATTAATATAGTTTTATAGTAAATTATACATTTTGAAGGTGATGATGATAAACAGAGTAAGTAAAGGAAACATAAACAAATAGAAGATGCCTTAAAATTTCTCATCATTCAGAGCAAACCTGTAAAATTTACTATGGAAACTAAAACTGAGAGACAAATTTCATGTTTGGATCTAAATCTTTTCAAGAAATGAAAAAAAAAACAAGATAGAATTTGGAATATACAGAAAGAACACACATAAGATAACTACATTAAGGCATCAGGATTCAACCATTTTGCTCACAAAGAAGCCATATTCAATAGTTTAACACACACATTGGTGAATGTACCCCTGAGCAGAGTAAAATATGAAAAAGAAAAAGAACACGCAATTAAAGTAGCAATAGAAAATGATTATGAAGAAAACATGGTACACAAGAAAATAAGCAAGTTTAAAAGGTAAAAATTAATAAATGAATGCACACTTAAAAAACAAACAGAAGAGAACATAAAATTTAAAAAATTCACTTACCATCCTTCAAAACATCACAAGTTCCAGAAAATTTTTAAAAAGTTTAACATATGATTGGCTCCGAGGAATGAATACAGCCTAAATAAGATAATTAAAACCAACAAAAATGAAACAATTGAAGAAGAAAACAAATCAGGAATATATCAGATCAAATCCAAAGATTGTGACAAAATCTATATAGGAAAAACAAAAGGAAATTTAAAAACTAAATTGAAAGAACATCTCAGAAATGTCAAAAAGGGTGAAGTGGACAAGTCAGCTGTAGCAGCACATGAAAAACATTGAATAACATTTAATTGATAGCAAAATCAAACACACAGATAAACAGAAAGAACTCATGGTCTGGAACAAATCCATATCCAAAAAAAAACAAGAAAGATAAACTCATGAATTTCGAAACTCCCGCAAATTTTGATTTGATCCAGAGGTTCATCGGTCCACCGATAGAAGGAAGAAGAAAACTGCCAAGAAATGACATAACACCGCTCGACCAGAGGCTACTGATGGTGGAGATATAGCTCCAAAACTCCAGTCTAGAAGAAAATGGATATAAGGTGAGGTAATAAAAATATTAATATAATTCTTAAGTAAAGGAAGATCAATAACATTAATATTGAATGGAGTATTAAGGAATACAAACATTTTTAATGAATTAAAATTCAAATATATATATATATTAAACTTTAAAATATAGTGACATATAAGAAATGTAAATATGGAATTTAAAATCTATCTATCTTTTTAGTGTATCCAGCTATTTGCTGACAACACGAAGTTCCACTACATTGTTCTTCATTTTACAAAAGATATAGCGTCCGATGTTTGTAGTATATTCCAGCTGCTAGAGTCCAAAGATGAGGGAGTAGTCAGGATATATTGTGCTTTTTCCAAAGTTCCAGGTATTAAAGATTTGGGTTTAGTTCTTTGAAGGTTTGAAAAAGAGCAATTTATGAGAATGTGTTCAAGATCTTCTTCATGACTGTTACACAACAACAGCAGGTACTAGAATCAATGAGATTAAAACGAAGTATGTACTTCTGGGCGACTATGTGGCCTGACCTTGCTCTTGTTAAAAAAGTTTGTATAATTCTGGGATGGTTTTGTATATTTGTAAATCATTTGGCTTGGTTTGTATAGCTTGCAGTGTTTTACCTTTGTCAGATGAAAGCCATATTTTTATCCGTGTCTTTATTCATGTGGTTAGCGATGGTTTAGGTTGTAGATAGGCTGCTCGTTTAGCAATATTATCAACTATTTAATTTCCAGTTATGCCACAGTGACTTGGTATCCATTGAATGATTATTTATTTCTGGAGTTGTACATGAGTTTATTTAGATGTTTTTGAATATATAGAGTTAATCTGGTATATGAGTGTGATGTGTATTTTATTATATTTAAAATAGCTCCCATAGAGTCAGTGAATAAAACTCCTGGCACGACAGGCCTAGATGGCCCTTAGCCAACCAGCTGGCTGCTGGCCTAATAGCCACATGTGTCAATCACAGAGGTAGATGATCATCAGCCAGTGTTGGGGTGACATGTTGTCAGCATGTTGAGTCCCCCAGCCGTTATAGCTGGTTTTCTCAACCTGGAGCCGCTACTTATTGTAGCTACCCAAATGCCTCACGATGCTGGGTGGGCACCGGTCCCATACTGGCCGAAATACCATGAGAAAATTTCTCCCCCATGGGGACTCGAACCAGCGCAAGTCCCGTAGCTCTGCGCTAAGGCTTCCTGCCTTAACCACTCGGCTACGGCACGGGACAATCAGTGAATATACATATGGATTTATCAGATATACTACATATATGTAAAAGGGTTTCCTATATAGCCTATAATTCAGTTTCAATGGAATTTAAAATAAAAAAAATTACAATTAAAATTATTAACACAGAAAAGGATTACTTATATCATTCAGCCAGACTTTCTAGACCTGAAACATGAAGATCTGAAGTGAATATGAATTGATATGAAAGATGATTATTAAGAATTTTGGACTAGATTCCATCAAGTGGTAAGAAGAAGAGGTAAGCCATAAAAAGAACATGGTTGTAGGACATACAGAAATAAATGAAAGAACAGTGTATTAATGGATTGAATTGGAAATGTACACCTCACTTCACATTTAGTTTTTTTCACACAATTCAGTAAACATCTTTGCCCAAAACAAAATATGAGGTGAGGTGTATACTTCCAACATAATATCTTAACAAATTACTTGATTAGTAAGATTTAAATTAAAATTCTTTATACCTCACCTCGTATCTTGTCTTGTAATTAAAAATAATTCTTTATTCCTCACTTCATATCTAGTCTTGTAAATAAAAATAAATACAAGACTGGATATGAGGTGAGAAATAAAGAATTTTAATTTAAATCTTAAATTAAACTTCATATTGATTTTTCCTATAAAAGTTCAATACTTCATTGGTGTTACTTCTGATCAATTCCTATAAGAAAACAGGATTGGGAAAATAGCAGAAGATAATGGAAGAATAAGAATAGTCACAAGAAGTCGATCTGCATTGTAAACCTGCATAACAACAACAACAACAATAATAATAATAATAATAATAATAATAATAATAATAATAATAATAAATTTAATATTTTCCAAATTCAGTTCAATTAATGCACTTGACAAATTCAATTGGCCACAATATTGAATGTGTAAAGTGACATTAATGAACATAATTAATTTATTCTATTGCGGCAAAAAAAAAAGTAATACTTTTTTTTATTTTTTCTGTAATCTATAAAAGAAAAAGTGAAACATTACCCTCTCTACTCCAATTGAAATGGAGTTTTTTTTTAATTTTCAACCCTCCAAAATTAGTGTTTTTTCATTCTTCACCTAAAAACTAACAGCATTATTTCTGAAATGCACATAGGAATAGTGTAGCAATTGTATATTCTATGAAATTAACCAGCTTAATGATTAACAATAATTAATATTCTTAATCATTACTTAAGGCTAGGATTGTTATATACTAAAAGTTAAGATTGCAACATAGTACAATGAGAAGTTAGACTTATGACTGTGTTTTATTTTGGTTTCACATACAGTTACAAACAAGTGAAAACTATAATGAGAAGTTAGACTTCTGACTCTGTCTTTTATTTTGGCTTCACACACAAACGGTTGAATAATGTAGACTATCTGCATTGCAAACTTACCTTTTATTACATAACAATCCTAGCCCTAATAATTACTAATAATGTAATCAATAACAAGTGACACTAGGAGGAAATTACACTCAAATAAAATTATAAACATACATCTCCATTCATAAAATAAATCTCCTAATCTTTACATGTTTTGGAGAACTTTGTCTCCACTCTCAACTAGATTCTGACTCTAAGTTGTTTTTGTACCTCTGGTTAAAGTTTCTGGGAAGAAGAATTTGATTTTGAAGTTCATTTACCTACTACCAGTGAGACAAAAAAAAACAGGAGACATAGATGGTTCAATTCAAAATCTGAATCTTATTCAGGATGAGGGTAAAGATCTTCATATCCAGATGAGACAATTCAATGTTGAATTATCTTTGTATTAAATTTTAACTGCTTACTTTTGCTAACTTAGTGCCAGAGGTTTCCAAACTGTTTGGAACTAGGGAATCCTTAAGCTGAACACTTGGTCAAGTGTAGTTTGGTGCCTTTTTTATTTCAGAGGAAATCACTAAAATAATAAATGGAATCTAAAGATTACTTTTACTAAATCGCTGCTGTGCCCCTACTGGAAACCATGAAGCCTCTGGGAGCAACAATGCACAGTTTGAAAACCTCTGCTTTGTAGAATAGTGCTCTATACAACTGTTAGAGAAAAAATAAATAAATATTGCTATTTTTAACAGTTATGAAACGGGAGAAATAGAATATAAATATAATTAGTATCACAGTAAAGTAACTGAAGATTCATGGCAAGAAATTATTGAACAAATAAATTATACTGAGTTATTACTTTTGAACACAGTATCTGTTACTGTCCAACCCTCAACTCTATATCTCTGCAAGAACTCATTCAAACTGGTGTTAAAAACTTGTTAAATATGCACTTATAGTAGCAAGTTCATAATTTAACATATTTTTATGGAATTAATTATTTTCCAGATAAGCCATCTAATAGGCAGCAGTTAACATAACTAGAAAGAAATAATTGAATCTATGCTAGGATTTGAACCTAAGATCTCCAGCTTTTTGTGCTGGTGCTCTACCATTGAGCTACTTAGATACACTTCCAGGAGCAAGAACTTTATTTCCCCCTTTTAATCCCAAGAATCCTCATAAATAGTGAAAATTTATTTATAAGACTTAATAGGGGTACGTTTACTATGAGAAGCCATTATGATGGCATTTCACTATAACAACAAATAATCGCCAACATGATAGGAAGTTAATTTTTCCATACAAGAAATCATTTTAATAAAAATTATAAAAGTAAATAAAAAAACATGCTCAACTAAATCCAGGTGCTGACCTTACAAATATGTCTCCATCTACATCGCTGTTCAGTCTGGCAGTTGCAAAATGGAAGACATCCTCGAGATCCATAGCAATCTCCACTTTGATGCAGTCCTCCACAGCAATCCCCTGCCATTATTAAATCCTGCTGACTGCCATGACACACCCTGTGACAATCCAACTTTCCAGCACTTCCATATCTCTGAAGATCAGTATGGTGATGGTGATGCCGGTGATTCTCAACAAACGATGAATCATACGAACTAGACATCAAGTCATCTCGAAGCGATGATGATGAACAGCAATGTAGCGGATGAATTGGCTGGTGCAAGAATTCATGTGAACTTGAACAATGAAGAAGATTTGTTCCAGAATCACAACAACCGCCATGGTTCAAGAAGCAAGCATTATTATAATGTCTGCATTCTGATGGTGATGGGCTTGCTCTAGATGGAGAACGGTATCTAGGAGATTGAAGGATAATTGATGATCTTGCTTTTTGATCTCTGCTTGCTCTGCTTTGGCCATGATGCCGTCTTCGATCTAAACTTGATGCTTTGTCAAATGATGATATGGGCGGTTTAGAATTTGAATCGTGTCTTGGGGGTTTTCTGTGTACAACTTCACTGTTTTCATTTGTAAATGAATGGTAGTCAAACCCTTCATTAACTGAGGTTTTCACTTCACTTTTGTTAGACACTTTCTCATATGATGGAGAATTGTTTTCCTGAGTTTGCATTATTTGAGGCGGATCATATTCATCATTATTGCACCTACTATCATCAGATTCAGGAGTATGAACTTCTACGCTTCTCCTGTCAGCAGATGGCATGTCACTTCTTGTTTTTCTTCTGTTTTCCATGCTTTTGGTACTTGAGTTATGAATCCACTGGAAGTCTTCGTCGCAGCCCGTAGTGTTGAGTTCTGGCATTTACAAATCACAATTCTATATTATTAAGAGTAGGACAATATTTTATAATATTTTTATGGAAAAATATTATAATATCACTTTTTTAGTATAATAATCAGTTAAAATAATCATGTTTCAGCCCAGAGAACTCAGGCAGCAAGGTTCTGATTACAAACTGGACCCACATTAAGCATGATATTTTATAAACTAAAAATCAAATTAAATAATACAAACCATTTTTAATAATTAAGAATAATTAAGTCCCTAATTCTAATTTTGCTCTTTTTTATATATGGTCAATGTAATTTTGATAACAATAAAGACACATTTACTTGCTTCCACCATTTTTTTATTTCCATTTGGTACAGAAAACTATATTGTTATTTTTCCTAATTTAAAAATGATATATTAGTATAAATTAAGATAGTAGGCTCCATGTATCAAGTATACAGAAGTTTTAACATTATTTAGAAATTTTGGAATTCTTAAATTTCTTATAATTCACTAATAAATAATTATTTATAAAGTTATAAAAATATTTACTGCTGTGTATGGTAAATGTTTTAATTCATCATATGGTTTTATTATTGTATGAGGATGGTATTCCTGGTTTAAATCACATTAGTTTGTAGGAATCAAAGTTATAGAATGAGGAGACTATAAACAGTTTGATCTTGAATCTATATAATTATTATGAGTTAGGGATTTTGACTCACCTCATATTTTTTAATCAATTGAGTTGGTGTTTACTTGATGAAAATCCATATTCATTAATTAAATAAAAATAAAACTAAGTTTTATTTTTATGTAATTAATCATATTTTTTTATTTTCCTGCAGACTATAGTTTCTTCAGATTTATGTGACGTCAATGCTACCTAATTGACAATGTCACATAAATGTGAAGAAACTATAGTCTACAAGATCATAAAAAAATGAAGTGAGTCAAAATCCCTAACTCATAATAATTAAAAGAAACCACATAGTGTTACTTCCTTCAAATATTAAATTGAATAAATGTATTCTATACAACAGAGTTTTGAATTGTAAGTTATAAATATTTGTTAATGTAAAATTAATTAGCACAAATGATGTAGACAACTTTGTAAAACTAAAAAGATTAATAAAACCTTGTACCAAATATTAAGAATATATTTATTTTCTGTGAAGAATTAACCTAAAAATCTATACCATCCTAATAATTGGTAAATTTTACATACAAATTATACAACTGCCATTTATAGAGAGGTTATATAGGATAATCCACATGTACGATGATGGTGCACACCTTCAGATGGTCGAGAGGAGACGCGGGAAGGATGGTCGAGTTCCCCTGCTTCATCCTCATCCTCCTCCTCGGAGGTGGAACTGGAGAAATCAGAGGTGGAGCTGCTTCTGTGATGAGTGGCTGAATCTGATCCTGACCAAGCCGTGCCACTGCACTTGAGAGTCGAATCTTCTTCCTCATCAGGGCTTGATTCATCCCCACCTGTATAAATTTCAAGTCATATCTCTTCACTTATCTGTTCCCCAAAATTATTCCATAGCACACTTGATTACAAACTTGCTTCTTTACAGGTTTAAAATTCTATGAAGAGAATAATTTTTCAGAATGTTCCATATACTTTTTTCCAGTTGGAAAGCTATTGCTGAATTTTATTTGATAGTCATGTGTGACCTAATAAAAGAAAAGCAATTGACTGATAAACTGTTTACTTTATCTCTTTAGAGCTAAGTTCCAGTTGTAATGTAAACAAACCAGTATGGACTGCATTTTCATTGGTCGAATAACTATTATACCTTTAAATGTGTATGAAAACTTAGTTCACTCTCTAACACTCAAAATAAATCAAATAAAAATATGTATTATCTAGCACATGTCTATAAGTTATATGGGAGAATCTTAAAATATATAAATTGTGCTCATAATGAAATTGCAAATACTATCGATATCTTAGAAAAAAGTGTAAACATGTGATTAGGTAGGCCCATAAGCTTATATATATATTTTTTTTTTTTGCCATAAGTAGATAAGAAATGGAAGTTCCTAATTATTGGTACCATCTTATCTTGTATTCAGTTTTCTTTCCCATTAAATTCAATGTTGCCTAAAAACAATGTTCCTATCAATGATAGTTCCGTACAAAGTTTACTCATCTGGCAAGTAAAAGTGGCACTAGGGTCCTCCAATCGGCGGAGTAAGTAATACCTTATGCAAGTTTGTTTACAGTACAACTGGATACAGTATAACAATCAAGTTTGTAAAGAAACAATTATTTATAAATTAATGAGTCATTTTTTGACATCTTACCTCATATTTTACGTTTCTTCAAACATGGGAACTAGTTTTCGAGAGATGGATCTCTCATTTTCAACCGACATTATGACTACCAGATTTTTGAAGGAATCATTGTAATTTCCATCAATAACGTTGCCGTCTGGCATTGATTTGATGAACTTTGAGATGAGGTCACGTTCATCAGGAATCTTGAAATTCATGGATCTAAATTGTCAATTCTAAAGGTTTTTCCAAATGTTTTAAAAGTAGGGCTTCCTTTTCAATTTTATGATTCTCCAATAAACTATGTGCTGCAATAGCTGATTTTTCAATTTCACCATTTTTAATATTTCTGAAGTGTTCCTTAGTTCGAGTGTCCACAGAAATATTAAAAATGGTAAAATTGAAAAATCAGCTATTGCTGCACATAGTTTATTGGAGAATCATAAAATTGAAAAAGAAGCCCTACTTTTAAAACATTTGGAAAAACCTTTAGAATTGACAATTTGGGAGAAGATATATATTCAGAAGAATAAATTTAGATCCATGAATTTCGAGATTACTGATGAACGTGACCTCATCTCAAAGTTCATCAAATCAACGCCAGATGGCAACGTTAATGATGGAGATTACAATGATTCCAACAAAAATCCGGTAGTCATAATGTCGGTTGAAAATGAGAGATATCCTTCTCTCAAAAACTAATTCCCGTGTTTGAAGAAACATAAAATATGAGGTAAGATGTTAAAAAATGACTCAATTTACGAATTAAGAACCTCATAATGTTATTTCCCATATTTAACTATGAACAAATATTTAGTTCAGATAAAGTATAACAATCAAGATTGTAAAGAAACAATTATTTGTTTTCTAGTGGAGGATTTCTCCAATGAATTCTATATAATAGGCAAGTACCTCAGAAAAATAGTTTTATTTACAAATTTTGTTAATTGAGGATAGTTCATGTTAACTTTTATTAAATTAGATTAGATTTTGTTAATTTAGATTAGATGGAACTAAATACCCTGATGATAGAACAGATCTGTGTAATCGTAGCAAAATTAATTCTTAAGAAACATATCTGCAGCTTTATTCACTATCAGGGATATGAGATTTGGTTAAGTTAAATGTGATTTTTCTATATAGCAAAGACATATCTCAAATGAACTAAATAAATTTGAAAATATCAAATATCTACCTCTATTTACAGAAAAATACAGAATGATGTAAAACTTTTTTCAACATTAGTTAACTAAAATATCTTTATGGACTCATATCCAAGTAAAATTATCAAGTAACAAACTTTCAATTTCTATTTCCATGGCCATCTTCCTTGGAAATGGTGGCCGTCGAGTTAAAGGTTGAATGCTTGGAAGTTGACAATTTGACCTGGCTGTTAGCCCATGAGATATTTTAGTATGACTTAAATCTTCATCATTACATTAATAAAAACTATACAGACCAAGTGGTATGTACATGTATGATCTGACAGCCATGCGAACTGTGCTTGTATTCATTGTCACTTCTCAAGATACACAAAGAGACTGTGCAAGCATAAAGAGGGGAATTAGTGGAGGAGGAGGACCTATTTGCAGATACATTATTAAGTAACATCTGGCCACATGCCAGGCTGTTCTCCCGCTTAATTATGACAGTACGTTGCGAATGCAGCATCACACACCAAGATCACAAAATTCTACTGTTTGATATTTTGGCTAGAATTCAAGGATTGGTTTTACACAGTGCTACCAAAACTTACATATTGTTATTGATTAAAAGGAATACATTTTTCACATCAGGCATTATTGTGCTATCAAAGTTTAGTGGAAAAATGTTTACAAGTTTCAATCAAAACTACGCTATTACAAGCTATTGCACCTAAATGCTAAATTAAAGGTAACCAGTTGCTAATTAATTTTTCATTAAGTGTTTCTTTCAAGGGATTTGACCTAGGATTGTAGTTTACACAAAACATTATTATTATTATTATTATTATTATTATTATTATTATTATCATTATTATTATCATTATTATTATCATTATTATTACTATGGAACAGACATAACCAGAAAAAATATGTTACAAATATATAATTCAATAGTGAGAAGTACTGTCACGTATGGAGCTGAAGTTTGGAAATTCAACAAAAACTTAGAAAAAATGGATTTCATAAGGAGAGCAGCAAGATGTTCAAAATTAGAAAAATAAGAAATACTGTCAGACAAGAAAAAATGAATATTAGATATTGAATAGTAGACTATTATACGATATAAGTAATTAAATTGGTATGGGCACATATCACGAATGCAAGAAGAAAGGTTGCCCAGAAAAACATTGGAATGATGTCCACCTGGAAGAAGAAGGAAAGGAAGACCTCAAAACTCGTGGATGCAAGAAATAAGAACTGGAATGAGAACAAGAGGACTAGAGGGCAAGGAGTGGATGGATAGAGACGAGTGCAGAAAGAAAATAAAACTTTAGACACAGAAAGATTTGTAAACATTAAAAATCTGTATATAAATAAAATTATTATTATGTACAGTACAGATATATTTATTATTATATTGATCCCCAAAGAACCATATGCAGGTATAAATTTTATGTGGTATGTGAAAAGCCGAGTCATAATTTGGTATTATAAAAGCTGAACTGGCGGCTCTTGTAACACAAGCAGTTAGACATTCTCCTCTTACTGGTGGGGTCTCAAGTTTGCGTCCCAGTCACTCCATGTGGCTTTTATGGTGGACGAAACCAATTCTGGGCAGGTATTCTCGAGATTTCTCCCATTTTCCCCTGATAAAAATTTAATTTCACCTTTCCTCCGCACTTATGTCATTAATTATATTTCTTTTCATTTTCCCCTGTGATGGTGAGTCAGGTATGGTCGGCCAGTACTATTGTTATTCACTGACCTCCAACAGAAGGGGCTTCTTCGCATCTCATCTCTTGACCCGACCCTAATTTGATACGAGTTGAATTTTTTTTAATAAGCTGAACTAAAACTAAACTTCATGGTATGACAGAGGCCTTGGCCTACCATCCGACTGTTTCCCACATATTCACTTGTGCCATTTACAAAGAGGACGATCATACATCCTGCATAAGGATGACATATGGTCAGCATGTCAGGTCCCCTAGCTGTTAGATATGGTTCTCTCAACCTGGAACAGCTGTTTCCACCCAAATTTCTCACGATGCTGGCTGGGAACCAGTCCCACATTGACCGTAATTCCTCAAGATAATTTATTCCCCATGGGGACTCAAACCAGCGCATCCCTCATAGTTCTGTACCAAGATATGATGCTTTAGACGTTCGGCTATGACAAAGGTCCTTGCATATGTAAGTAATATTTATGAGACAGCGGTACATTGATTAACTGATTGATTCCCGTTCGTCACTGTTCAGGACATGAGTGCTCCCCTAGTGTAAGTTTCTTAACCAAACTAATATAGTTACGCTTATTTCTTTATGCGTGTCAGCGAGTGGCATGTGGTTAGTTTATCTAGTAAGAAGCTAAGGTATTACTTGGATGGAAGAAAATCGGTTAAATTTTGTACAAAGACATTTTTATTCAGGATTCAGGTTCTTTCACGAGTCCGAAAAAATTCAAATTCGGGACCCACGGCTTAAAACCCCTCTCAAAAAGACTTGACCCTTGGATTTTTCCATCCTAAAAATCCATCGAACCTAGCCGAGTTTGAACCCATGACCCTTGGGACTAGAGGAAAGAGTTCACCGTTGCCGATCTATAAGATATAGGGTATCATAAAATTAAGTAATGCTATTTGTATTAAAATATTCATCTATAGGCGTTTTAGATTATTTTAATAATATTAATCTTCTTGTATCTTGTAAGCCCATGTTTCCCTTAACAGAGATTTAGGCGCTCTCCCCCTACAGGGAAGATTTTTAACCATACTAATTTAGTTATACTTGTTTTCGTATAGATGTCATTTGGGTGGTCCGTGGTCAGCGTTCCGCCTCATACTGACATCTAGGAAACCAAGGTAATACTAGGACGGGAAAATTCGATAAATTTTGCTTAGAGGCCTTTTCATTCAGGCTTAAGGTTCTTTTACGAGCCTGAAAATCTTCAGACTCGGGACCCATGGCTTAAAATCCCTCCCGGAGGAGGGCTCCTTGGATTTTTCCGTCCTAAAAAATCCATCGACCCCGGCCGGGTTTGAACCCGCGACCCTCGGGACCAGAGGCAAGGAGCATAACCACTAGTCCAACGCGGCCGAATAATAATAATAATAATAATAATAATAATATCGAAAAGTTAATTTCAAGTTCCATGCAATCTAAATTGCAAAAATACAAAAAAATAACTAGCCGATATTAATTATTCATACCGGCGCACGGTACAGTAAGTATCCGTTATTTCCTAACTGCTCCAGATCTGTTGGGCTCTCTTTGTGTAAGACAGTTTTAGACGAAGAGCAGACTCTAAAAACAAAATAAAATTTGTTAATTTCCAAGCAAAAATGAAGAATATAGTATGGATGAAGCAGGGAATTCGTATTTTACTGAACTTATATATAAATGCTTTAGCATTCCGTCTCATAATTGGTGGTGAAAGGACGAATTAATTTTTCTCAGGGGCATCTTATTGGGGGCACGCCGTAGCGTAGTGGTTAAGGCACTGCGCTACAAGCCGGAAGGTCGAGGGTTTAGGTCCCGGTGAGGTCAGGATTTTTAAACTGACCCAAACCTTCTGGTGGCATTATGGCCCTGGGGTCGACTCAGCCTCTAACGTAAATGAGTACCAGACGCTTGTTCTGAGAGTAAAGGCGGCTGTCACGCAGGGCTGACATCAAGTGCCGACTGTCCAGAAAAAAGTGGGAGCCTTAACCTCCTACTACCCGAAGGGCCTCCTGAGGCTTGTCGTGGGATTACTTTACAGGGACATCTTATTTCAGACTAAAATTAAATTGACCTTAACATTATTTAAAAATTCATGAAGATAATTCCAAACTATTCTTATTTTTAAGGATTTCTACATAGGCCAAATAAGAAAACAGAATATTAAGATAAATGTTTCCACATTAATAAATGGGCTAGTGGGGGGGGGGAGAGAAATGATTAAAACATGGATTTTAAAATACATCTGGAACTTTTGCAAAACTCAATCCTGTATACTGAGAAATTATTTTAAACACAAATAGTGAAATACAGAACACTTAGGAAGGATGACAGAGAATAGAATACCAAAGGCAGCATATAACTATTCATCACGAGAAAGAAGAAGTTTGGGAAGACCATAGAAAAGATGAAACAGCAGCAATTTGGAACCGGAACAGGCTAGTAAATAAGCCTAAACGTGACGGAGAAGAAGAAGGAGAGTTTTAAAGGGGAATGGAAACGACCGAAAGACTCACACCATATTTCAAATATTAAGATGGAAAGTCCGATAAACGGGTTCTAAAATATCTTAAACTTATTTTTTGTAAAATCCCATCCTTTATATTGACATATATGCCTATACATCAAGGGAGGTATTTTTTATAGAAGACGGAAACAACCTATAGACACGTGTCTAGTTATGTTCTGTTTATTAAGATGGAACATTACGGTATCCTACTTTATGAACTGGTTTTTTATGTAGGCCAATTATTTCCTTTCTCTCAATCTTTGTGTGTGTGTGTGAGTGTGTGTGAGAGAGAGAAGAGAGAGAGAGAGAGAGAGAGAGAGAGAGAGAGAGAGTTTTAATATAAGATCTCCCTTTGTATGTATTTTACTCGCCTTATAGGGACACAATCTGTCAGAGACGGAAGAAAGGATTAACTCTGGAATGGCTAGAATAGTTTTATCACGCAAGAACATGGAGGACTCAATGCCGGGCCATAGCCTACATTCATACTAAACAAGAATAATATGATATGGCTGATTTTATAATGGCTAGATGGCATTCGGGGACTTTTTAGGCTTTAATAAAAGTTCTGACATTAATCTTACAGGTAAAAAAAAAACCATCGGGAATCGAACCCGGCTCCACTGCGTATGAAGTAATGTTATTCTTACATCACATACGTAGATTTTGATTAACATTACAGCACAATTTAAAAAGCTTTGATCGTGTCTCGTTGACAATAGGCCTACTACATACAAAGAAAATAGAAGACACTGTATTGCCTCACATGTATGATCTTCTATTAACTATAATAATGCTTTCCTACGGCACTGAGCATTTATCCCATAATAATGAATGCAAACATAAGCGGCATCTGTACTCTATGTTGTCTTCGGGAAACTTAATTCGTTGATTAGTAGGAGATTAATTCATTTGCGAGTTTCCAGGTACATATTCATCGTCATACTCTGTGAAATAAATAGCTTTTAAACAGGAACATTAATTTAACATAGACCAGTTATAAAATGTATTAAACACTGGGTCTTCTCTTTCCTTCTACAGGGTTAAAATAAAATAAACACAAAATAGTTAAAATACAACATTATAAAATCAAAATCTTACATTAAATATGCTTAAAAATTAAGGATTGAAAAATGAAAATCCGGTATTAAGTATAGATGCAGCAAGCTCTTAAGAAGTTATAAGATATGGATAACATTACGAACAAAACTGCAGCTTATGTACACGAACATTTTTATTTTTATTTAGAGACCCACCATCACCTCCCGGGTTACCTCGGGCATAATGCTCTTATCCCCGGGTCTGCTTTATGTCCCTAACTATTATCTAATATTTATTAAAAAAACATAATAAATATACAGTTCGGGTTTGTGAAAAAATGTAGATGTTACATAAATAAAAATAAAGTGTGATTTGTTAGTTTGTGTATGTGTGTTTGTGAGATTGTGTTTGGTGATACATAAAATAAAAATAATGATAATTGTGTTTGATGATACATAATATAAGAATGAATGTGTGTTGTGTTTGTGCCTATGTGTTAGTGTGTGTAATTGTGAACAGTAAAATCGTTATGTATCTGCTTATATACAACACAACAGACCAATAGAAAATACAATGAGTTCGTAGCTCGGCCGGACCGTTCCGCGGCAGCCTTGGACTGGGTGAGTATTGGCGCGCCTTCCGCCAGAGTTACACTTACACGACCAGCAAGTCTTTGGTACGGAGCACTACCAACTGTGCTAAATTATTATTATTATTATTTCAAGGTTAGGGTAACAGAGTGGAACCCTTGATAGAGGTCCACTCCAGGGAGTAGGCGCCCCTGCCCTTTTGTGAGCTCCAGGTCCCACTCGCCCAGTGGGTAGTACCTGGGTAGGGCCCCGTCCACAGGGTTACGTGGGGAGAAGAGAAGTCCCCAAAGCCGTAGTGAAGGCAACTTCTCTAGGAGACGAACACTCCGAAATTCCAGTTCCCTGCCCTCCAGGAAGAGGGGTTTGGCTAGAGGCTGGTAACCTCTACTAGTAAAAAATAACTTACTCATAAACTTCAGCAGAAGAAAAGCCGGATTGATAAACCTTATGACGACCACAGCAAGAAAAAGTATAAAAAGAGTTTTGGAATACATGACCAGCTTAAAATAGCGACTTGGAATGTCAGAGGCTTGGGAAGCAAAGAATTTGAACTAACAAAAGAAATGAAAAATAAAAGTATAAATATATTAGCTGCCTCAGAAACAAAGAAAAAATTGAAAGGATCACAAATGATAAATGATATGATGATGTTTTACAGTGGAGTAAGTCAGAAAGAAAGAGCGAAAGCAGGAGTGGCGATATTTGTGGATAAGAAATGGGGATCCAAAATAGACACGTATAATTGTATTAACGAAAGAATAATGACAATGCGATTTAAGCATAATAGAGGACATATGACAATTATAGCAATATATGCACCGGAGGAAGGGAGAGATGAAGAAACAAAAACATTTTATACTACTCTACAAAAGGAAATAAATAAGATAAAAACAAGAACGACATAATAATATTATTAGGAGACTTTAATGCTAGAGTGGGGAATCAACCAGTGGCAAATGTAATTGGGATCCATGGAGAAAATGTTATAAATAAAAATGGACAAGAATTAAAACAATTTGCAATTTTTAATGATTTTAAAATAACAAATACATTTTATAAGAAAAAAGATATTCACAAATACACATGGTCAGCACGAGGTTTTCGTTCACTGATAGATTATGTGTTAATCAATAAGAAAGCATCATCATTATTAACAGATACGAGAGTATTTAGAGGAAGTGACATCTATTCAGATCACTATTTAGTAATCTCAAAAATAAATATATTAGCGAGATGGAAGAAAACTAAAAACAAATATAGAAATAAAGAGACCACATTCAAAGTACATTTATTACAAGATAAAAGTATACAAAATCTGTATCAGAATAGGCTAAATGAACAATTAATATTAAAACCTACTTCCAAAGAAATAAACCGAGAATGGGATAATATAAAAGAAAGCATTGATAAAGCAGCATATGAGGCATTAGGAACAAAATATAAAATATATAACAAGAAGGGTTTAAGAATATGGAATGAAGAATTAGAGAGGATAATAAAAGATAAAAAAGAGGCTTATCACAAATATTTACAGAATAGAACACCAGAATTAAGAGCTGATTACAAACATAAAAGTGCAATAGCCAAAAGAGAAATTAAAAAAGCACACAAAGTCAGTTGGGATAGATATATAAGCAGACTAGAATACGATATACATGGGCAGCAAAAAATAGCCTATAAAGTAATGAAACATCTAAATAAACAAGAAAAAGATACAATACAGATCAATGCAATTGAGGAGAAACAATGGGAAGAACATTATAAAAAACTGTGGTATAATGAAAATAAAATAACTAAAGATAACATATATGAGTGTGAGATAGGAATAGATATGATAACAATGGAAGAATTAGAAGAAGTACTGAAAACAACAAAGAACAGAAAGGCAGCTGGAATAGACGGAATTAATATGGAATTAATAAAATATGGAGGAATTTTTTTAAACTGAGATTATTACATTTTTTAAATTTATGTTGGAAACAAGCAACAATACCAGAAACCTGGACAACAGCAATAGTACAATCTATTTTTAAGAAAGGAGAACGTAAAGACTGCAACAACTACAGAGGAATAAGCATTTTAACTGCAGGCTATAAAATATACTCAAGAATCTTAACATTTAGGTTAAAACAAATAACAGAGGTAATGTTAACAGAAGAACAAAGTGGATTCAGACCAGGGCGTTCATGTATGGATAATATATTTACGATAAAAGAATTTATAAACAAAAGAAGAGAATATAACATGGAAACACACATAGCTTTTATTGATTTTGTCAAGGCATTTGATAAAGTAGACAGAGGAAAACTCTGGACAATTTTAAAAGAAAAAGGAATTCCGAAACACTTAATAGCAGCTATAAAGAGTTTGTACTGGAACACAAATTTTGTTATAAAAACTAGAAATGAAGTAAGTAAAAATAAAATTCATACTAATCAAGGAGTTAAACAAGGATGCAGTATCTCTCCAGTTTTATTTAACCTATACATCAATGATATAATAAAAAAATGGAACGAAGAAACAAATAAAGGAATAAAATTAGATAAAACACACTACTTGAAAACATTATTATACGCTGATGACCAGGTAATAATAGCAAATACAGAAGACGAACTTCAGAGGAATATTTTTAAACTACATAATATATGTGAACAATATAATCTCAAAATATCCATAGAAAAAACTAAGGTAATGGCATTCCAAGGGAAAAATCAAATCAGATCGAAAATAGTAATAGGAAACAAAATCATAGAACAGGTGAACCATCTCAATTATCTAGGATGTGACATTTCATTTAATTATGATAATGATATAAATAATAAAATAGCAAAATTCCAGGGAATATGTGGTACGATAAAACGAACACTAAATAACAAAACAACAAGAGAGACCCAACTGAAATTTTATAAAATGTTGGCAGTACCGGTACTGCTCTATGGTTCAGAAGCCTGGATACATAAAAAACAAGACCTAAGTAGGATAACGGCGGCAGAAGAAATGAAATTTTTGAGATCTGTTAAAGGGTGCACTAAGGAAGACAGAATCAAGAACACAGAAATAAGACAGGAACTTGAAATATTTGCAATAACTGATAAAATGGATACATATAGACAAAAATGGAAGCAACACATAGACAGAATGAATGAAGATAGATATCCAAAACAAATAACAAAATACAAACCTAAAGGCACCCGAGATGTGGGCAGACCTAGAAAGAGATGGGCTGAAGTCGGAACGGGTCAACAGACCTAATCCATGAATGAAGATGATGATGATGATATATTTCAAGGTCATCACTTTCAACAAATGTTGTGATGCAGGTAAGCTCAATGTAGTAAGTTACTGCAGTAGTAATTTGCAATTTTAGCACAGTAGGTAGTGCTCCGTACCAATGACCTGCCGGTCGTGTACGTGTAACTCTGGCGGAAGGCGCGCCAATACTTACCCAGTCCAAGGCCGCCGCGGAACGGTCCGGCCGAGCTACGAACGCAATGTACAAAAAATAATGCAACGGACACTACAAAAAATGTACAATATAGTTTACATGGAGAAAGGCTCACGTTAGAAATTCAGCAACGGGTTTGTATATCGACTGGCCAAAATTGCTGCAAACAGCACGGGGTTAAAAGTTATCTACGGGCGACATAATACAGGAACTAAAGGAAGAGAGGATGAAACTGCGGAAAAAAGAGTGGCGAATTGCAACAAATGGTCATCTAACTATACTTCCGAACTGCGAAAGTAGACTTTAAAAAAAGTAGTATTAAATAATGCATTATAAAACTTTTAAATTACAAAATTGGTACCTTATTCTCAGTTGTCCTCAACTATTAGTAGTATAATTTTTAAAATAGGTCTTTCGAAAACATTGTTTCATCTTCTGTTTATAGTTTGGTACTGACTGTTGTCAATAATGATTACAGTAAAGAGGCTTTGATCACTGGGTATGTTCTCATTTAAAAGGTATTTGTGGTTATTGTATTTCGAAATCATAAAGGACACTACAAAACAAAAAATTGCACGAGAGTGCGTTCTGTCGTACTTACAGCAATGGCGACCATGATTGAAAGTTCAATTTCCTAAATTTCGGGGTTGCCAACATATAAATAACTAATTAACTAATACTGTAATATTACAAATTATATACCCATCTACGGCGGGAAGTAAAACCAAATGCCCTTTATGAATACTACATACAATGTATATACAAAAATATATCTAAAAGGTAGTGTTAATGTACATTATACGAAACAAATCACTGTTTTTTTAAATTAACTGAACTTTATTTAAAACAGTAGAAAACAATAAATGTGTCCTTGTCGCCATTTTATGCCTAATTGGTGCCATGGCCTGCAGGAGTCTCAACTAAATTATTTTCGGCATTTAGCGTATATACATTGACCAGACTGCTAACGTCAGTCAGTTGTTTATAATGAACGCAAATATTTTCAACAAAGATATTATTTTACTATTATTTATTATTCTGAAAACACCATCGTGAAAAAAAGTGAAGTGTTTTACAGAATCTAATAAAATTAAAAACCTCGCTATGGTTCAGTTTTTAATAATTTCCTCGCTTCTGTAAAAAACACTTCCCAACCTCACATTGTAATATACCATTAAATGAGAACACACCCAGTGACCAAAGCCCTCTTTACAAAATCATTATTAACAATAGTCACTACCAAACTACAAACAGAAGATCAAACAATGTTTTCGAAAGGACTCTTATAAAAATTATACTGCTAATAGTTGAGGACGACTGAGAATAAGGTACCAATTTCATAAATTAAAAGTTTTATATAGTGATCTCAACGGAGATTCATAATGTATTTTTAAAATGTTAAATCATACGTTAACAGCCTTCACAATCGACATGCAAACATCGCAGATAATTGTTATAGATTTAAAATTGTGGATGATCCCACGTGCGTGTGCAAATAAAAGCCATTAACAATTGACCATATATATTACGTCATTTTTATGTCTAATAATTATGATCGATGATGATTTGAAAATATAATATTTTCATAGATGCAACACAGATTTCGCCAATACAGAGTAGTTTATTTCTCCCTCCAAATAAAGGCTCACAGAATTAATTATTATTTATACCAGAAGCAGTAATTAAGAGAAATGTTAAAAAAGTACAACACTGACAATAAATCAATATTATTTGCAATGGTCAACTCTGTGAAACAGCAACAGTCCGGGTTCGAACTGATTCCAAACAGCTTCGTGAGGACAACTGGGTTTGCATTCCAGGTGGACGTGTGGCTAGCGCGCGGCTGTTCCGACTGGGTTTCCAGGTTCGAATCTTGGATTTTCCGGATGGGGTATTAGTGCTGGGCCACACCGGGATCTGTCTAGTTTTTCTCGGGGTTCTCGTTTCCGGAATTTCATCCCCACCAAACTCTCCACTCCACTCATCTTACCTCCAGCACCATGTCATTTCATCTTCATTCATTCATTTTATGTCACCCTTCACCTAATCTCATAGGCATAGCAGATAAAAATTAGTGTTAAATTAATATTAAGAAGCTAAAGCTGTTACTATGATTGAAATAAGTATATTAAAGTACACTACTAAATTATTGTAATCAAATGGTAAAGAGAAAAATTTATGCCTGAACCGGGAATCGAACCCCGAACCTTCAGCTCTCCGTGCTGATGCTCTAACCATTGAGCTAATCCAGGCTTCCTTCCCATCTAAGCATAAATCCTTCCTTTACCTTACTGTCTTGGTCCCACATTCTAATGCTATGAATCATCATTCACAAATACACAATGAATGGCTTCTACCTGAAGAAGACATGAAGGGACTCCACATAGCTATAGCATTATTTATTAAATTAATATTAAGAAGCTAAAGCTGTTACTATGATTGGAATAAGTATATTAAAGTACACTACTAAATTATTGTAATCAAATGGTAAAGAGAACAAATAGAGCATCAGCACGGAAAGCTGAAGGTTCGGGGTTCGATTCCCGGTTCAGGCATACATTTTTCTCTTTACCATTTGATTACAAAAATTAGTGTCACTTAAAAATTCACAGGTATTAAAAATAAATTCCTGTGGTGAACTATACCCGAGCCGCCATATATCCGGCTCTGAAGTTTAGGTTATACGAGGGATAAAGGGAGAATTCGCCCTCTACTGCCAATAAGAATATGGTTGAAGTTGGAGTAGATGTCTGCCACAACAAACCACTGCTCTTGACGTAGCTATAGCGCGCTAGTAAGGTTTGAAATTGCTGAGATGTTGTCAGCTATATGTCTGCTAACCGCATACATAAAGCGGCCACTCCCACTGAATATCCATATCGGCAACACTGTCGTGAAAACGTCAAGGCCGGAGAATCAGTGGCTGCAATATAATGAGGTGCACACTCATATATACTCGGACCAACGGATCTGTGCCCCTATAGCGCTGGCATCGTTCTTAGAAAAGTAGAGTTCAGTACTCACACCATTTCACCGTACTCCCCTCTCACTACGTCAAACACCAGCCACGGTAACTTATCGAGTAGGGATGTTGCCAAACTTCCCCCCAGTGTCATGGTTCTTGAATATAGAAAAATGCATGGTTGGAGTCGAGTTGACGACACTGGAGTGCAAGAGAGAGAGAGATAGAGAGAGAGAGAGAGAGAGAGAGAGAGAGAGAGAGAGAGATAAGAATGCAGGGAGGGAAATTATTTGCCGAGGCAGAAAAGGAAGTAGGCTTACGGAGGCACAAATCCGTTGGACAGACAATACTTCATTTCTCCGATCCTGTGTGTGTCAACTTTGGGCAAGAGGGATGTTTCTAGCCCCTCCTCGAGGCTCCGGGCCCGGCACAAATAAAATGGCGGTAGAGTCATGTGTGCAGAAACCAGGAACTAACATAACTAACCAAACTACATAACACCCATTCATTGCATAGATGGGAAAAGCGCAACAGATATTTCAGGTCACAGTTTGCCCTCCCAGTTTAAACAGAATATAATAGGTACCTGGTATGACAAGTAGCAAAAACAGTTTAAGAAAACTGGCATTAAGGTTGAGGGACTGGGTAAAACTATTCATATGACTACTTTAATGTTATCCGTCTTGCCAGCAACAGCAATAAATTTAGCCTTGGTTCTTCGGAGCTGTTGTGTCACGATTTATAATAATTATGTTGATAATAATAAATAATAATAATAATCCATCCATCCATAGTAATTCTGCCCGAGGGCAGGTCTTTCACTCCAATCATAGCATTTTCATGCAATGCTTTGCAGCTTTACTATTGGAATTATAGGTGTGATAGCTTGCCGTTGCTTTCCACACCGGTGAAGGATGATGATAATGATAAGAATAATGATGATGGCCGGATGATTTTCGGGAACCATTGGGTCCCAAGCTTCCTGACATTTGTCTTACAAGTGAGAAAAAACCGAAAAAAACTCACTCAGGAGCCTGTCCCGACCGGCAATCGAACCCGGACCTGCTGCGTGATAAGGCAGCACGCTACCTCGAGACCACAACGATGGACATAATAATAATAATAATAATAATAATAATAATAATAATAATAATAATAATACATTATTTCCGATTGAAAATTCTTATCTCCTAAACAATGTTAAACAAATTCATTAAATCGATAATTAATAAATTAAGCAACAATGTTGACTCATCGTTAGCAGGGTAAGTTTCTCCTTCAGTTTTTCAAGATTTTTTTATGAAATGATTTTTCATACGCTGTTCATGTATAGTCGGGCACCGTGGGGTAGTTGTTAATGTTCCTTGCTTCTACTCGTAGTTCCGAGGAACGAGGGTTCAAACCCGGCCGGAGTCGATGGATTTTGGGATGGAAAAATCCAAGGGGCAAAGTCCTCCAGGAGGGACTACAAGCCATGGGTCCCGAGTCTGAAGATTTTCAGGCTCGTAAAAGAACCACAATCCTGAATAAAGAAGTCTCAGTGCAAAATTTACGGACCGTTATAAACCCAAGTAATATCTTGATTGCCCGCTAGGTCTCACTGAGGCGATATGACGACCCCATATTATTAACATCTATAAGCAAATAATTGTAACTAAATTAGCTTGGTTAAAACACTCCCACTAGGGAGCACCCTAATCCCCAATCGAGGAAGTACGGGGTATATAAATAGATATTAATGTACAGAAAAAAAATCTGATGTGTTGAAATAAATAGTACATAGAATGTATACGAATAATAAATAAACTTTTTTTTAAATACAATAGGAAGTGATATTAAAAGATTTGTTTAAGAAAAAACAAAACATACGAAATACAGGAAATTCACATATCAACTTTGGGCACACAACAAATTTCAGGAGATTTAAAAAAAATTAAATTATTACCAAAGAATGATTATGGTTTAAATAAAGTAATAGAACTAATAAAAATGAAAAGATTGATGGTGGTAAAAAATCAGGAATATCTCAAAAAAAGACTGTGATAAGATATGCATAGGGAAAACAAAAAGAAATTTAACCATTAGAACTAAAGAACCAACAAGGAATGTAAAAAAAAAAAGGGGGAAATAGAAAAATCTGCAGTGGCTGCTCATGTTTGGTCAGAAAAACACAAAATAGATGTAAACACAAAATCATTATAACAGTTAGAAAACAAAAATGGCTTACCATATGGGGAAAAAATCTACATACAGAAGAACAAGGAAAGAATTATGACTTTTGAAATTCCCGGAGAAAGGAACCTCACTGATAAATTCATTGGACCAGAGGCAGAGAGAGCAGGAATCACGAATCAGGGCCGACATCTTAAAATTCAGTCTGTAATCACTGATGATGGGGATCAGAAGTCTTGAAACATATGTTCGACAAAAACAACCATAAGAGGTAAGAATGTACAGACAAAATGTCTAAATTAATAATTAAATTCTATTACGTTCTAATTTAACTTAATTCGAAAAATATATTTTAAAACACAGCAGTTATTTGCCTGCAATTTAATAAATATTAAATTTTGGGAATAAGATTGATTAATCAGTCCACAGCTGTTGTCTTGAGGTAACGTGCGGGCCTGGGTTCGATCCCCGATCGGGACAAGTTTTTTTGGTGAGATTTTTTCGGGATTTTCATTTGTAAGACAAATGTCAGGAAACTATAATCCAAACGGTCCCCGAACATCATACAGCCATCAAAATCATCTTAATTCATATTCGCATTAGATTAAGTTTAGGATTAAGGAAGCTCTTGGCGCATCGTTATCATCATCACCTATCATATCATCGGGACAATGTAATCCCGCCTTACAGGCTTCCCCCAATCTCAGAAATGGGTTACAATTACGCCAATGCCAGGAAATAACACCAGAAATGTCGAAATGACAACTTGGGACACTGAATAAAAAAATCGGGTTGTGGCTGTGTGTTTTACATGAATAAGTGTACTTAACGGGTAATATTTTCTTTGAACTCGTATTATAGCGATTACACCATCTACTTACATAGGCTCGGCCGCCCCAGCTGCAGATATATTGGCGCCGTCGTTGATCCGCTCAGACGCCTTCATTCTTTTACATTCCCGGTACTACTTCACATTGTTATAGGCGTTTCATGAGTACCACTGGATTGCTCTTGAGATGCCCTTTCCAACCGTATACGATCTCCATATTTTGATTTGGCTTTTGACGTGTATAGGCCGACATCGCAGTATTTACTTTAATTTTTTTATTTTAACACCATATACATTCGCTACAACTATTTCACACTAATGGTTTATATACGCAATCGGAAGATCTTGATGAGAGCTGACGATTGAAGCTCAAACGAATGTCGTAACTTCTGCGAAAAAAAAATATACTAAACGAAAAGTATATGACGCAGCGAAACAACCTCAAAATGGCGGTGCTCTCCCCTTTCGCCGCGCGCGATGCGTCACAGTCCACACATAACGTAACGAATTCTTTGACCCTTCATCTATCGAATGGTGTAATTAAATTTTGGATGTAGACGATAGATATGTAGCTGCAACACCAAACTGTATTATCTCCCGATTTTATTATAATCAGTTTTCAGAATTGCGTGCCACTAAGGACGCAAATTTAAAGACGTATTCACGTCAAAAAAGAAAAAAAGTGGATTATTGATTAATCGATAACAGAAAAGGTCCAACCATTATTAAGGTCCAAAGTTATCTCACACAATTCCAAACTAATAATCAATTTTAATAGTGGATTATGACTATAGGTATTGTGAGTGTCAAATATAAACAAATTTAACAACTAATAACTCAAATTTTGTCTGAAAACATAGGTTCCATATCTCAATTTGTTTGCCTGCAAAGCATCTATAAACAAGTAAATTTATTCAGTTTAATTAATTTACACTCTGTATAAATAACACACTTTTTCTGAAACAAGAGTCGAACATTGTGTGGTTTCTTCTTTAATGTAATATACAGTAACACGGATATATGAGTACGTAGTTTATGAAGAACACTTGGAAGCCACAACGCTAATAAAACAAGGTTTTAAAACTTGCAAAGAATGATGCATTGCGACTAGAAAAGCTAAAGTAACCTTTTATATACACAAACTTTACCTTAAGTTTTTAATATTCAGATCTCCGGGGGCGTAGAATACATATATTTATTGCAACTTCTATTACTTATTATTCCTTTAATTTTAATATCATTATACAGAATTATAATTCGAAAATATCAACAAGTAAAACAAAAATCTTTGCTTTTAAGGGATCAGATACCATGAGAGCTAAAATAATTCTGGAGGGGAAACCCATTGAACAAGTGAACCATTTTAAATACCTGGGTTATGAAAGCTCCTATTTTAAAAATGAAGATCTGTTTAACAAGCTTAGTCCATTTAATTACATATGTGGCACAATTAAAACAATATTTAAAACAAAGAATGGAAAGAAAACTAAAATTTTATAAAGCAGTGGCAGTCCCCTTACTATTGTATGGTAGTGAATTTTGGGTTTTAACTAAAAGAGAAGAGAAGATCATAGAAACAGCTGAAATGAGATTTCTGAGAAGTGTGGCTGGTTGCAAACTTCTATATAAAAGAAGTGAATATATTATAAATGAGCTAAATATTTTTAAACTTTTAGATAAAATAATCTAGAAGAAACTGGAAAGAACATGTTCAAAGAATGAAAGATGATCGGATTCCAAAAATTATACTTAATTACAAACCAAGAAGAGACAGGAATATTGGTAGACCGAAAAAGAGATGGATTCAACTTTTTACTATCTAACCTCTCTTGGTTAACTCTTGTTTTTCGACCCCAACGCTATTAGGGCATCCGAGGGCTAGGGAGTCATTCCTTTCTTCCATTTCTTCTTTCCTTTATTCTCTTTTCTTCTCCAGAAAAGCCTGACCAGAGGCTATAAGATGGCAGCCCCATTACTGGTCTTGCCTTCCTTTGGCCAGCAACCAATTGAAGGGAGTATTATTATGCTTTCAAGTCTTATACGAGAATTTCCCAGAAATTTTCTATAGGATCGTAACAGGCCTTGGCCTAATACTTGGAAGGAAGAAGAAGAAGAAGAATGAGAATCTATGAGACCGAAACAAGCCACATGGGCTTAATTCGTGATTGATGATGATGATATTGATATCACTACCCTTTTGAGTATTTCTAGGAACTCCTTGAGAGATTTTTTTATTCACTGCCACCACGTTGTCATTTCGAAGTTCTGGTATTTTCTCCTGGCATGGTGTTATTGTAACTCACTTCTGAGGTTGGGGCGCCTGGAAGGCGGAGTTACGCTGCCTCGATGATATATGATAGAAGATAATGATGATGGCAATGATGCACCAGGAGAGGCCTTAATCCTAACTTAATGAATAGGTTAATGATGATAATGTTGGCCAAATGATGTTCGGGGACCGTATTTTGAGAGATATAATTTGCAGTATTTGCTTATTGTTTACCAACTCTTTCCATAAATTAATTTTCTACCATATATTATAGTTGATGTTCATTTCATTAGGCCTACTTTAAATATTCCATTCTTATTAAGGCTATCTTGTTAATTCTCTAGGCATAGACTATAGGCCTAGACCAATCCAACTTACATTCCGTGTCGTTACCAACCAAACATGGTCGACTATCACCGACATATTTTCGAAACGAAATTGTCAGATCTAATGCGCAATTGTTCAGAAATTGACAGCCTGACTCACAAATGCTCCTGATTTGTGAGCTACAACTAATGTTACAAAATAAATTCAACTAAATAGGCCTACTATTAATGGGGCACGCCGTAGCATAATTTATTAAGGCCTGAAGCCAGAAGGTTAGGGGTTCGAGTCCCGGCGGGCAGGATTTTTAAACTGCCCCAAACCTTCTGGCAGCACCATGACCTGGGGCCGATTGAGCCTTTAATGGAAATGGGTACCAGACTCTTGTTCTGGGGTAAAGGTGGCCGTCACGCAGGGTTGGGATCTTGTGCCGACTGTCTAAAAAGGTGGGAGCCTTAACCTCCTACTACCCCAAAAGCCTCTTGAGCCTTCAACTTTATTTTATATACCATTATAATCATAAGAAAAACGTAACTTGTTTCCATTTTATTAACATTTACTTAAGATTTCATTTACTGAACAACATTTTAAAATATGAACGCAAGCTTACATCTCTTCGGAAAAATCACTCCCGTCAGTATGCTCTAATCGTCAATTATCGACAAGACATAAACTCTTGTATTAACATTGGAAATTTATATTATGTATTACATTATTGTCATCCATTAAACTAGAATTTTTTTCGTGAAATTTAAGCAAAAATGTTTCATTTCTTGAAATAATTCAACCATCCAGTAATTAAATGGATGGTTATCATCGCTTTACTATGTTTTAATAAATAGTGCGTGACATAAAAAAATGAGTTACGAAATTAAATTTTAAACAGCGTATTATGAAACAGAGAAATCTGATATGTAGATAATAAACGTTTTACATCTTTCAAAAGATTGCTGATATTTTGATATTCTCCCTAATAGGAAATTTCACCATTAACCATGACTTGAAGGGAGGTGAATCATATGCTATAAAGAAAGATTGGGAAGTATTAGCTCTAGACAGACATGTATGGATAGCTTACATCTGCGCGGCATGAACCTCCGGGTTTGAGTGTCACTGACTTTTAGACAACTGATAGAACATTCCAAATAACACATATTTCCGATTCAAATGATACAGCATTCTTAAGAAATTCCAGTTTTGACATGAGCCCTTTATATCGCAACACCATTTATTACAGCAAATTAAATAATGTAACAATTACTAGCCCTTTTCAAATCCGATTTATATTTATTATATTCAAATCCAAATGTATAACTGCATAACGTGAGTGGCCTACCAGCCAACACCTGGTCTCACAACCGAATGTGTCAATTACAGAGGTGGATGATCATTCAGTCTGTATAGAGATTACGTATGGTCAGGTCAGCATGTTGAGTCACCAAACGTAAATCTGGTTTTCTTAATCTGTAGCTGCAACTTATGGTAGCTACCCAAATCCCCTCGCTACTAGGTGGACCCTGATCACGTAAACTGTCCGAAATTCTATGAGCAAATTTCTTCCCTCGGGGGACTCGAACCAGCGCGTCTCATAGCTCTCCACCAAGAATTAATGTCTTATACCGTTCGGTCTCGATGCGGGGAAAAAATAAATATATTCATGCAATATCTATTTATACTTAGGAAAATGTTTGGACCAAAGAGAGATGAACAGACAGGTGAATGGAGAAGACTGCATAACAGTGAATTACATGGTCTTTATAGGAAACCAGATATAATGAGAACAGTTAAGTCTCGTAGACTGCGATAGGCAGGACATATGGCACGAATGGGAATGAAAAGCGTGCATGGAAGCTTCTTGTAGGAAAACCAGAGGGAAAACGCCCAGTTGGTAGACCAAGAATGAGGTGGGAGAATAACATTAACTATTATTTGAGGGAAGAAGATTATACAGGGGATGATTGGAAAACATTGGCTCAGGATAGGGATATATGGAGAGCTTAAGTCCGCGCGGCCATGAACCTACGAGTTCGATAGTGCCAGTGAGTTAGAGTTAGTTAATATATATTTATAAGTTACTTTATCACTGTTGTTGTTGGTCTTGACAGTTTGATCATTTTTCATTTACGTTACTAAATTGTATTGTGATTTTTTGTTTTATTCAATGCCCCCAAGTTGTCATTTTTTCGACATTTCTTGTGTTCTCTCCTGGCATTGGCGTATTTGTAACCCACTTCTGAGGTTGGGGAGCCTGGAAGGCGGGGTTACGGCTGCCCCGATGATATGATTGGTGATAGTGGTGCGCAAGGAGAGTCCATAATCCTAAACTTAATCTAAGGCGAATATGAATGATGATGATTATGATAGCCATATGATGTTCGGGGACCGTTTGGGTTTTACAGTTTTCTGACATTTGTCATACAAGTGAGGGAAAACCCCGAAAAAAAGTCACTCAGAAAACTCGTCCCAACCGAGGATCGAACCCGGGCCCGCTGTGTGACAAGGCAAGCAAGCTACCACGAGACCACAACGGTGGACTATCGTGATTATTGTAATACAGTATATTTTGCCCTGCTTGAGTGTAAATGAAGGCAACTTGGATTTAACTCCATCAGGTTAGATACAGAAATATGAAAAAAAAAAAAATGTGGATAACTCAACTAATCCCACACCATTAAGGGGATGTGAGATTTTTCTGTTTTATTTAGGACACTTTATAAATATATTCACTACCGGTAGTGTCGTTATTAGCTTCGTAGCAGAATCAAACACACTCTGCATATGAAGAGATTACCTAGGAGCAGTGGACCGTATCTTTATACAATTAGAAAGCACTACGACACCTTGCTAAAGCATTTAGCAACATCCATTAGAGACATTTCCCATTACGATAACCGATATTAATCACGCTTCGGTACCACAACACCACGAGTCCATTTATATGCTCACATATACAAGTACAGTACAAGTGGTTCATTGGCTTTCGGGCCCGGATTTTTCCTTATACAATTTATCACAATCGGCCGCGGTGGACTAGTGGTTATGCTCCTTGTCTCTAGTTCCGAGGGTCGCGGGTTCAAACCCGGCCGGGGTCGATGTATTTTTTTAGGATGGAAAAATCCAAGGAGCAAGTCCTCCGGGAGGGATTTTAAGCCGTGGGTCCCGAGTCTGAAGACTTTCAAGCTCGTAAAAGATCCTTAAGCCTGAATAAAAAGGCCTCTAAGCAAAATTTACCGAATTTTCCCATCCTAATACTACCTTGGTTTCCTAGATGTCAGTATGAGGCGGAACGCTGACCACGGGCCACTCCAATGACATCTATACGAAAACAAGTGTAATTAATTAGTATGGTTCAATTTCTTCCCTAGGGAAGAGCGCCTAAATCTCGTTGAGGGAAACAAGGGCTTACAAGAACAATTTGTCACATTCTATCGACGTATCATTGAGAATATGGGTGACAGCACATCCTGTTCAATACAACATTGGATACCTTTAGTCGACTTGGGAATCTTTGTTAGGTTTTTAATCAGTTTCAAGGCGATATATTTTCTTCAGAATGATTTAATCCCCTTATCCCAAAATGAATTATATAAATTATGTTATTCTAATAACTCAAGAGAATTTGGTCACCCAGACTTTATCTTTCATAGCAGGGCCGTTAAACAGTGTGAAAAGACGAGACCTCCAACCCGCATGCAGGTGCACATCCAATGAAACAACTTATCTGGCAAGTGAGTAGCAGTGTCTTACCGTGTCAGAATATCCGACTAGGGTTGAATAGGATAGGGGGAGGGGCGTCTTGTCACACCTAGTGAGCACGGTTTAAGGGCTCTGCTCCATAGGGTTTGTTGAAACGGAACAAGAAGTTTAGGCCTATTATAACAACTGATGGAATCTAATCTTCTTCTTTCGTCCAATGTAGACAAGGTGTATGTTCCTCTTCAATGTACTGCCTCAAATGTATCTTTCCATCTTTTCTTCGGGCGTTCAATATTTATTTTCCCAGTTGGGAATTTATCTCTAATTATTTTAACTATTTTGTCGTTTGACATATTTATATGTTCATTCCATTCTTTTCTTCCACTGTTTATCCAATTTGAAATGTGTTCTATTTGTAAATTTTCTCTTATCTTATCACTTCTAATGTGATATCTTAATGCTATGTTTTCTATTGTTCTCAGAACTTTCATTTCACAATCTTCCAGTAGGCATCGAGAATCAGTTGTTTCTGGTATAGTTTCTGCTGTGTATACATATATATATATATATATATATATATATATATATATACAAAGTGGTCTGACTACCGATTTATATATTTTAGTTTTAGCATCTTTTCTTAGATACCGTATTTTACGGACTATAAGACGCACTTTTTTCTTCGAAGAATTGCCTTCAAATTTTAGGTGCGTCTCATACTCGAAATTAATATAAAATGTCCAGTGTATGAATTAAAATTCCCGCCAGTCTTAAAAGTGGCCATATATTCGATGTCACGCGAAATCTATCTCTATCTGGCAAACCTGGATTCAACTGAGAGCAGTGCACGGATGCAACGAATGTGAGTTGCGGATTCACAAGCTTGTTAACACTGTCTCCCTCCCGCCCCGCCATCATAAACCCAGAACACTGTCTACCTTATGATGCATCATTGCAGTCTACGATGCCAATGGACTTAAACAAATGGATGATAGATAAAACCCAACATGAATTCACGCCGAAGGGAGCTTTAAAAGACATACAATCAAACAAGTGGATAAATCAGTGGATAAAGAAGTCGTGGTCTAGGGTGATAAAAGCCATCATTGTTAAATCTTTCAAGAAGTGCGGCGTAATAACGCTCTCGATGGCAACGAAGACCATCTTATATATGAAGAGGGCAACGATGACGACGAAGAGGAAGAAGAAGAAAGTTCAGATGACGATTTTCAGGGATTTTAAAGATCAGAACGTTTTTATAAACGAAGTTTTTTTAGTCTGGCTTTACAATCTAATAATAAAAATGGTGAAAATGTTATTTAAAAAAATCTTAAAAATAAAGGTGCGTCTTATGGTCCGTAGCTTGTTGTAGTCCGTAAAATACGGTATTTATTTTTCCAAATGGTTTCTTTCAAACAGCCTGAAACTCTATTGGCTTTATTTATTTGATTAATAACTTATTTTAAACTTGCATAACTGGTCACATTTACACCCAAGTAATTGAAATTTGATACTCTATTATGTTGTCATCTACTACCAGTTTACATCTTATGGGGAATCATGAGGATGTCATTGCAATCTAATGAAGATTGATATTACAGATAGTATTTTATTTAATGACGCCCTTTAACATTCAGGTAGTAAACATCGCAACTGGACGTGAAAGAGCCGTCAAATTTTGTTCAGACGCTTCTTATCTCAGGGTTCAACTTCGTTTATGTTCCGTAAATTTACGACACGGGACCCATCAATTTTACTTCCTTTCCGAAGGAAACAATAATCAGGATTTTTACGCCATGAAAAAAATAATCATCGACCCAGCAGGTTTTGAGCCCGCGAAACTCGTAACCAGAAGTAACTACAGCGCACAAATGAAATGTATGAAAGCAGTAGGTATTTCATACTCAGCACATTATATCATGAAGGATTGTACTATAACTTACCTTCATTTAAACGCTGAGCGAGCGTGTTAGTTCCGATTCAAATTTTTAATCATCACCCTTACCTCACAGTGAACTACGAAACATTAAAATATAAAGTAACTAAACTGAATATGAAGGGCAAATTTAATTACCGTAAAACAAAATGTGTAACATAAAAACTGAATACGCCTGAAATAATCTACAGATGTGAGTGACATTATGGACTGTTCCTAAATTCTCAGGTAGTAAACCATTGTATCGCTTGCAATTCCCCGTGCTCCACTTCGTCCCTTTGCTTTCATTCTTCTCGTCTGTGGACTATACTAGTCCACCGTGACCGATGAACTTATGGATCTAAATTAAACATTCGGTTGGAAATTAAAGTTATGACTACTGATGTGTTGGCAACTATATTTTCGTAATATGGAAGAGTTTGTGCAGGCACGCCTGTATTATCATGGTGAGTATGTGAAACTTACTTGGATATCATCATATTCACACCACATTTAAATTAATTAAATTGTGACAATTACTGATAGTTTTATTTTTTAAAGTGATAATCAGAGATCGAGAGTGACTGAAGTAATTTGTTCTTTAAAGAACACTAAATAATTCCCTTCTTAGATTTATCTACACACATGCAATGGACTCTTATATTAGCAGTTATGGACAATTGGACATATTACAGCATTCGATACAACGTGGAAATGGAATAAATCTACAAAAGGCACATACAACAATTTATATAATATTAAGACTTGATGGTATGATAAAATGCATTGCACACTGGAAAGATAGGTTAATTAAACATGACAGTACACTACTTTCCAATCCACATGTCACTGTGAGATTTAATAGGTCTAGGATCTTCTTATCAGGAATTAATATTGAATTGTGGTCACGATTACAAACAATGTAGTGCAACCTGTCTGACTTCCAGATGTAAAAATCTAAGAACAAAGCGTTGCAAACTTTTGGGTCAAACTTTTACAGATAGTAAGGGAGTGTAAAGTTCCGCGCCGTAGCCGAGTGGTTAAGACAAGATGCCTTGGCGCAGTGTTACGGGACTTGCGCTGGTTCGAGTCTCCAAGAAGGACAACATTTTCTCATGGAATTTCGGCCAGTATTGGACCGATGTCCACCCAGGATCGTGAGGAATTTTTGTGACTACAATAAGTAACGGTTCCAAGTTGAGAAAACAAGCTCAAACATTCTGACCACATGTCAGCCCTACACTGCCTGGATGATCATAAATTTCTGTTATTAACACATGTGGATGTGAGGCCAGCAGCCGTAAAGTTTTTTAAGGGAGTGTAAACATATAGCTCGGTGTTCATAAACTACTCGAATTATGGGTTCAAACCATTTGACTCCATTCTTCTTCTTCTTCTTCTTCTTCTTCCTTTGGCACTACGGTGGTCCTCTAAGAACCTTGGCCTCCTCCATAACAACTGCCCATTCTTTTCTATTACTAGCTTTCTGTCTCCATCGTTTCACCTTCAGATGTCTTAAGTCTTCCTCAACCTTATCTAACATCTTAGTTTCTCTCTTCCAACCTTTCTTCCTCCATCCGGTTTCCCTTCTAAAATCTTCTTACACCTTTTTTCTTGCTCCATCCACACACATGTCCTACCCATTCCAGACTCTTTCTTCTAATATCTCCTACCAGATCTAAATACCTATATAATTCTCTCAATTCCTGGTTCGTTCTTATTGTTCCTGTACTGCTCCATATATATCTTGTTTAATATTTTGTCTTTCCCATGTATTTAATATGCACTTATCTTTTTTCTAACAATGTTCATGTTTCGCTTCCAAACATAACTATTGGTTTCAATATTGTTTGATATGTTTTAATTGTTGTTATCCTATTTATTGTTCTTGACTTAAAAACTTATTTTAATGCATAGAGGCATTTATTGCACGTTGTAATCCTTGCTCGAACCTCTTCACTCAATTCATTTTTTGTTGTAATTAGAGAACCCAGATTTTTAATACTGTCAACTTTCTCAAATTTCTGACCATCTAGGACTATATATAAGATTAGATTTACTTCTACTCTTGACATTCTTATATATTTTGCTTTATCCTCGATTTAATCTATAACACTAAGCAACAAAAAATAAACTTTTTTTTCTTTTGTCTCAGAAAGAAAAATATGTGATTCTGATAGTACTTTTTCTCCTGAATTCAAAAATGTGATATAGGTTTTTCTCCATGACGCAAGGTTTCCGAGATACAGGCATTTATAATTTCAAACACTTTAATATTTTCTACATTCGTAACTACACAATATTCGAACATTCGGACTCGCCCTAGAAAGTAAGAAATGACGATTTCCTGCTATATTTCGTTTGTGGAGCAACCCTCTTGACGGTTCAACAATAATCGGTCAGCATATTAGGATTCCATTTGCCTTGATATCTCTTTTCCATAGCTGAAATCTCCTAATGAAAGTGTTCCTCGTGCTCATCGCTCACTAGCGCCATGGACGAAAAAAAAAAGTTTATTAAAAATAATTATTTAAATCCATTAATTGAAATTGAAAATAACAAAAACTGTGAGTGATGGAGAAATTCCAAAGACATATTTGAAAACACGATAAAAAACTGCATTAAGTACAACTATTCCTACTCATGAGACAAAAATCATGTTGACCAGTGAATTAGACGATAAGTGTATATTGTTCTAATGGGAACTTTCTCACAATATCCTGAATTTCGTTTGGAAATTGACGAGTATCACACGAGCAAATTACATGATTTTGGCCAGCTTTAAGTGGCTTCAATGATTCTCTCTCTGTCTCTCAAGTCCAACGTCTAGTCCTGACGTACCCGTTTTCAATCACTAGTTCCCCATCATAAAACACTAACTTTACAGTTTTTTTTAATATGAATATGGAAACTAAAGGATTGAGACACACTGTATATGGGGTACAGAAAGTTTGGTGTATAAATCACCAATGTTAAAATTTCTAGGAGGGATAAAATAGAACTCAGGGAAAACGTCATGCAAAAACAGAAACCTTGTTCCGGATAAAGTTCCATCTCATCACCACATGTGATATTGATGTTCTCGGTTCCAGATCTGCTCCAGGAACTCGTGGAACTGGTTCCGGAATCGTCATACTCTTCGTCACTGATATCCGCAATATCATCTGTTCAAATTCCCACAAGTAAAACATCATAACTTCAAACAATATCCGTGTATTCAACCATAAGTATATATTTTTACAAATTTGATAAACAAGGATATTCAAAGTATCGACGTACCAATCTATGAAAAGCTATCAGGAATTTTGGCATAAAAAGTATTTCATGATCAATCATTTCGTAAAAAAAACAGCTATTAATTTGTTGATAGTATGTGGCATTTAAGGCAGTCCGTCGCCGTGGCATAGTCGGTAGGGTCCCTACCTTCCACTCCGGCGATCCGGGTTCGATTCCCGGCGGGGTAGGGGATTTTAAATCTCCACCTTGGGTCTGGGTGTGTGTCCTGTCCTTGTGTCAATATGTGAGAATATAATAAAGTTAACAAAAAGGTAAAAACAATAAGGTAAAACAATAAAGTAAAACAAGAAGGAAAAACACAAATGAGAATAGATGTATCTTTAAAAAAAAAGGATAAAGAAAAATAATATGCCAAGTATAAACAATTTATTTCCATGAAAATCTAATTCCCACACAGAGGGGGAGAAGGAGGGAGAGATGGAGAATTGGAGAGAGAATTAAGGAATCGGATCGCTATTTGTATAACTAGACACATTTTATGTAACGTTCAGTAATGTCCAATTATTTATCAATATAGAACAACAAATCCACTCAATTTCACAATATTTTCAATTGTATAGTGAAGTGTTAGCTGTTATAAGAATACATATGGGTAGGTTATTTAATCTGCCTCGAAAGCTGTTAAAGAAACTCACCGAAATTGCTTAAACAAAGTTATTTTTATTTTTTTCTTCAGAAAGTTTACGTCAAATGAATGACTAGTGGTTATACTCCTTTCCTCTAGTTTTGAGAGTCGCGGGTACAAACCTGGCCAGGGTCGATTGATTTTTTACGACGGAAAAATCCAAGGAGCAAGTCCTCCGGGAGGGACTTTAAGCCGTGGGTCCCGAATCTGAAGATTTTCAGGCTCGTAAAAGATCCATAAGCCTGAATAATGAGGCCTCTAAGCAAAATTTACCGACCTCAACGACCTAGTAATGCCTTAGTTGCCTGATAGATGTCTCATAGAGTCGATGCGTTGACCGCATGCCATTCATGACATCTATGGACAAATAAGGGAACTAAAATTAATTTGGTCTAGTAACTCCTAACAAAGAAGAGGCTATGGTTCAAATAATGGGCTACAGTACAGTATTATTAGTAATAAAAAATGAATAAATAACATGCAGCAATTTTATTCGACCTAAAAGAGCCTAGTTTCCGTATTAAAATCTGAAATGACATTACTTTACTTCAAAACTTAAACTTACTTAAATAATAATTTATACTGCTTCTATTCATATATTCTGCAATTAAATAAATCAAGTAGGGGCCTAAGTCTAAATATTATTTTTAAAACTAGAACAGTGGCCAGCCTCATGAGCTAGTGATCCGATCTTCTGATTACGGTTCATGGGGTTCCGGATTCGATTTCCGGTCAGACCAAAGACATTTTTTCTTAAAGGGAATTATTTCTGTGGTCGCCCATGGTCTGGATTTAGACTAAGTTTAGGTTTAAGGACTCTCTTGGTTCATCATTATCATCCATCACCTATCATATCATCGGAATAACGTAACTCCGCCTTCCTGGCGCAGCGATTTAAGAATAAAGTTACAATTTCGCCATGCCAGGAGAGAATACCAGAATGGTTGCCTTGGTAAATAAAAGAAATTGAATAGTCGTTCACTCCATTACACTTTGTATCTCTTGTGACATGAAGTACAGTTTTCCCCAATGAAATGAGTTTTATTATTTTCTTTATTATTTTATTATTTATTATAGGGAGTAGGAGTCGTATGTAAATACATATTTGTTTTACAATAGTTAAATTTACATAGGCTCAATTCTGGAAATGCGTGCTATTATGCATTACAGAGACTCTTGATGTCACAACTCCTTTCGAAAAAGGTTAAACTGAAAATATATAAAACCATTATTCTACCAGTTATATTATATGGGTGCGAAACATGAACTCTTACTTTAAGGGAGGAAAGGAGATTATAAGTATTTGAGAATAAAGTACTTAGGAAAATTTTTGGACCAAAGAGAGATGAACAGACAGGTGAATGGAGAAGACTACATAACCATGAACAACATGGTCTTTATAGGAAGCCACATATAATAAGAACAGTTAAGTCATGTAGACTGAGATGGGCAGGGCATCTTGCAGGGAATGAAAGACTTGCATGGAAGCTTCTTGTAGGAAAGCCAGAGGGAAAACGCCCAGTTGGTAGACCAAGAATGAGGTGGGATAATAACATTAATTATGATTTGAGGGAAGTAGATTAAACAGGGAATGATTGGAAAGCATTAGCTCAGGTTATGGATGTATGGATAGCTTATGTCCATGTGACCATGAACCTACGGGTTCGATAGTGCCAGTGAGTAAGTAAGTAAGTAAGTAAAGTTAAAATTTCGTTATATATATTTACGAATCTGTGTATTTTGTCTGATTTAAGATGCTTTTTTTTCACATTTATTCATATTTCAGAAAAATTACATTTGAACATTTTATTTTAAATATGTTTGTTTCAAAGTTATTATTGTCAGATTAATATTTTAAATTCACTTTACTAGTATCTGCAATTGAAAGCCAGTCTTTTTAATTTATGGAATTTTGAAAACAAGTCGTGTTTATGTACATTCTTTTCTTTATTATTAAGCCTCGTCAATAAACTCCCTGTGCAAATAACATTTCTTATATTTGGTCTGGTCCCGACAATCAGTAGAGATACAGGGTTAAAAGATTTATAAGAGTTTAATACTGAATTTTATCATTTCTCACTGAATGACAAATTAAATTTGAAGAGAAAAATATATGCCTAAATCGGGATTTGAACCCGATTTCTCTGTTCTTTACACCAGTGCTTTAACGATTTAAGAGAAAAATCTATGTGTAAAACGAGATGCCTAATAACTTAAATCGTTAACGCACTGGTGTACAGAACCAGAGGTATTGGGTTCAAATCCCGATTTAGTCATATATTTTTCTCTTCAAATTTAAAAGATTTAGCTTAACATGATCTTGAAGAAAATTTCCGGGCTGTAGGCCGTGGTCATTGAGGCTTGAAGTTCCCGACATTTCGCCAGAGACTGCGTCCGGCATCCTCAAGGGTTGTCTTGAGAGGGGTTGTCTAAAGTCTCAAGACAACCCTTGAGGATGCCGGATGAAGTTTCTGGCAAAACGTCGGGGAACTTCAAGCCTCAAGACCACGCCCTACAGCCCGGATATCTTCTTCAAGATCATCATAATAACTCCGGTCGTGAAAGTCAAAATCAATACATACATTAGCTAAACATGTTTATTCAGTAATTTTGATTAGATTAGATTTATTTAGCCTGGTGGAGTTAAGGCCACGTGGCCTCTTCCACTCACCAGGACAAACATATATTACATCAGAATATAACAACCTGAATTAACTCTAATATTAAATACTAAATACAAATTTGATCAAAAAGATAATATCTATTATTACTTATTTTAGGAATTCTCACTATGAGGTATATTCATTAAGGTAGAATATGTTTATCACTCACCTCATATTGTTCTTCTTATTTGATTATAGACTAGTTTCGGAACATAGTTTCTGTTCCATCCTCAGTAACATCACGACCGTTGTTCTGTCGTCTTGAAGAGTTGTCCTTCTCTCCTTCCATTGGCTGACTGAAAAACCTCGAAACCAGGTCATTCTCACCGGGAATTTCAAAGTTCATTAATTTCTTCTTTTCGCTCTTTTGAATGTAGATCTTTTCCCAAACAGTAAGTTCTTTTGGTTTTTCTATTTGTTTTAATAATTTTGCTTCTTTCTCGATAAGATGTTTTTCAGACCATGCATGGGCAGCCATTGCAGATTTTTCTACTTCCCCTTTTTTGACATTCCTGAGATGTTCTTTAACTCTAGTTTTCAAATTTCTTTTAGTTTTCCTATGTAGAATTTCTCACATTCTTCACATTTAATTTGATAAATCCCTGATTTGTTTTCTTCTTTAATTTTCTCATTCTTATTAGGTCTAATCAGTCTGCTGATGCTGTAGTCATTTTTGGGTGCTAACCTTATGTTGAAATCTTAAAAAAATTTTTGAAACTTGTGTTTTAATGGATGATATGTGAATTTTCTAAATTTTACATTATCTTCTTTTACTTTTAGAAGAGTGCTTTGATTAATAAATTTTTGTCTTTTGAACTTGTTTATTTTTTTGAGTATCATTTTTATAGCAAAACCATTTTTCGTGGCTACGTTGATTATGTGTTTTTTTTCTTTTTCATAATTTTCTTTGTTCATTGGTATGTTCACTAATCTATGTGTCAAACTATTGAAAACGCTTCTTTGTGAGCTATGTGATTGAAACCTAAAGCTTTTATGTAGTTATCTATATGTGTCTTTTTTCTGTAAATTCCAAATTCTATCTTATTTTCTTCATTCCTTTTTAAGTTGAGATCTAAAAATGGTATTTCTCCATTGGAGAAATCAATGGAGAAATACCATTTTTAGATCTCAACTTAAAAAGGAATGAAGAAAATAAGATAGAATTTGGAATTTACAGAAAAAAGACACATATAGATAACTACATAAAAGCTTTAGGTTTCAATCACATAGCTCACAAAGAAGCAGTTTTCAATAGTTTGACACATAGATTAGTGAACATACCAATGAACAAAGAAAATTATGAAAAAGAAAAAGAACACATAATCAACGTAGCCACGAAAAATGGTTTTGCTATAAAAATGATACTCAAAAAAATAAACAAGTTCAAAAGACAAAAATTTATTAATCAAAGCACTCTTCTAAAAGTAAAAGAAGATAATGTAAAATTTAGAAAATTCACATATCATCCATTAAAACACCACAAGTTTCAAAAATTTTTTAAAGATTTCAACATAAGGTTAGCACCCAAAAATGACTACAGCATCAGCAGACTGACTAGACCTAATAAGAATGAGAAAATTATAGAAGAAAACAAATCAGGGATTTATCAAATTAAATGTGAAGAATGTGAGAAATTCTACATAGGAAAAACTAAAAGAAATTTGAAAACTAGAGTTAAAGAACATCTCAGGAATGTCAAGAAAGGGGAAGTAGAAAAATCTGCAGTGGCTGCCCATGCATGGTCTGAAAAACATCTTATCGAGAAAGAAGCAAAATTATTAAAACAAATAGAAAAACCAAAAGAACTTACTGTTTGGGAAAAGATCTACATTCAAAAGAGCGAAAAGAAGAAATTAATGAACTTTGAAATTCCCGGTGAGAATGACCTGGTTTCGAGGTTTTTCAGTCAGCCAATGGAAGGAGAGAAGGACAACTCTTCAAGACGACAGAACAACGGTCGTGATGTTACTGAGGATGGAACAGAAACTATGTTCCGAAACTAGTCTATAATCAAATAAGAAGAACAATATGAGGTGAGTGATAAACATATTCTACCTTAATATCTATTATATTACGATCTATAACGCAACCAGTTAATGTAAGTTAAAATTAAGACTAAAACTAATAATAACATGTATACAAGCAAGACATATTAAATTGTCCCTGTCTAATGTATATAAACAATAAAGAAAAATGAGATATAGAAAACTAATTTTACGATTATACAATATTTAAAACAAAGAAAAGAAAATATTTGTTAATCTTAATATTATTTTCATAAATAATTGAATTTATTAATGGTTAAAAGAATACTATCAGTGAGGTGTGCAAGTTAGTTTGTTATTAAATAATTCTTTAGTTTGTTTTTGAAGGGTGTTACAGTTTGACAGTCTCTGACATAGGGCGGAAGGTAATTCCATGTTTTAGTAAGTGAGACCGTAAAAGATAATGAATAATATACAGTGTGATGAGGAGGGACATAAAGGACAATGTGCTGATGGGATCGATTGTCAAGATTATGTGTATCGGATAGTCTGATGAAGCGGCGTGATAAATAATTAGGTGATGATGTGTGAAGTATTTTATAGAGAAGGGATAGGGAACAATCGCGTATGAAGATTGAGTACATCTTCAGTGTGGTTCGTTCATTCGATATCTTAAATAATTTAAAATATCATCAAATCGTAAATAATTATGTGTAAAATAACGATTGTAAGTGATTTTCCAAACTAAGTAATATAAAAAAAAAGGTACAGTAAACTGTGTAATGCCTGCCAGAAAACGTTTCCACCATTTATATTTTTAAAAAAATCACTCCATAGTTTGAGAATCTTTAATCCATATGCTCTATGTGCATTTTTATTATATATAAATCCTAGTCCTATTTATTATATTTATTTAGCGTGGTAGAGCTAAGGTCACGTAGCCTTCTCTTTCACTCACCACGACACATTTATACTAAAATAGATCACAATAATTATATTAGACACTAAATGAAAACTTGGTCAAACTAGCAATAACAATAGTGGTATTTATAGCATGATGTTAATTATAATTAAAATATAAACAAAGCAAGATAAATGATACATTATAAATCCCCTACTTAGGTAAAGGGTTCCTAATACAGGCTTTAAGAGGCCCCTAGGGTAGTAGGATGTTAAGTCTCATCATTTTAGACAGTCGGCACTTTATGTCAGTGATTTGTCAGCCCTGTGTGATGCCCCTTTATCCTCAGAACAGTCCGATACTCAATTCCGTTATAGGCTGAGTCAATGCAAAGGCCATAATGCAGCCAGAAGGTTTAGGCCTGTTTAAAGATCCTGACCCCCACCGCGACTCGAACCCGCGACCTTCCGGGTTAATGCTAAGACGTGCCCAATACAAAAAAATTTGAAATATTTTTCATCTAAGACCCTGAGTTCCCTACCTTATATTGCTTGTCTACGTCTCTATAACCATATAAATCTTTTCGATTGATATCTGAAACACCCTGTATAAAGATTGCTCATTTGGTTTGTTAGAATGGGTATGATTCCTCCAAATTCAAAGATGACTTAAATAATGAATACCAAAGATTATTACCTTTATTCAAAACTCTCAGTACGAATAGATACAATCATTTATTTACTGTTTTGGCAATATGACAAACTCAACCTAAATCCGAGTCAAGGTGAATATCGAGCAAGTTATGTTAGCATATGTACAGTAACGAAACATTCTACCGAGAGAATAAAAATATAGGGAATTCATATGTTAAATTTTGGTAATATGTGTGTTATTGCATATACAAGGAAATACCGTATAATACCCGTCAGTCTGACCTATATCCAGCTTCCTGGAGGGAAGATATTCGTGCGGGCGAACAATGCTTTAATCTCCAGTTTCAGACGTTTCCTCGGTCTGGTACTTTGTTTTGTATAATTTATTTTAACATTTGGCTCTAAATTATAAAACTATATAAATTATGGATCAACATGAGATGTCAATGATAACCTTTTATACACAAGGGCATAACAATAAGAATTAAGTTAATCTATGTCTAATAATTTCAGTTTAAGAAAATATTTATATTTATATTTACTAGGGCATTCGATAAGTAATGACAACACTATTATAGGACTACAAAACATTATTTAGGTTACTTTTGACATTACTAACTTCATTTATAGTTTCCACTCAAGTTGCCAAATCCTTGGAATATAACGCACTCCATCTGCATCAGCATTTCTGGATATATATTTCAAAATCGATATAGGGCTTTCTGGATAACAACTATTGAATGAAATCGAATGCCTCGTAGAGGTTCTTTGATCCTTGAGAATAAGTTGTAGTCCCGTCTGGTGAATTTGGTGGACGTACCAGTCCTACTTCCAAATCTCAGCTTCCAAACAAATTCGACTGAACATATTTTTTTAGGGCGGTATTACTTATTAGTAAATGCGAAACAGTGAATGTATTCACAAAATATTGCTATTTCGAAACTTTCAATATTATAGATTTATCCAACAAAGCTGGTCCACAACATACAGCAAGATTACAGTGGTCGCCATTACACCTTAACCGTTCTTAGAGTGATCCTAACATAAACAAACGCCAATTGTATCCTTCCGCCATTCGTGTCACAATTACTGTCACATTGACAGGGAGCACGTGTGAAGTATATGTAAAATATGTGTTCGTTGAATGGGGTAGATTACAAGAAATCTGGTTTAAGAGATTTTTCACTGAACTTGTGAAATACATTTAAACTGTTTTTTTTATAACTAGTCAAAGGTTCGCCAGACTTGTGTTTTAGAAATTTAGGTGGCGACACAGTAACAGAATACTCGACACCTTCAGCCATTTTTTGGCATCAGAATCGACTGAAGCATGACTCAAATGCATCATCCATATGTAATAAACCATTCTAAGTTGTAATAATTATTCATTAGGTATATTTTAGAATATTTTCTATGTTTAGAATATTATTTTCATTCATTTTAGGTAAATTCATAATTGTATACTTTAACGACGAATAACACGTATATTTAGAGGATATATTTTCAATTTAATGAAGGGAACTACTTTTTCGCGTGCTTTTTTTGCTTTTACGACGGTGTCCATAACCAATGAAAGCGAGCAGATCACATGGTTTTGTTTTGATGATGACCACTTCAAGGACGAATAGCCTTTAGGATCGCTAATTCACAACAGTGATGCCATTACTTATCGAATGTCCTAGTATTTATCTGCAGGACACGTAATCATATTTGCAGAGTTGTATGATAACAGAGAAAATATAAAATATAATTAAAATTAATTATAAAATTAATAAGTTATATCAAAATAGACTATGCTTCAACATCAACTAACGAAAATTAAAAATAAGCTTGTTACGATAACTATAACTAAACTGTATGATAATTTACTTGCTAAAAGTATATTACATATAAAAAAAAGTTCAGATTATAGCATCAATAAATTAAACTAGGCGCTAACGACATGGAAAACTTGAAGCCAACGAAATGAGACTCCTCATAAGAACATCAGAATTTATTGTACGGGAAAAAGAACATAGATCTTCGGGAAGAACATTAAATATCTCTCACTTACATCATATAGACAACATACAGAAGTAAATTGAAAACCATGAAGTAAGAATGGAAATAGGCTATCACGAATTGTATTCCAAATCCTATATTACCAACCCAGGTGATGACAAGACACATGAATATACAACCGATAATTAACTCACTGGCCCTATCAAACCCATAGATTCGTGGCCGCGTGGACTAAAGACCTCCATACAACCCTATCCTGAGCTAATGTTTTTCAACCATCCCCTGTATAATATACTTCTCTCAAACCATGGCTAATGTTATTCTCCCGCCTCATACTTGATCTACCAATTGGACTTTTTTTTCTCTGGTTTACCTACAAGAAGTTTTCATGTCCCGAATATACAACTGATAAAGGAGTTTGGGATTCTTTACAATTTTTTTTTTTCAAATGCCCCAGGTTTGTCTTTCGACATTCCTGGTTTCTCTCCTGGCATGGCCTACTTGTTACCCACTTCTGAGGTTGGGGCGCCTGGAAGGCGGGGTTACGTTGCCCCGATGATATGATGGGTGATGATGATGATGATGATGATGATGATAATGGGGCGCCAGGAGAGTCCCTAATCCTAATCTTAACCTAACAAGTTTACAATATGTGACTCGAATTTTTTTTCTAAGCTTCAATCAAACACCATGCGCATGCACCAACAAATGCGAAGTGATTTACACTATGGAATCACGGGATGCAGCCAACATATAGGCCTACACGTTACTTAAGGAACCTAAAAGCTAACCTAACGCAATTTAAGCACTCTAACCTGTGAAAGAATGCAACGCCCAAAAAATAAATAGTAATAATTCCATGGCGCGAGAGGCCTAGAAGGCCGTTAGCCTATCAGCCGTATGCTGGCCTCACATCCACATGTGTCCATCACAGAGATAGATGATCATCTAGTCAGTGTAGGGGTGACATGTGGTCGGCATGTCGAGTCCCCCAGCCGTTATAGTTGGTTTCCTCAACCTAGAACCGCGACTTATTGTAGCCTCACGATGCTGGGTGGGCACCGGTCCCATACTGGCCGAAATACCATGAGAAAACTTGTTCCCCCATGGAGACTCGAACCAGCGCAAGTCCCGTAGCTCTGCGCCAAGGCTTCTTGCCTTAAACCACTCGGCTATGGCGCGGAACCAAAAATAAATAGTATGTTCTGATATTCTGAAGTATATGTGTACAGTTAATTAGTACACACTCTATGTTGGCTGCACTGGAACTCGACTTTATTTTTGCTTAGAATATTCGTAAAAATCAATATGGCTGCTACATCTTCATGCTAAATATGTAGTTAAATATCATAGAAAAATATATTGAAATAATAGAAAAAATGTAAAAATCATTGTAAATGGTGGTAAATAATTTGAAAAATGAAACCCTAACAATAAAATTTGACAGGAGTTTATGAAGGAATTAAAAAAAATCGCGTCACATGTAAAGATTAATCAAGGAGTTATTTACGTATCTATAAAACAAATTAACTGAATATAAGTTTCCTTTCTGTATGAATTAAAATATGCTTTCTGATGCTTCACATCAAGATCTCTTTTAATTTAAATTTGTAAGTGATTAGTACAAACAGATATTAAAATTATTGGATCTGACATCACTCTAGATTTGTAGATACAAAAAAAAAGCAGGAGGCGTTTATACAGATAGGACTGCGTACTTACATATTATTGTCATCACCATCATCATCATCACCACCACCACCACCATCACCATTATTATTATTATTATTATTATTATATTATTATTATTATTATTATTATTATTATTATTATTATTATTTAGTTCCACAAGCTACGAACGAAATAACATACAAATAATAAGAGCGCCGTTGTCATACAGTTAATAGTCAATCTTGATATTCATTTACGTTTATACAACAATTGTCTGCACTTGTCTCATGTTTTCATTAACTCAGGGTAAATGTAGACCACAAATTAAATCGGAGAGTAGTTAGTTCAGAATTATCAGAAAGCATAAAAGTAAACAGCAATGTTGGCCATGTACAATCAGGTTCCTGTTTATATTCTCAAGAAGTTGTAATGCCACTAAGTGTACTCACATAACAAAAAATATAAATACAGGCCTACATCTCATTTGGCTCAACTAAAAAAAATCGGGTATGAAGATTTTAGGTCATGAGTTTTTATTGGTGGGCTTAAGTCCATAACAGTCCAGAGGCAGGGCCTCTAATCAGGCATAACTGGTTACCGAGACTCTTTTTGCTTCTTTCCCTCATTACCATTGTAGAAAATTGCTAACGGAAACGTTCGTCACTGACAGTTCCGAGCTTTACCGGAGACTATTTAACTCATGTCCCAAATGGGAGTTAATGACTAATTACGTTTCAATGAATTTTGTTTTACATCCAATCACAGTCGTGCTCTTTATCGAGTCCTGCTTTTGTGATAAAGAAAACTCATCCTTTTTAATATTCTGAACAGGTCAGAGCATTATTTTTCAGTGACTGGCACTCCAACAAATACACTGAATATAGCAAGCTGTGAACAGATTTCTTCGAACTACACACTTGATAATTGTGTGTTCAATAATTGTGTTTTTTAAATAACAATTTCACCGAGTTGTTTACTAAAAAATAAATTAATAACCTATAAGCTTACTGTTGGTTATAATATACAGTTTGACGCGTTTCATTTTTTTTTCACTAGGGTGTATTCTTACAATATTGCGATTCTATTTGGCAATAAAAAATATGATCAAGTTGCAGTGGATAAACGAAACATAACCACACATTTCTGATTTGTTTTCAAACATCGCCGTTTACATTAAATATATAAATATTTTAAAATACGGGCAACTATGTTTAAATAATTATTTTTGAGTAAACAGTTTAATTGTATTTGTTAAATAGTCCTAACAAATGCCATTCTTGATTTCCAAATCATCTAGCTAAATTCATTCGTGAGATTACTTATGATAAATCTATTGCTTGAAAAAATAAAGCCTGCCATATAAATCATATTATGCTGTGACTGTCGCAAAGAAAAATGCCAGATGAAAAAAAAAATGCTGGTAACATAATCGAATTTTGTATCAGGAGCTAAACTAAAATCAGTTAAACTATTTTCTTTTTGTAAAAATAAATTAATGTAATTTAATAAATTGTAATAGCTGTTAGTAAAACTGGACTTTGGAAGTTTGTAAACGATAGAACTGAAGAAGATATATTTCAGAATTCTTGAAAGATGTTTGTCTAGGGGAAGAAAAATTGCAGTATCTTTCTCGTGTAAATAATCGAGTAGGCGCTGCTAACATATTGCTATGTTTTCCCACAGAAGGAAAAGGAAAGAAAAATAAATAGTGTTAGCAACCGTGCTGCTCCCTCAGGGACAGATTCTACAAAGTTTAGTTTCAGGTTTAACTACTGGACAGAGTTACACTATTTACAAAATCCTATAGTGAAATGTATAAACTATTCTCCCAATACTGACATCTTCATTTTATAACACACACGTGATATTTTATTAACTAGATTTATGAAAGGCGAACAAAGCATGAAACAGCTTAAAGTTTACAGTAAAATGCATGGTCTGTGAACAAGAACAGAATTCACTATTCTGTTCATGTAAAATAGTCTCTGGCGATCTGGAACATTTCTTTCAAACACACTGGCGTCAGCTTTTCAAAATAAATCCAACAATTCTTTCATCTCTCACTACTTTTTATCTCTGTGAAGACCAAGCTATTTCACTCAATATGTCTATACAACTGTTACATCACACTTGATTATCATAAGTAATGCCAAGAGTGATTTCCAATTTATCTAGAGAATTTGGAAATCAAGAGTGGAATTTGTTAGGACTATTTAACGAATACAATTAAGCTGTTTACTCACAAATCATTATTTAACTATAGTTATTTTAAAATATTTTTATATTTAATGTAAACGGCGATGTTTGAAAACAAATGAGAAACGATAGGTACGCTTTATCTGCTTCTTTTGTTTATCACTGCAACCAGATCATACTATTTATTGCCAAACGAACGCAATATTGTAAGAATGCTCTCTAGTGGAGAAAAAATGAAACAAATCAAACTGTATATTAATTCATTTCTGATGTCGTAAGATGTAAATATGACAATTATATTTTTCTGGATTGTTACCTGGGAAAAAAATACATTTAAAAAAGTGCAAACAGTGGTTTCTTTCTTTGGTGGTATAATCAATTGCTACAAATGTTTTTATATTAACTCCCGCATGCGGCATTTGTTGACATTCATGCACAATATATACAATCTGGTAGCCGTATTTCTCACAGGCTCAGTCACTGCAAAATACAGGGCAAGTCAAAATGTTGTGCAGGTTTTCAGAAATTTATTATGTGAAATGTAATGAACATATAATATCGTGAGACATATTGTATGAAAGGTAAACTCTCAAAGTTTAGTTGTCCACTTCTAAAGTTCCGCGTTCACCCGCAAGATGTCAACAGCAGAGCAGTAAAGGAAAATGGCGTTGACTGGGGATCAGAAGTCTTTCTGTGTGCTTGATTACCATGTAAACAACTCTGTGACTAGTGTTCAACGACATTTCCGTACCAGATACGATAAAGACCCCGCCGGATGGGAGATCCATTCGTAAGTGGTACACACAATTTAGGGATTCAGGCTGTATCTGTAAACGAAAATCGACTGGCCGTCCGTCGACGAGTGAAGAGACAGTCGAACGCGTTCGCACATGCTTCGTGCGGAGTCCACAGAAATCCACCTACCGGGGAGCGACAGAACTTCAACTACCACAAAAAACTGTATGGCGGATTCTCCGGAAACGTTTACAGATGAAACCCTACCACTTGCAACTGGTTCAAGCCTTAAAACCCGCCGATTATGCTTTGCGAGCGTCCTTCTGTGTTGATTTTCTCGCATTAATGGAAGAGAATGAGTTCCATGGAGAGGGTAGTTTACAGTGATGAAGCGACTTTCCACCTTTCAGGAAAAGTGAATAGACACAATGTAAGGATTTGGGGAACTGGTAACCCCCATGCAACTCTGGAACATCAACGCGATTCTCCGAAAGTGAATGTCTTTTGTGCCATTTCCCATGCAAAGGTTTATGGGCCCTTTTTCTTTCATGAACGTACTGTGAACGGACATGTTTTCCTTGATATGCTACAACAATGGCTCCTTCCGCAGCTTGAAGCGGATAGTCCAGATTTCATTCTGCAGTTGGATGGTGCCCCTCCACATTACCATGGCAGTGTTCGAGACCATTTGAATACGGCTTTACCACAACGCTGGATAGGCCGTGCATCTCAGGGTGATCAACAACTCATTCATTGGCCACCTCGTTCACCAGATCTAACCCCGTGTGATTTCTTCATGTGGGGTCTTGTAAAGGATCATGTTTACGTACCACCACTTCCAACAACACTGCATGAACTGCGTGCCCGCATCACAGCAGCCATTGCTGATATCGACCGCGGACTGCTACAGAAAGTTTGGCAGGAGATTGAATATCGGCTTGACATCTGTCGTGTAACAAAAGGCGCTCACATAGAACATCTGTGAATATTTAAAAAAAAACTTTGAGAGTTTACCTTTCATACAATATGTCTCACAATATTATATGTTCATTACATTTCACATAATAAATTTCTGAAAACCTGCACAACATTTTGACTTGCCCTGTAATGGTCAGACCTGTTCAGAATATTAAAAAGGAGGAGCTTTCTTTAATATGGTAATTATAACACTGATAAATATTTCGTGAAACACGACTCTGATTGGTTGTGAAACAGAAATAATTGAAACGTGATTGGCCATTGAGTCCCATTTGGGGCATGAGTTAAATAGTCAATATAATATATGCGATTGAATATTACATTGTGTTTTCACTCATATGCTAATAGTAGCCTAATTTTATCATTCTGTTTTTATGGAAGCAAGTTAAATTTACCAGAGAAGCCTTGGTATCCATTGACAACGGCATGTAATTGCTGAAGTTACTTCCCTAGGGAAGAAAAGTAATTGACTTAATTAATAATGTAAAAATGTTACCTACTTACAATTTTATTGAGTAATACAATCTAATTTTATTGAATCACACTTATTTATTCCTCTATATCACAATGATATCTGTAATTTGCAGTCAAATTGTTATTTAAAATGTCTGCCACTAATTCAAACATTAACAATTGCAGTTGTTTTATCAAGATTCCCTTGTCATTAAACAATTGAAGGGCTTAGGGCAGTAACATGATAAGCCACATTCTGTTAAGAAATGCCATTTATTACAACGATAGCAAATAAATGTATTGGAATATCCATAAAATCATTTGTAAGTGCACCAGTGAAGAGATAAAACACACTGGCACACGATGTATTAACAACAATACTGTCCAATTAGTATTTATAATTTTTTGAAACATTAAAATCCTTATATCTCAGAAAAACAATATGTGGCTTAACATATTATACCACTAAGCCCTTAAATAGTTTAATATTTAATTGCTCTTTATGTATACTGTACTACGTAAATGTATATACAAAACTATATCCAAAAGTGTTGATATACTGTATATATTAAACGAAATAAATCACGGCATTTTAAATGAACCGAACTCTATTTGAAACAATATTGAAAGTTGACTTAACAAAATACAGTAATTCTGTCTGATGGCGTCACGGCTTGCTGTAGTTTCAACTAAATTATTTTCGGCATTTAGCGTATATAAGCCTAGATTGGCCAGACTGCTAACGTCAGTCAGTTATAATGAACACAAATATTTCCAACAAAGATATTACTTTTCTATTATTTATTATTTTTAAAACACAATCGTGAAAAATATAATGCACAACACACGTTTGTGAAGTGTTTTACAGAATCTCGAAAATTATAACCTCGCTATCGCTCAGTTTTTAATTATTTGCTCGCTTCTGTAAAAACCACTTCCTAACCTCGCATTGTAATATACTATTCCTGTCTACTCATTTTTACTCAACAGCCTAGTCTTATTTACTATGTGAGCTATCGATGAAATAACGCAAAAAGATTAAGGGTCGGTTTCACCAACAGAGGTAACTGTATTACGCCAGTTTAAGCTATGCATTATACACGAGGGAAACTGGCATAATACAGTTACCTCTGTTGGCGAAATCGACCCTAAGTGCAATAGTAATACCTGTGTTAATGTCTTAATTCTAACGCTCATATTGTGTATCTTATTATATTTATAAAATTAAAACTATAATATAAAAACAATGTTACTTAATAGGTCCTGAGTGCAATACAGGTTAAGCAGATAAAGACCTGTCTTCTACTCATTTTGCTGATGATAGGATTAGTCCCGAAATATCTACAGATAATTAATACTTTACAAAGTTGAGAAGGTGGACTTAATATGTAACATTTTTATAATTTCATATTATAATTTTAATTTTATGACTAATTCCTCAACAGAATTTTATCATGAAACTTATTAATATTGACTATTATATTTTATATAATAGAATAACAGATCGGTAAAAAACATTTTAATATTTAGAATGTTTTCATAGATATTTCTAAGATTCGAGCAACGAGTAATAGTTTTTGGCAACAACTTAAGTACTACTGAACCGAAAGTGCTATTTTGATTCGTTACATCAGTGCTGTTATCCTCCCTTCACAGTGAGATTCGTGAACTATGCCAATTTCCTTTCTCTTTGTATCTACTCCCACTCTCCTTTCTACTCCTCCCTTTGCTCTGTTTGTAGTGCGCAACTTCCCCTTCTACCTCGGAACGCTCAAATAGGCTACACACATAGTGAACACTATCATTCGATCATAGATTTTCGTTTGGAACACTGGTTTGTCGTCTAGAGGACGCCAGCTGCGTATTTTGGGTTTTGGTCCGGCAAGCCAGGGTAAAGCACCCTATGCAGGACTAAAAGTATGTATGAGAGGTTGATTGTGTAAATTATGTTATTTCTGGTATTATTTATTGTTTCTCCTTTAGTATTCGAATGATCAAGTTACGTATTTCTTTAATTTCACTTTTCAAACTTCAGACGTGCAATTTAACATTAAATATCATTTTAAGTAAATACCAATGTTTGATTATTGTATGTTAGCTACGCTACAGCTGTCTTGCATTATTCCTGTACATAAGCTTGCTCAAAAGGTTATATGAGCTCCTTTTTCCCGTCTAGCTTTCATGTTTGATAATAGTACATTCAGATTAATTAAGCATCATATATTACTACAGTGTGTTTTAAGAACTATTATTGATTAATGTTTATGAATTTGGATAGGAACGATGAATCAATCTTTGCCTCTCATGGGCCCAGGCAAAGGATTATGAATAGTACTGATAGTTATGAATTCTATGCTAATATATATATATATATATATATATATATATATATACACCACACACACACACACACACACACACACACACAAGGTAGTAGATCGAAACACGGCAGCGCAAGTTGGTTGCAGTTCGCATGGTTTAATGAAGTTTGGTAACCAGGCAGTGAAGAAGAGGTAGTAACGCGGCGCACTACAGTGGATGAAAATGTTCATTTTTTATCAAATTCTAAAAGTAAACAAAAGAAAGTAACTATGCAAATGTTACGTATTTTAGAGCTTGGTCAAAAAACAAACACTTGCCGATGCACAAATTACCCATTTCTGTTTATATTTTGAAGACTTTTAATGTCTCCCAGTGTACATGAGACATTTACCGGCCACTTATTTGCATCCAGTCTGCCGCGCATTCAAATTAGTAATGAGTAGAGACCGGATTATATGCATTTGCAAATTTAGACCTTTTTCACCTCTTATTGCATATTTTAACTAACTAACGATAATGCATAATTTCAACATTTTTAAAATCTGTGTTGTTTTACAATGAACATTTCGAGGCCATCAAAAGTGTAGTAAACAATTTCGATAGTGCAGAGGCTTTGGCAGTTTGTCAATGCAAAGAAGCATTTAACGAATCCAGTTAAAAAAAATGACTGTGATTAACACTAATTTTTCCCATATACCTGCAACTATTAAGAAGTTTGAAACTCAAGGTTTGGCGTTGATTGATTCTATTCAGTTAATGGATAAAATACGTCAACTGAATCCCTTATTGCCGGAGGTATGCCCAAGCAAACTTAAGGAAATATTTGAGAACATTTTGAACCATAACCCAGGCTTTGAACCTTTGTGTCAAATTCATATATATTTTTTTTATAAATGGGACGGGCGAGCTTTAGGCAGAAATAATAAGTGCCAAAATAGCACCTAAATTCAAATACAGCCCAATTACTTCAGATGACGTAGAACGGTCCTTTTCTCTTTATAAACATATTTTGAGCGATCGAAGACATAACCTTACTACCGATCGCTTCTGTTCACAATAGCAGCAAAATGTAGAATATTTTAATTTGTAAACAATACTTTTGCCTGATGCTGGTTGATAAGTTATCATTTATTATCGATAAATGATAATATTAATAAATAGATAATAAAATACTAATAACTTTAATTTAGAAATAAAATATCTAATAAAGTAATAATTATTGTTTTTTATTACTTGGTATTGCATATATTGACTTTTTCATGAATATTTCGAGCTTGTTATGTTGCATATAATCCGGTCTCTAGTAATGAATCATTACATTACGATAAGTCTCTCTGGGGTACAGTACTCTTTGAGTTATACTTGCTCTTCATTCCTAATGTGTGGAGAAAAGACTCAAACAAAATTACCCTTTCTTGTAATTAAACAATGAGCTTAACAACTGCTGCCACAATTCTGAATGGTTGGATTTTTTAAGCGGCCTACATTGACGATAATATTGCTGGGCTGACCCACACAATGCAATATTATTGACAAATAAGTTGGCTCACGGCTGACACTTCTGTATTCAACATGTGGAATAAAAAGAAAGCATGTTATGTGGTCAATGCATTACTAGTTATAACTTTAAAAAGGGGGGACGCAGACAGATGAAGAAATGGTTCAAAAAAAGAAATGAGTACCACACATGAAAATTTGAGTGAACTAAGAGTAAGTGAACCAAGGATCCGGATAATTTTCTCTATATATACGAAACAAATGTTCATTATTTTCTATTCTGTTACTATAATATTTACTCTTGGCATTTCACTAAGCTGGTAAACTCTGATACACCCAGATGGATTATAAAATAATTTTCTTTCATCTCATTTTTTTGTAGTCAAATTTGATAATTCTATATTTACTGCACATGTGAAAATACAGAACTGAATCAGTATTGTGCAATATTACCCACAAACGTAGCAATGTTTACCAGATTGCAAAATAAAAATCAAACCCTTTTTGATTGATACAATATATTGCGCAATCTTTCAATAAGATCTACAGACGGTCTATATTATTGTACAATATCAATAATTATTTTAGAAAATATTTATTGTCTAGGGACAGCTTTAGAAGAGAGGAACTGACAGAATTCCTTTACCTGAGCGTGTAGATTTGAACCATGTTTAATGCACATTTATATACTAATAGGACTTACATTATATTTCATATATATTGTATCGTCCACCGCTGTGGTCTCGAGGTAGCGTGCTGCCTTATCACGCAGCGGGCCCGGGTTCGATCCCCGGTCGGGACAGTTTCTCTGGGTGAGGTTTTTATCGGGGTTTTTCCTCACCTGTAAGACAACTGTCAATAAAACTTTAAGGCCCAAACGGTCCCCGAAATCATATGGCCATCATCATCGTCACCCTTACCATTATCATCATCTTTCACCGGTGTGGAAAGCAACGGGAAGCTACCACACCTACAATTTCCTAGTAATGCTGCAAAGCAAGCATTAAATTGCTATGATTGCAGTGAAAGACCTGCCCTCGGGCAGAATTACTATGGACGGATATATTGCATCTTCAATCTAAATATTCTTCTTTTCAATATAACATTTGAAACTTCCGAAAAAATAGTATTCGGCTTGCAATTATCACGAGTAATTCCCAAATTATCGATAAATTCACGACTCATAAAGTGAGGAGTGAATTTATCTAGAGAATTTGGAAATCAAGAGTGGCATTTGTTACGACTATCTAACGAATAAAATTAAGCTGTTTACTCACAAATAATTATTTAAATATAGTTATTTTAAAATATTTACATATTTAATGTAAATGGCGATGTTTGAAAACAAATGAGAAACGTTTGTTATGTTTCACTTGTTCATCACTGCAACCAGATCATATTATTTATTGTCAAAGGATCTCAATATTGTAAGAATGTACCCTAGTGGAGAAAAAATGAACCAACATTATAGGTTATTAATTAATTTATAATGCCCTATGATGTAAATATGTCAATTATATTTTTTCTGGAACGTGAATTCCTGGAAAATAATACGTTTAAGAAAGTGCAAACAGTGTTTTTTTTTGGTGGTATAATCAATTGCTACATGTTTTATATTATTTCTCGCAATTACTATCTGGTTACAATCGTGCACTATATATATATATATACATATATATACACAATCTGATAGCCATAAGCATTCTAGAATTCTTACATATTAATATATAGATTGTTATATTCAACGTATTTCTTAGAGAGTCAAGTCACTGCAAAATAATGGTCTGACCTATTCAGAATGTTAAAAAGAAGGAGCTTGATTTAAAAGTGATAAAATTAAATTGATAAAATCGATGTGAAAAACGACTGTGATTGGTTGTAAATCAAAATTCATTGAAATGTGATTGACCATTGATTCCCATTTGGGGCATGAGTTAAAAGTCACAATAAAATTCGCCTTTTGTACTTTTATTAACACTTCGCGCCGATATTTTAAAGAATTATTACGGAGAATAATTCGGCATCTCTTCGACATCTTAGCAGAAACTGAAGCTGTATTCCCGATTTCTTCGTATTCGTTGCTAATGTCAGGTGATGACACCTTCAATCTGATTGATCAACAATGGTTAAAACTGTGTAACCTTTTAGAGCCATCCGTACCGTGGTATGTTGAAATTAATTACCGTAAAAATGACATTATTATTTAGAGATATCGTAATGATTAGCTTGGCCGACAATTTTTCTTTCTTTTTTTCTGTACAATTTAATGCATGAATAAACATTATTATTATTATTATTATTATATTATTATTATATTATTATTATTATTATTATCATCATCATAGTACATTCACGAATTTGACCTGTTTCGGCCTCAAGAGAAACACCATCCAAAAATCTTTTGAGTGGACGTCCTGGTCTTCTTCTTCCTACAGGTTGATATCTTAACATTTGTTTGGGTATTCTGTGATCTTCCATTCGATGAACATGTTGCATCCATCTTGACTTATAATCAGAAATTTTGTTTTCTAAAGATTCCATGTGTAATCTTATTATTATGATTTTTAGATTTTTTAGATTTATTTATTTAGCCTGGTGGAGTTAAGGCCATGTGGCCTTCTCTTCCACTCACCAGGGCAAACATATATTACATCAGAATATAACAATCACAATGAACGCTAATAATAAATACTAAATAAAAATTTACTGTGGAACAATACAGAGAACATTCAAAAATAAAATTAGAAAAGAAACCAAGATAAAAATTTATAATGTTATGGCGGTTCCCACAATATTGTATGGATGTGAAACTTGGGCTCCAGTGAAAAGGCAGAAGGATAGAATGTAGACGGCAGAGATGCGGTTCCTAAAACAAGTAAAAGGATGTACAAGATTTGATAGAATAAGAAATGAGGATATAAGAGAATTGAAAGTACAGCCTTTATTGGATAAAGTCACGAATTATAGACAGAAATGGATTGATCACATGGATGGAATGAGTAAGGAGAGATATCCATTGTTAGCCAGAAATTATCAAGCAAGAGGAAGGCGTGATGTTGGAAGACCTTAGACGTTGGGCTGATGCATTATGAAGTCGGAACGGGCAATTGCCTAATCCCTGGAGTGATGATGATGATGATGAATCAAAATTTGATCAAAAAGATAATATCTATTATATTACGATCTATAATGCAACTAGTTAATGTTAGTTAAAATTAAGACTAAAACTAATAATAAAATGTATACAATCAAGATATATTAAATTGTCCCTGTCTAATGTATATATAAAACAAAGAAAAATAATGAGATATAGAAAACTAATTTTACGTTTGTACAATATTTAAAACAAAACAAAAGAAAATATTATTATTATTATTATTATTATTATTATTAAATAATTAAAATGGTATGGTCATGTAAAATGATTTGAGGGAAGTAGATTATACAGGGAATGATTGGAAAGCATTAGCTCAGGATAGGGATGTATGGAGAGCTTATGTCCGTGCGGCCATGAACCTACGGGTTCGATAGTGCCAGTGAGTAAGTAAGTATGGTCATGTAAAAATAATGGCAGAATAATACTAGAATGAGTGCCACTTTGTAGAAGAACAAGAGGAAGGCCAAAATAACATGGATTCACGGTGTTTTCAGCAGTATGAGGGGAAAAAGGACTGGACGATGGAGATTGGAATGACAATGAGATGTGGAGGAGAATGGCAGTAGATTAATTGGGCGTAAGATGTTGTGAAACATTGTAAAACCTGCTAAATAAATAAATAATAATAACAATAATTTAATAATAATAATCATAATAATAATCATCATCTCATCATCATCTTCATTCATGGATTAGGTCTGTTGACCCGTTCCGACTTCAGCCCATCTCTTTCTAGGTCTGCCCACATCTCGGGTGCCTTTAGGTTTGTATTTTGTTATTTGTTTTGGATATCTATCTTCATTCATTCTGTCTATGTGTTGCTTCCATTTTTGTCTATATGTATCCATTTTATCAGTTATTGCAAATATTTCAAGTTCCTGTCTTATTTCTGTGTTCTTGATTCTGTCTTCCTTAGTGCACCCTTTAACAGATCTCAAAAATTTCATTTCTGCTGCCGTTATCCTACTTAGGTCTTGTTTTTTATGTATCCAGGCTTCTGAACCATAGAGCAGTACCGGTACTGCCAACATTTTATAAAATTTCAGTTGGGTCTCTCTTGTTGTTTTGTTATTTAGTGTTCGTTTTATCGTACCACATATTCCCTGGAATTTTGCTATTTTATTATTTATATCATTATCATAATTAAATGAAATGTCACATCCTAGATAATTGAGATGGTTCACCTGTTCTATGATTTTGTTTCCTATTACTATTTTCGATCTGATTTGATTTTTCATAATAATAATAATCATAATAATAATAATCATAATAATAATAATAACTAACTCACTGGCACTATCGAACCCGTAGGTTCATGGCCGCGCGCACATAAGCTCATCATACATCCCTATCCTGAGCTAATGTTTTCCAAACATTCCCTGTATAATATACTTCCCTCAAATCATAGTTAATGTTATTCTCCCACCTCATTCTTGGTCTACCAAATGGGCGTTTTCCATCTGGTTTTCCAACAAGAAGCTTCCATGCACATCTTTCATTCCCCATTCGTGCCACATGTCCTGCCCATCGCAGTCTACGAGATTTAACTGTTCTTATTATATCTGGCTTCCTATAAAGACCATGTAGTTCACTGTTTAGTAATAATAATAATATTATTATTATTATTATATAATTATTATTGTTATTATTGTATAATAATAATTATTATTATTATTATAATAATAATTATTATTATTATTATTATTATTATGATGTTAGTAGTAGCAGTAGTAGTGTCTTTCTAAATATTACTTTACAATTTTGTTAAAATGAGAATTTAAATATAATTTTACTACGTGCATGTATAAACCGGAGTTAACTTATATAAGGAAGGCTTAAGGATTCCAAAGGTGTTTTGGCTGTTGTTTAGGTCTCTCCGCACGAATTATGCAGGTCTGGTGTATGTGAAAGTGAATACACACACTATAGGTAAAATATCCAGTACCGGCTTGGCATATCTGGTTAAATAATTTACATCTGGTTAATGTGGAGTGCGAACCGCAGACCTCAGCCACGAGCTATAACATTCTTGGATCATTGACCCAGATCCTGCGCCCACTGGAGACAAAAAGCACCTGCCTTGTCTGGTGCCTTGTAATGTTATTATTAGAATTATCCCCTCACCACAAACATGTCCAGATTAATTAAGAATTAAACACACATGAAACCAAGTGTTGACTCACCAGACTTGCTTTCGGGAAGTATTAAGTTCAGTTCCCTGGATTCGCAATTCGAATACCATTTTTTAGAAACATTAAAATAAAACATGATTTAAGGTCGTCAATAGAAGAGTCAGTCAGTACAAATAAGGTTTTCCGTGCAATATAGAGTATCAATATTTCTAAAATTCATTGTTATCACATTTGAGGTTATGTATTATTTTGTTAAAATATTAATAAGTACCTTCCTCAATTAAAATGAATTTTTATTTTAAAAAGTTCGTTAATTATTTCAAAATATGTTTCATCTTCGGCATTAAAATTGATTTTTGTTTTAAAAAAAGCCTTAATTATTTAAACTTATGTATGCCTTTCAAAATATGTTTCAGCTTCGGCATGTTATGGTACCAATTAAAATGAATTTTCGTTTTAAAAAACTTAGTTAATTGGCCTACCGGTATTTAAAATCATGTAGGTCTTTCAAAGCATGTTTCATCTTTGGCTTGTTAGTTGATAAAATCATGTAGGCATTTCAAAACACGTTTCATCTTCGGCGTGTTTTTTGATACCAAATAACATGCCAAAGATGAAACATTTTGAAATACCTATATGATTTTAAATAATGAACAAAGTTTTTTAAACAAACATCCTTTTTAATTGAGGTAGACGGGTATGAAAAGGTACTTAAATTAATATTTTTACAAGTAACATGCCGAAGATTGAACATGTTTTGAAAGGCCTACACGGTTTTAAATAATTAAGGAAGTTTTTAAAGAAAAAATCAGTTTTAACTGAACTGAGGAGGATGGGTATGAAAAGGTGCTTATGCTAATGTTTTTTAAAAACTTCAATATAGAGTAGCAATTTTTTTTGTGCCAAACCTCCCTCTAAAAAAAAAAAAAGACAAGTTCAAAGGGATTCAACATGTGCATAACATACAAAATATGAGTTTTTATTAATTATTAAGGAAGTTAACTACTCTCTACAAAAAGAAAACACCAATTCACGTAAGCATAATATGAAATCAACAAAGTGATATTTCTCCAACGATAGAAGACTAGATATAAAACCTTCCATTTGCAACAGACATGGATGTTATTTGCGGAAGCTCACGTTACACTTTGACACTTGTGTTAGACGAAAACTGCTATACAGTTGTTTATCCCTTTTTAAAAATAAAATAAAAAAGAAACGAGGAAAACCAAGAGACGCGTGTAATCCTATAACGTTTGGAATTGGTTTCGTTGCTATAAAAGAAAAAAAAATCTATAACACTTCTCTCAGTATCTCAAAGATTACAACGCAGCTTAAAAACCTCCCACTTTTATTTCTATTTTTTTCTGAGCCCTTATACATCATCCACCAAGACACCATTTTAGTACTGCAGTATTAGAAATCCTGAAGTTTTACTATATTAGATTTAATGATTGGATAGTGACGTATTTATAAAAAATAATGTCCATCCAAGCCCTTTATAAATTAGCAAGAAAAATAACTCATTTAATATAATAATGATATCCATCCATCCATCCATAGTAATTCTGCCCGACGGCAGGTCTTTCACTGCAATCATAGCATTTTCATGCTATACTTTGCAGCTTTACAAGGGCATTATAGGTGTGTTAGTTTCCCGTTGCTTTCCACACCGGTAAAGGATGATAATGAAAATGATAAGGATGATGGTGATGGCCGGATTATTTTTGAGGGTTGTTGGGCCCTAAGCTTCCTGTCATTTAGGAGCCTGCCCCTACCGGGAATCGAATCCGGACCCGCTGCGTGACAAGGCAGCACGCTACCTCGAGACAACAGCGGTGGACTAGTAATGATAATTAGGACTAAATTTATAAACTTACAAAAGTTTCATACTTAGGAAGTGTATTTCGAGAACATAAGGGTGACATTGGGTCAAAATTACAAAAATATAATAAAATGAATGGAGTAATAAGAAGACTTTTAGTAAAGAGATGAGTACAGATACAAGAATAACATCACATCAGCTGCTCTAAAATACGGAAGTGAAATGTGGATTTTAAACAAAATAAATTCTTATAAACTTAGAGTAAGCGAAATACGTTTCTTACGATCACTGTTATGAGTTAATGGAGTGGATCACCAAAGGAACACTATTATCAGAAAAAAAAATAGAGTACCAAGTTAAATGAAGATACAGAAAGATGGAAAAATCATCTTAGAAGAATGGAAAGAAATATACTTCTAAAATTAACATTCCAATATACTCCAACTGGACATTAGGGACCAAGAAAGACCAAAACATCGGTGGGAAGATCAAGACTATCTTCGTTACGTTTACCGTCACAGGCCACATGGCCTGTTCATGATGAGGATGAAAAATTTAAAGACAATATAAGTGGAATGTTGATTTTTTCAGATTGTTATAAATATAAGCCTAGAAATTGAGTATGTGCTATGTGATCTGAACAAGTGCTCAATAAGCTTATTGAGATAGTTCTTGATAGAAGAGGGCAGTGAATTCCAGAAGCAGATTAGGCCTACCGCCATTCGCTCATAAGGAACCTATGTGTGACACGTCAAAGAATCTTCGGATATGAAAAGAATAACTCTAGCGCAATTTCCTATTGAAAAGCATAACTTTGGCATTAATTTCTGACGAAAAACATAATTTTGAAACAATTTTACGATGAAAGCATAACTCTGGCACAACTTCCTAATGAAAGGCCGTCCGATTGGATTTGTATCAGAAATAAAGGAATTTTTTAATTCGTCCCAAACTAATTAAGTTCTATACTTTAAAAAATTCTGATATTTATAACAATACGTAACATTATTTCTTTTCGAAAGTGTATGTTCTTGTGAACATTTCAAATAATCATCAAGCTAAATATTTGTTGACAGATTTTTTCCCCTGATATAATATTTGAAATTGGCTAAGGTTATGTTTTAATTTATTAAATTAATAATGCATTTAATATTACCTAAATGAACTCACTACATTTTCAGAAATTATTAAAGAAAATAAATTTTAGGAAATATTACTTTCGGAAGATGAACCACTGCAGGAGGGACAGTCCCAAACCTATAAAATTAAGATTATATACAGTAGTAACATGAACTGCGGTCAAGAAGAGGATAGCAATGGTAAAAGAAGCCTTTAACAAGAAGAGAAGCATTTTCTGCGGACCTTTGGCAAAAGAATTACGGAAGAGGCTAGTGAAGTGTTTTGTGTGGAGTGTAGCATTTGTATGGTGTATATTTGGAAATTACGACCCCCATCCACATTCAACCAGAATGATATTTTTTATTTGCCTACGCCATTCAACGATCAATTCCCAATAAAGTCATGATTTTATACTTGGAACTTGTCATAATAGTTGTTATTGGTAGGAGAAGGACAATTACTACTTCAAAAATGCCACTAGAAGCTTTTGAGATGTGGATATGGAGAAGGATAGAATATATAAAATGAACAGACAAAATTAAAAATATAGATGTGGTAGACAGAGTGGGTGAAGGAAGAACAATGCTGGAACTCATGAAGAAAAGGAAAAGAAATTGGGTTGGCCACTGGTTAAGAAGAAACTGTCTGTTGACGGATGCCCTGGAAGGAATGGTCAATGGAAAGAAAGTTAGAGGCATAAAAATATATCAGATGATAGATAATTTTTAAATAAATGGTTTGTATGCGGATACAAAAAGAAAAGCTAAGTTAAGGAAAGAGTGGAGAATGCTGAGTTTGCAGTGAAAGACCTGCTCTTGGGCAGAACACTAATAAAAAATGTAGACTATAAGTTCCGTATGTCAAAACAATCAGTAACTTCTGTAAACATCTAAACGTTTGTTGGTAGAGTTCTTTTTCGTTCTGTATAATTACAGTAAAGCTCCCTAGGCCAACTAAAAATACACGAGTATAATAATAATAATAATATATAATAATAATAATAATAATAATAATAATAATAATAATACTTTATTTATTCTGGCAGAGTTAAGGCCATAAGGCCCGCTCTTCCACTCAACCAGCACAAATACAAATAAATATTTGACAAATATAGATATACACTATACTAATTATAAACAGTTAAAGATACAATAATGTAGCAATGTAAATGTCATGTACAAACAACATTTTATAGGGTAGTAACAATAATGATACGATTCACAGTATCCACAGTAATTCTGCCCGAAGGCAGGTCCTTCACTGCAATCATAGCATTTTCATGCTATGCTTGCAGCTTTACTAGGGAATTGTGTAGGTGTGGTAGCTTCCCGTTGCTTTCCACACCAGTGGAGGATGATGGTGATGATGATAATGATAAGGATGATGGCCATATGATTTCGGGGACCGTTTGGGCCTTAAACTTTTCCTGACATTTGTCTTACAGGTGAGGAAAAACCCCGATAAAAACCTCACCCAGAAAAACTGCCCCGACCGGGGATCGAACCCGGGCCCGCTGCGTGACAAGGCAGCACGCTACCTCGAGACCACAGCGGTGGACAATGATACGATAATAATAATAATAATAATAATAATAATAATAATAATAATTATTATTATTATTATTATATAAATATGATAAATTATACTAGAAACACCAATTAATATATATACCTTACACTGGATAATAATGAAGTCGAGTTTAGAGCAAATATAAATTTAGATTTCTTTTAAAAGATGCCAATGTCCGGCAGCCCTTTATTTCTTGTGGTAGGGAATTTCCAGTTGCGAGAAGTGAAGATGGTATATGACCTGGAGTGATGTGATGTCCTATGTTGCGGTATATTAAGCAAGAGACTATGTTGTGATCTTGTGTTTAAGTTATGGTTTGAGGATAGATACTGGAAACGGGATGATAAATAATTGGGAATCGAGGTATGTAGGATCTTAAATAGGAGAATTAGACAGTGCGATTTTCTTCTCTCTTTTAGATGTAGCCATGACAATTCGTGTAATAATCGAGAAATGTGATCGTATTTTCGAACATTAAATATGAATCTGATACACGTATTATGGACACGCTGCAGTTTGTCCGACAATCCGTCACTTATGTCAGTTAGTAGAACGTCACAGTAGTCAAAATGCGGCATCACTAAGGTTTGAATTAAAATTCTTTTAACTGCTCTCATAAAAAAATTGTATCAGCAACATTATTTTAACGCTCTTATTTTACATAATTACAGCTGTAATATCATTTTAAAATACACACTTAATAGAGAACACAGTTAAATAAACTAAATTATTTATGCAAGAATGAATCAAATTCTGCATACGATCCCAACAAATGCTATTACCATAGGACACATTAATAATGTGTGCTATTACCATAGGACACATTAATAATGTGTTAAATTCTATCCAATATTTGGGGGGACACTGATTAAAAGCACCACCAACATAATGCTAATAAAAATAGTTACATTTGGAATATTTCTACTAATAGAATCAAAAATAAAAATAGTTGGACGGGATATGACATAAATAATTGAACTGTGTCCGAGCAAGAAAATTTGCTCATTTACATTATTTTATTTGTGTTTGTATCATGCATGCACAATCAATAATAAATAAATGTTGATCACATCCTTCAGACCACGCGAAATTCAGTTCACGTCGGTTATTTTTATTTTATTTTAGTTGTAATAACTAAATACTATTGTAGTTAAATTTTAACATTACAAGTAAATAAATATTTTGTGTTATGGGTAGTGAATTCAACCAACAACTAGCTATATACATATTACTAAATAATCAAGTTACACTGCAAAAATCTCAATGTTGGTTTTGGGACCAACATTAATGCTGAGGGGAGTATACAACAAACATGTACTACTGGTATCAAAAGCTATCCAGTTTATTATAAACTGTAGACAGCAGAATATACAAATATTACACTAATGCTGTGTTTGATATCGGATGTGACTCACCAAAGCTGTGTTTAGCCACTGTGTTTATGTTACGTATTAAAGACACAACTGGTTAAGAAAGAGCTCATTCACACACGGCCTACACACATTGCACGCTCACGCACGTTCGGGCATCAAGGTTTGCCAATCTAAAGGCGTGGTGGTACAAATGATATCAATTCCTAATATAGCGAGGTACTGCTCCAACGAGTATAAGCCTATGACAATTTTCCTTATCCGCTAAAATATTCTCTAGTAATATAATACATTTTAAAATTGTTTAAAACCCCTCGAAGAAGCAAATGAAATATGGTCAGAAAATCCTGGGTTGATGGTGGCCGTAAGAATTTCGAGTGTGTTTCATTTGGAAGAGAAGTAAAACTACGGACCTCTGCCGCAAATTTACGGCACATAAAAATGTATGGACCCTACAATAGAGAGCATCAAGCGAAATCTGAGTTCATTTTACTGTAGAAATGATTCACGATGATAAATTACTTGATATGTTAAATAAAATATAACGATTTGTCTCAGAAGGTGTTATTTAAGGTCCGAATTCCAAATTCCGAGTCAACATATTTTCACTTTTATATTTTTCTTCAGTCGTCATGACAATTTCTGAGATTGGTGCGAATTTGCTCTAGACCCAGGAACACATAGGGAAATAAAAATACAAAGTCTATTCGTATACATGTAAACATCCTAGATGCGTTTCAACTACAAATATTCAAGCTTCTCAAAACGTCCTTTGCTGTGCATTAGTCGGTAGAGTCCATCTTTAATTCCGGCGATCCGGATTCGATTTCCGGGGCGGGATAGGGGAATTTAAATCTCCACCTTGAGAATGGGTGTATGTCGTGCCCTTATGTTTATAGGTGTGAATATGGAAAATAGTTTAAAATAAGAAAGAAGAAGGATAAACGATGCCAACTAGACAAAATAAGAAATAAAAATAAAATCGAACATACATACAAATGTAATCTAGCTGGTGTACAGTTACTTCGACGATACTGGTATGTTGCCAATTACTTTATTAAGTTAAACATATTAAAAAAAACTGATTACCTTCCCCAAATAACTTAAGTTATACAGAATGTGTGGAAACAACACCGACAATGTTTAATATTCATTTGGCCATGCCGACGAACTGATCATTTTTATATCCAAAAACGCACAGTTCGGACGCTCACGTGGGCGTCGAAGTTTCATCCGGTTCATTTTTTGTCCTAATACGAAATTATGCAACCCACCGGCCATTAGCAGTAGTGTGGCAAAATGCGCCTTAACTTTTCTGTGCTACATCTCTCCACAATTCATGGTTCACATCCAAATTGGGTAGTTTCTGTTGTGTAACAGTGTAGTAAAGCTGATGAGAGCATTACATATACCAGCACACAAGTTCGGGCAAATTAAACATAGACTCAATTCTGGAAATGCATGCTATTATGCATTGCAGAGACTTTTGATGTCCCAACTCCTTTCAAAAAACGTTAAGCTGAAAATATATAAAACTATTATTCTACCAGTTATAGTATATGGGTGCAAAACATGGACTCTTACTTTAAGGGAGGAAAGGAGATTACGAGTATTTGAGAATAAAGTTCTTAGGAAAATTTTTGGACCAAAGAGAGATGAACAGACAGGTGAATGGAGAAGACTACATAACAATGAACTACATTAAAATATATATGTAGTCAATATGCCCATTTCACCAATTAATGTTTTAAAATGGTCAACAAGTTTCTACAGCCAAGCTGTCATTCTCAAGACCAGATATTGACTGAAACATTAATTGGTGAAATGGGCATATTGACTACATATATATTTTAATATTATATCACCAAGAAGATCACTTGTGTATTAAATGAACTACATGGTCTTTATATGAAGCCAGATATAATAAGAACAATTAAGTCTCGTAGACTGCGATGGGCAGGACATGTTGCACGAATGGGGAATGGAAGACGTGCATGGAAGCTTCTTGTAGGAAAGCCAGAGGGAAAACGCCCAGTTGGTAGACCAAGAATGAGGTGGGAGAACAACATTAACTATGATTTGAGGAAAGTAGATTATACAGGGAATGATTGGAAAGCATTAGCTCAGGATAGGGATGTATGGAGAGCTTATGTCCGCGCGGCCATGAACCTACGGGTTCGATAGTGCCAGTGAGTAAGTAAGTAAGTAAGCACAAAAGTAGCTATTGGAATGACCAATATGCTACTTGCATAGGCCTACAAATTTGATGGCGACGGCGGAACCGCTGCACGGCTATATTCGGAAAGGTTTCCCAATAGAAATATTCGCAATTTTGAACGTTCGCAAGAATTGACATAAGTCTATGAGAAACCGGAAAGTTCCAAATAAGTATCACATTTGCAACCCTGAGTTTTTCCACAATGTAGGCGAGTATGTGTGTGTTTGTGCCTCGTTACATTTTACTAACTTATAGTGTTAATGTGATATTGAGAAACTTGTCGAAAGTGTATGGATCCAAATTACAAAGCTTTCGGTACAGTGATGGTTATGCATTCCACATTTTGTTAAGAAACCTCCAGACAATTAATAAGAATATCATATTGTGCATTAATTACATATGGTCTTCAAATTGTCAACGTCCAATCTAGTTTCAGAGTTTACATCGGTCTTGAGATTGGAATATATTGTTTAACACGGTGACTGTCTGCTAAATTGTATTAAAATCGCTCCATGAATTCGACCGATTATTTCTGATGTTGAAACCATTTTATCCTTCATGTACACCGAACAAAATACAGTAATCTGAAGAAATTTTAACCTCCCAGAGACCCCAAATGATGAATTTCCGGATATGGGCACTTCTTAAAAAAGTTTGCAGTGTCGCTCGTTATCCAAAGCGCAATTGGCGTTTTTTATATTATTGTGTAAATTTGCATTATTTTGCAGAGTATCACAGATCTATACAATCCTGACCCATTTTGAAAGAATGACCAGGATCATCAGAATATGCATTACAATGCTGTAGTCTACAAGAAAGTTTTATTCTTATTACATCTTATAACTCCCCAGAAAATGAATGTAGTATTTATACAGTGTTATAAACTTGAATGATTATCGTTAGGAGACATTTAGAAACATGATATTGGTATCAATGGAAAGTGAAACTCAAATATTTTTTGTTATGTCGGTAAACCTATTGCATATGTATTAATTTCTTTGGTAGGAGACGATATAATAGAAAAAATGGTTACATTGGCCTCCATGCTCTCCCGACCTCACTCCTTGTGATTTTTTACTGTGGGATTTTATAAAACAAGTGTATCAGCCACCATTACCACGTACCATTGAGGATCTTCGTGTTCGCATCATAGAGGTCATTGCACTGGTGTATGGTCTAATGCTACGATGTGTATGACAGGAAATTGACTGCAGACTTGATGTGTGTCGTGAGACACAGGGAGCTCACATTGAGCACATATGACGACCTACTTAAGGTTGTGAACCAAATGTTTATCTATCTGTTTCATGTTTTCCAGTGGAAAAAATTGTTGGAGTTCCTGTTTCTGTTGATACCAATTTCATATTTTTAAATTTTTGCTGGATTAAGAATAACACATGTGATTTAACCGAATGGATAACAAAAAAATATTCGAGTTTTTCTTTCCATTGACACCAATATCATGTTTCTAAGTGTCTCCTAACGACAGCTATTCAAAGTTGTAATCGGAAAGGTAATTTATAGTATCACTGTGTATGTATAAAACTATTCATATTGTACAAAATCTATCTTTCCTCGCCTTGTTTAATAATTCCAAAGTTTGTATTATGTGGGATACCATTTCTGGCAGGATTTTATTCGTAGGATTTAATTTTAGCTATGGTTTCATTAAGATATTTAAATGTTTTTGGAATTTTATTTTACTTTGCTACAGGCTTAAATGTTCGTTCTTCATTTCGTTTATTTTCTCTTTTTTGCATTTCCTTTACGATGAGAAAAATCGTTACATTCCAAGAATTCTAAAGGAAACAGAAAAAGAGAGAGAGAGAGAGAGATAGAGATAGAGAGGAGAGAGAGAGAGATAGAGAGGAGAGAGAGAGAGATAGAGAGGAGAGAGAGAGAGGTAGAGAGATAGAGAGGAGAGAGAGATAGAGAGGAGAGAGAGATAGAGAGGAGAGAGAGATAGAGAGGAGAGAGAGATAGAGAGGAGAGAGAGATAGAGAGGAGAGAGGAGATAGAGAGATAGAGAGAGAGGAGATAGAGAGAGAGAGAGAGAGAGAAAGGGAGAGAATAAACAGTCATCCACTACATTCTCAAAGTAGTTATGTTCAATTACAGTAAGTGCATCATAAAAATCGTAACTTTCCTTCATAGTCACATGACGTTTCCCTTAAGAGGTTTTATGATCGCCATACTTCACATTTAACTAAATAACCAAGTCATATGCATAAAGCAGTTACGTATTTTGTGCTCTCTTCACAATTTCAGTTGCCTTTCTGACAATTATAAAAATATAATTTCAGACAATCTGCTTTCTAGGATAGACGATACAAAGGGCTCAAGTGTTTGCCTATGTATGTTTATTTATATGTATATGTTATGTGTATGTCTGTATAAAAAATAAAGTGATACCACTACAGGCCTCAGGAGACTCTTGGGGTAGTAGGAGGTTAAGGCTCCCACTTTTTCTAGACAATCGGCATTTGATGTCAGCCGGGTTATCAGCCCTGTGTGACGGCCGCCATTACCCCCAAAAGAACCGTCTGGAACTCATTTTCGTTAGAGATTGAGTCGACCTCAGAGGCATAGTGCCTCCAGAAGACTTAGGTCAGTTTTAAAAATCCTGACCCCACCGGGACTAGAACCCTCGACCTTCCGGCTTATAGCGTATTGATGTAGGTATGTGTACATAATTATAACCTATATATATGATATGAAAAGAAAAATGAATGCTTGAATCAGGATTTGAACCCGAGTCTCTAAACTCGGTACGTTTAGCGTTCTAACGACCTGAGCTATCCAAGTATTCCAACACAAACATAATTTTTTTTTATATATGTAGTATTCTCAATTCACACAAGAGGTAGCGGAAAATCGTTCCGACTGACACCTAGTGGCCAACATAACAGTTAAGCAAATTTTTAAAGAGAATATTTACTTTGTAGCAGTAACGCTTGTATATTTAGATGTTATAACTATATTTTTGACATTTGGCAATGAAGGCAAATATGATATGAAAAGAAAAATGAATGCTTGAGTCGGGATTTGATCCCGAGTCTCTAAACTCTGTAAGTTTAGCGCTCTAATGGCCTTAGCTACCCAAGTATTCCAACACAAACACGCATTTTTCTTACATATGTAGTATTCTCAATTCACACAAGAGGTAGCGGAAAATAGTTCCGACTGACATCTAGTGGCCAACATAACAGTTAAGCAAAATTTTAAAGAGAATATTTACTTTATAGCAGTAACGTTTGTATATTTAGATGTTATAACTATATTCTATTTTATTTATTTATTTGCTAAATATAAATTGCAATTTGCAATCTGGAAAAGTGGATGTAAGTGGTAAAAGACGTTTAGCATTAGGTGGGGTGAGGGCGGGTTTGAAATAAAAAAAATAAATGAAAACTACCCATATATTTCAGCATAATTATACAACTCAGAACAATTTCAACCCAACTCGATACACATACGTTATAATATACAATCAAAAAAAGATTATGTGGGAGATTAGAGAGTTTTCGAGGTCGCTAATCTGATCAGTAACAGTCCCGATACAATTTAATCCCGCGCTTGAGCACTTGAAAAGGAGAAGAGCAGGCGAGAAGGGGTGAAAAATAAAAATGACAAAAGGGACCAAGATTAATGTCACATCCATAGTTTTTCGGGGACGATAAGCTGACTGATCACGGTCCACATCCCTTTTTAAGCCCATTTTTTACATCTAACACTCCTAGAGGGGGAAGGCATTAAAATAAAATATCCAAAATGACCGAGATTGTTGTGTAATCCATAGATTTCCGGTCGCTAAGTTCATTGTTGACAGTCCCGATGATATATAATGGTCTTAAATGTTGACTTCCATCACGTATAGTGGGATGAAAGGGGGTAAAATGTAAAAAATAATAGGAAAGGACTGATATTAGAGCAAATCCATAGTTTTTCGGGTCAATGATATGAATAGTGACACTCACTATATACCCTACAGTCCAAGTTCAGCCCATATCTGGATAGCGATGAAAAATAAAATGTTCAAAATGACCGGGGTCGCTAAGCAGATTGGCGACAAAAAAGATAAAGTCTATAGTTAAAATGTTCTCTCCAGAGTCTGATCTTTCAATACGTGAAGCTCAAGCTGCTTTCAGGTAACCTAAAATGGAATGCTCAATTTCATACATTACAGGTAATTTTGGTTGTTTCCAGAGAAGATTACAAAATTTGAATATTCAGGCCTTTCCCATGGACATAATTGAGAATATTAAACAAAAACTATCTACTGTAAAAGGAGAAGTAGGAATCAACGTTTCGCGAAAGTTCCAGGCAGTAATTGATACAAACCTCAGTACATACAAGATACTTAATGGTGAAGAGGTACCATCTCCGGTGGGCATATCTCCAGGAAAAATAGTCTTATTGACGTGACATCCTGCGATGTAGAACGATCGTTTTCTTCATACATGAATATTTTATCTGACAGACGTCTATCATTTACTCCGGAAAACATGGATAAGTATTATATCTCATAGCGCATTGTGCAATGAAATAAACAATTTGTGTCACTTTCTCTTAATTTCTTCAATAGTTTATAAAGAAATGTTTCTACAATTTTTTTCTGTATATAAGTTTAAACATGTTGTGCAGAACAATCAGGGGCCTGCATATATTAGGCTCAACACTTCAAATATTCAGAAGATATTAAAATTGAAAACTGAAGTTGGTGCAATGCTTAAAATATCAAACTGTGGCTAACAATTTGATAAATAACTACTCTAGAGTACTTTGGAGCAAAACATATTACACGGAGGATCATTTGTGAATAAAATTAGCTAATATTCATGTATAATTTTTAATTACATATTTATTTGATATTGCATATGCAATTACATATTTTACTATATTTTGCTACATGTTTATGTAGATATTTCTCAATTTGATACTACATAAAAACCAGGGTTCTACTTATCACTATTCACCAGGGTTCTACTTATCACTATTCAAATTTTTCATACACCCTCAGGGGTCCTCATCTAGGGGATATGTGGATGGCGACCACAAGGTGCCCAAGCTGAGCAAAACATTTCTTCCACTTACTTGTGTTTTGCACTCTTTTAACTTTACTATCTAACCTCTCTTGGTTAACTCTTGTTTTTTTCGACCCCGACGCTATTAGGGCATCCGAGGGCTAGGGAGTCTTTCCTTTCTTCCATTTCTTCTTTCCTTTATTTTCTTTTCTTCTCCAGAAAAGCCTGACCAGAGGCCATAAGATGGCAGCCCCATCACTGGTCTTGCCTTCTTTTGGCCAGCAACCAATCGAAGGGACTATTATTATGCTTTCAAGTCTTATACGAGAATTTCCCAGGGAGGGAAAATTTTCTGTAGGATCGTAACAGGCCTTGGCCTAATACTTGGAAGGAAGAAGAAGAAGAAGAAATTTTTCATACAAATGAGTTTAAGAGATTGGGCCAAAAAGTGTGGAGGAATGAGATTGCAAAAAAAGAAACAACGTGTTTATCTCTAATCTACTTTTTGCGGATGTCGAAATGATAGTTGTACAGGATAAAGCAGATGTGGATTATAGCCTATGTGCCGAAACTACAAGAAGAGTACAGCAAGGAGGGGTTAAAAATAAATTTGAATAAAACAGAATATATGACTAAAGGTAATGGCGAAATTGAAATAGAATGATAGAAAATTAAGAAAGTTGGAATTTTCAAACATTTGAACTCAATATTACAGAAGATGGATTATCAAAACTATAAATAGATAGACGCATACGCCATGGAAGAGGAGCTATTGGAATGTTAAATACATTATTTTCTAGTAGTAATATCTTTTAAGATAAAACAAAGAAAATAATAGAATAAAACAATAGTGGATAGTGTGATGGTTTATGGGGCAAAAATGTAGACAACAGGGAGGAAAACTGAGAGCCACTGAAATTGACATATTAAAAAAAAAAGAGGCTGCGAAGTCAGGGAAAGACAGAATAAAGAATTTACAAATAAGAAAATTAATGAATAAAGAAAAATACGTAATAGATATAATACACGAGAAAATATTACAGTGGTTCGGACATGTAATTAGAATGGAAAATGGAAGACTACCTAAGGAAGAGAATGCGATGGACACCAAAAGGGAGAAACAGGAAAGGAAAACTAAATAGATACAGGATGGATGGATGGATGGATGGATGTATGGATGTATGGAGCAAGATCTATCGAACTGAAAGTAATACAAAATACAGATGCATTGGAAAAGGAAAATTGTATAGTGAGTAAACATATATTGAGGAAAACTACAGCCTTGTGGGCAGTCCTAAATAAATTAAAAAAATCATCATTATCAATAGTAACAATTATGTGTGTAATATAATCAAGTAGCAGATGATATTTCGAATATCTAACACATTGCCACTATCGAACCCTTAGGTTCATGGCCGCGCGGATATAAGCTCTCCATGCATCCCAATCCCGAGCTAATGTCTTCCAATCATTCCCTTATGATCTACTTCCTTCAAATCATGGTTAATGTTATTCTCCCACCTCATTCTTGGTCTACCAACTGGTCGTTTTCCCTCTAGTTTTCCTACAAGAAGCTTACATGCACTTTTTCATTTCCCATTCGTGCCACACGTCCTGCCCATCGCAGTCTAAGAGACTTAACTGTTCTTATTATATCTGTCTTCCTATAAAGACCATGTAGTTATGTAATCTTTTTATTCACCTGTCTGTTCATCTCTCTTTGGCCCAAAAATTTTCCTAAGAACTTTATTCTCAAATATTCGTAAAATCCTTTCCTCCCTTAAAGTAAGAGTCCTTGATTCGCATCCATATAATACACCGTGTCCACAAATATAGTATCATACTTTAAAGTACTACTACGTCGCTTTGGATAATCGTATCTAAATGAAACTGGTGACAATCAAAAGAGAAACTCAAAAAGTTTTGCTATACCTCATAGATATTGAATGTGGCCCCTACGAGTGACGCTGCAGACATCGACTTTTAATCTGTCTGCTAAACATCCAACAATGAACCCATATCGGCCCAAAAAAAAAATTAGATTTAGTTTAGTTTTTGTATTGTTGTCCATTATTCTACATTGTTAACACGTACAAAACTTTTTGAGTTTCTCTTTTGATTGTCACCAATTTCATTTAGATACGATTATCCAAAGCGACGTAGTAGTAGTTTAAAGTATGATACTATATTTGTGGACACGGTGTACAACTGGTAGAATCCTCTTACTCCAAGCGCGACAGGCGTAGAAGGCCCTTGGCTGACCATCCGCTGCTGGCCTCACATCCACATGTGTTAATCACAGCCGTTATAAATTTAATATTAAGTTTAGGTTAAATAGATACAAGATTAATACTTCCATCTTATGTATATTATTATTACATTATATGAGCAACAATATAAGATTAAGAAACCATAATGTAATATAACTGTAAACACCTTAGATTTAGTTTCAACTAGCAGCACTCTGTAAAAGTATAATGAATTAAATAAAGAAATCACGCTAGATAATAAATAGGGGCATGAGCAGACCTGGGGATATGGGCATTAAGCCCGAGGAAACCCAGGGGGATGTTGGTGGGGCCCTTAAATAAAAAAAAAAGCGTTATAGCTGGTATTCTCAACCTGGAGTCGCTACTTATTGTAGCTACCCAAATGCCTCACGATGCTGGGTGGGCATCGGTCCCATACAGGCCGAAATTCCATAAGAAAAAACTGGTAGAATAACGGTTTAATATATTTTCAGTTTAACATGTTTTGAAAGGAGTAGGGACAAGAGTCGCTGTAATGCATAATAGCATGTATTTCCAGAATTGAGCCTATGTTTAATTTATTTGTGCATCTCATTTCCATTTGTGATTATTGTTCCTGGGTATTTGAATTCAGCCACTTCTTCAAAACTTCCATCATTTGTCACTAAGAAAAAAATGTTATACTGTATTGTATATTGTGCCTAGGCTAAAATATTGTCTCCTAAGTAACTGCACTGGTACGAAATCACGTATCTTATTTCTAAGTCATGTAAATAAAAGTGTATTTGGTATCTTAGGGATACCATCCATTCTTCTTCTTTCTTGTTCCTCTACGAATGAAAGCTAGCAACTTGTTGCGTATCCATTCACTTCAGTCACTATGGTGATATTCCTTCCATTGTAATAATTATTGTAGTCTTCCTAAAGGCCTTTTCTGCTGAGGTGTCCAGTCGCGTTTCACGTATTTCCTTCACTAATCTACTGTTCTCCATCTATCTATGTGATCGTTCCAATTTAGTCTTATATCATTAATCCAGAGGTTTATACGTTCAATTTCACATTCTTAAAACAGAGCTGCGAATTTTCTCTCAGCGATTTTCCTTAAAACTTTCATTTCGGTTGTTTCATTAATTTGTTTTGTTTGTTGAGTTTCTGTTCGGCATTCACTATTCTACTGTTCTCCATTCTATCTATGTGATCCTTCCAATTAAGTCTTCTATCATTTATCCAGAGGGTTATAGTTCAATTTCACATTCTTATAACAGAGCTGCGAATTTTCTCTCTCAGAGATTTTTCTGCGATTTTCCTTAAAACTTTCATTTCGGTTGTTTCATTAATTTGTTGTGTTTGTTGAGTTTCTGTTTGGCATTCGCAATCATATGTTAGAACTGGTCTTACGACTGATTCGTAAATTCTTACTTTTGTTTCTATTCTTAAATTTTTATTTTTCCAAACAGTATTGTTTAAACATCCCAATATTTTGTTTGCATTATTTGCTTGATGGATAATTAAATATATTATTCTGTTGCTGCTATTAATTTCTATTCCTAAATATTTAAATTTCACTATCTGTTCTACACTTCTCTCTTTTATATTTAATTTAACACGGCGCGCCGCGGCGTGGGTCCTTGGATTTTCCCATTGATTTGGTTTATTGATAACATCCATGAAGCTGACAATCTTTCCATTTTCATGGTAATATCTGTTTTACACTGAACGTATTACATATTTGTGTTTTATAAGCATTCTTGAAACCGAAAAGTGGCGCGAGTCACCTGAACTTATCACAGAAAGCTATACTCTAAATATAATAAACTAAATTTCCATAACAATTGGAAACTTTTAATAACATTAATTTGTGATTCAATTTCCATACTAATGAAATCAGGCGTTAATAACTAGAATATCATGCATATTATCTGGGATCATTTTTCGTAGGCGGATAATGAACGGGAAAGTTATTTAATAAAATGTCATTTATTAAATTTCAGTCGATATTAGACTGCTATTAAAGTATCAAAATTTAATACACGAACCACGCGTTAGCTTCGGGGAAAATACTCTTTAATCTAATGAAAAGTTTTTGAATTCTTTCTTACTTTTTTTTTTACCCCTAAGATAATCAAATTTGCAGTCTGGTTAAGTTTAGAGATGAAAACACAGCAAATATTTATAATCTTATTCTCTTTCATCTCATTTTAACCTCTTACTTTATACGTGCTTTACATACCATACGCCACCAGGGCCTTACAGTGGCACGACCTGTCGGGAGAAGGTTTATAAACTGTGGATCGCATACACACTTTTTTGACCACACAAGGACATGGAGGACCTCCCTAAATGAGTGATCTGGTCAATGTTAGGACTTCTCCGAGATAACATAATATTAAGAAGAAACACGCCATTCATACTAAACACGGCAAATATGATAATGGTGGCCAGATGATGTTCGAAGACAGTTTAGATCTTAAAGTCTTACAGGTGAGGTGAACCCTCGGAAAAAAAACCATCACCCAGGAAACTTGTCCCGACTGGGGATCAAACCCGGACCTGTTGCGTACGAGGAAGCAACGCTACCCCGAAATTACAGTGGTGGACATATTTACATTTTATATATTTATCTACCTACCTATATTCGGGTTTCTACAGCTGCTGCCCTCTTCCCGTGCCGAACCTCCAAAGCCTATGATCTTGGGCATCTTCAATGTTTAGCCCTCTTGTTTACATTTACTATCCTCATGTTTTTCTTGCATGTTAACTTTGGTCTCCCTCTTTTCTTCTTTGTGGTCGGTTGCCATTGGTATATTAATTTCGGCCATCGTTCATCTTCCATTCTTAAAATATCTTCTAACCATTTTAATTCCTTCTCCTCAATTCTTTCAATTATGTTTTCTTCTGCTTACATTATGTTTCTAATTTCCTTATTTGTGTATTTACATTCAGAATTTTAAATATGATAGCAACTAATTTCACTCGAACACATAAGTTTGCCTATGAGGTGTAAATATTTAGTTTGTTTATCAACCACGGGTCTGAGTTTCATTCCGGCTGTATCAAATTATTTTTTCCCTTGAGTATTACACGATTCGTAAGTAACCAAATCAAGGAAAAATTAAATTAAGGTTGAAGCATTAGGTGACTACCAATATTATATCCAAATTCATATACAATATGTGTTAAATGATAAGATTTAGATGGTTTTATTTTATGTATGGCTGAATACGCACTGAACATCAAAATTTTCTCTATGAAAATCTGTAATTAACTGAATATGTGACAATGAAAATAACAAATAAATTGCTTCCTGCGCAGTAGGTAAAATAACCACTTTTCTGCATGTACAGTATTTTGTCGAGCGACATTGGTTTCTTTTTTCCTTTTTTTTTTTTTGTACATGAAAGTTGTCGCTACAACTATTTATTGGCGACGTCAACTTTCAACAAGTACATTATCGGGCCACTGATTAAATATCCATTTATTTCGTTAGATTAAAATAAATGTCACGCAATGTAGTAATTTAAATGTATTTATTTTATACAAGGGAGAAAGTGAAGGACGTAAAACGCGAAAAAAAGTGCTAAAAAAGCATAAAGTTTAAAAAATGCATAAACATTCAATACTTAGAAAATATGACGGAAAATCCAGAGAGATATGTGTCCTGAATGTTCATACTTACGAGCAATGGATAATGTATGAAGAAAAAAAAAGTCACCAAATCCGGATCCTGTTAATGACTTTATCAAAAACACTCTCTATCGAGAAGTTATACTATAATTCCTTGTCAGTAATCATAAATATCATTTTTTATTAATGTATGATAATAATACAGGCTTAAAATCATTAATTTTTTTACTCAATGCCTCAGGTTGTCATTCCGACATTTCCGGTGTTCTCTCCTGGCGTTGACTTAATTCTAACCCACTTCTGAATTTGGGGCTCCTAGAAGGCGAAGTTGTGTTACCCCGATGATATGATGGGCGATAAATTGTAATGAAGTGCCAGGAGAGTTCTTAATCTGAACTTAACTTAAATTCCAGACCATGAGCAACCACAGGAATAATTTCCTTTAAGGGGACCGACTGTATGAAAATGTTGAAAAAAAATGGATTTTTTGTTTATTTGCTTTTTAATAACTCTGATTCTTTAGGATCATTTTCATGTAAAAAATTATTGTAGGAGCAAAATTGACTCCGTGGCGTAAGAATTTAAATACCCTTGCACGTATGGTCAGCATTACTACTTAAAATTTAATATGCGTTTTTTTCTGTTTCCATTTTTTTGACACTTTCCAAAACTTAAAATGCTCCTTACGATATAATTTTTGTTGCTATCAAAGTAAAATTTTGTGGTTAGACTCTCCAATAAATGCTAATTCAAATTTGCGATGCAGTTACTTGTCTAAGACACAAGTGTTCTTTTAAATTGAGATGGAAAAAAATAATAACCGTGACAATTTTTTTTTCAAAAAATGAAAAATAAGCAGTATCCTCCCTGTACGAATTTTTTTGCATAGCAAATGTGTTTAGTGGATTCATAAAGACTGTGAATCTCAAATTTCAATATAGAATATTTAAAAATGCATCCTAAGGAGCATTTTTAGAAAATATTTAAAAACATAGTTTTAAAGAATCATAATTCTGAAACTATTCTACTTATAAACACCAAACTTCACAGAAATGGTTCTATAAGCACCTAATGTATGTGATAAAAATTTAAAATCAATCAGATGTAAACTAAAAAATATTTGAAATTCATCATTCGGTCCCCTTAAGGAAAAATTCCTATGGTTTTACCGGAAATCGAACCCGGGACCTCATAAAGAGTAATCACCTATGAGGCTGGTCTCATTAAATCTAGTCGTATAAAATGGCTAAGATATGGAATATTTTCTTTTTTACACTCACCCAATCAATTATATTCTACATATTTATTGAGTCCACCGCTGTGATCTCGAGCTAGCGTGCTACTTTGTCACGCAGCGGGCCCGGGTTCGATTTCCGGAAAGGACAAGCTACCTGGGTGAGGTTTTTTTCCGCGGTTTTCCTCACCTGTAAGACAAATGGGTAGCTTTGAGGCCCAAAAGGTCCCGGAACATCATATGGCTATCATCATTATCATCACTCAATGTGGAAAGCAACGGGAAGCTACCACACCTATAATTCCCTAGTAAAGCTGTAAAGCATAGCATGGAAATGCTATTATTGCAGTGAAAGACCTGTCCTAGGGCAGAACACTGTAGATAAAATTTAAAACATAATTAATTTTGAATCCCAGATACATTTTGGATCAGAGCAGATATAAAATTCATAAATTATAAAGGTTGAAAACAATCAAATAAGAGGAAATTGAACTATTTTACTATAAACATATTCGGATTTTTTAAAACAAGATAAAATATATGTCCTGGTAAAAGAGGGCGTCTGAAAACTCTACATTTGGAGGTAATTGACTGCCACCTCAGAAGCACTCGAGCTAAGTATTTCATGGCCGATGTGCACATGTTGACAAAAGCAAGACGACAGCTGTGAAAAGAAGAGAAACTTCACGCATTTTTACCGGCACTTTATTCCTCAGAGCCTGGATCAATGGTTACACCGTTTTCACTAATGGTACAAACGTATTCTGCATCACGGAGTGTTTGTACAACAGCTCTTCTCACTGGAACAAGCACCATTCTCTAAGACATCTACTCATTACGAATAGTAGGAGAATATGCATCCATACAATTTCTGAAAACTTTCGAAATTTAAAATTCATTCATATGGATTACAAGCAAAAACGTTCGCAACTCCAATTGACATTGAAAAAACAGCGGATGGAATTATACCACTTAATTTTTCTCTTAAAGTATATATATATATATATATCCTACAAAAAAATTGAAAGCATTTGGAAAACGAGTGGATAGTGTTCAAGTGTTCAACCTTTTGCAGTCAGGGATTCAATTAAAAAAATATCTATCTTCATCGGAATCAATCAAGAACTGTACTTGCGTTTTGTGAAACGTAGATAGGGCCTACAGAGTGGAAGTAATAATATAAATACGCAAATTTTAAGTAAGAATAATTAAGGATACATATGTTACAGTGCATGTTGAAAGTAAGAGATCTCCAACTATCACTAGTCACGGTTGATGTTCAATTAATTGAGTAATAAAATACTATTTCTTACACGATAGAGCGTTCTGTCGTACTTATAGGAATGGCGACAATAATTGAAAGTTCAATTTCCTAAATTTCGGGGTTGCCAACCTATAAATAACTATATTGTAATATTACAAATTAGCATTGCCCTTTATGCATAGCCTACTACGTACAATATATATAACAAAAATATATCAAAATTTAGTGTTAATATACATTATACGAAACAAATCACTGAATTTTAAATGAACTGCACATTATTTGAAACAATATAAAACAATAAATTCGTGCTTGCCGCCATTTTATACCTGATTGGTGTCACGGTCTGCTGAAGTCTCAACTAAATTATTTTCGGCATTTACAGTATAAACATTGGCCATACTGTTAACGTTAGTCAGTTGTTTATAATGAACGCAAATATTTCCAACAAAGATATTATTTTACTGTTATTTATTATTTTGATAGCATCATCGTGCAAAAAATAATTTACAACGCACGTTTGTGAAGTATTTTACAGAATCTCGGAAATTAAAAAAAAACGAGCGATCGCTATCGCTCGGTTTTTAATCATTTCCTCGCTTCTGTAAAAACCACTTCCCAACCTAGCATTGTGGTATACTGTTATTATGTCATCAACATCATTTTCCGATTTTGAGTGCCGCGGTTAAAGGCAATATGCAGGCGGGCTATGTAGAAGCTGTTTATTTAGGCAAGATCCACTTTAATAGATTTTTTTGGACCCTTTACAAGAAATGGTGCAAAAAATCCATTAAAGTGGTTATTTCCTGAAGAAACAGCTTTAACATAACCCGCCTTCATATGACTTAAATGGTGGCACTCACTGCAGTGAACATTGCAAGCTCCACTTACATGGTTGAGTGAATATTGTTAGTATTAACCTAGAAGAAAATACTCTCTCCTTGCACGAGTTTCAAAAGCACAACAATGTGTCGAATCCCTACTCCCCCTCTAACTTCATTTTATGTTAGTGTTGGATGATGGAGACCTTCTTTGTATACGAAATAATACCAATTAAATGAGTTACTTATACTTCTGACAATCCTCAGTTACAATCATATAATTATATATTCCGTCCGTTCCGTAGTGTTCTGCCCGAGGGCAGGTCTTTCGCTGCTATCGTAGCATTTCCATGCTATGCTTTGCAGTTTTGGTAGCGAATTATATGTGTGGTAGCTTCCCGTTGCTTTCCACACCGGTGATGGATAATGATAATGATAAGGATGATGATGATGGCCGAATGATTTTCGGGAACCGTTGGACCCTAAGCTTCCTGACATTATTGTCTTACAGGTGAGGAAAAACCCCGAAAAAATCTCACCCCGGAGCCTGTTCCGACCGGGAATCGAACTCGGGCCCGCTGCGTGACAAGCAGTACGCTACCTCGAGACCACAGCGGTGGACTATATATATTACATTTTTAAGTAGACCGATTTCAGTAAGAAGTGTGGATTTAATAAAATTAATAATAGTATTCTTCTAAACATAATTTTAGTTGACTTTCACTAGCTATACTCTACCTTCACTAGCGAATGTTTATTATAACTATATTTGATGTTGACACGGCACGCCGTAGCGTAGTGGTTAAGGCACTGCGCTACAAGCCGAAAGGTCGAGGGTTCGAGTCCCGGTGGGGTCAGGATTTATAAACTTACCCAAACCTTCTGGCGGCACTATGGCCCTGGGGGTCGACTCAGCCTCTAACTGAAATGAGTACCAGACGCTTGTTCTGGGGTAAAGACGGCCGTCACGCAGGGCTGACAACCCGGCTGACATCAAGTGCCGATTGTCAAGAAAAAGTGGGAGCCTTAACCTCCTACTACCCCAAGGGCCTCCTGAGGCCTGTAGTGGGAACACTTTACCTTTTACATAATAACCAAAATGTATCATTGACTCTGTGATAAAAGAATGTATTTTTTTCCTAGAAAAAATCGCACGTAAGTTTATTCCTGCATTACTCTACATTCACGGCGAGTATTGGTCTGATTTTACACAGTGGCTATATGTCTGAGGATGTTGGAAAATTCAACTTTTTTCCTGTGGTATTCGATCTCACGGTCGATTTTAATACAAATTAAATTATTCACATGAAATTGAATAAAGTTATTAAGAATAAATGTTATGCAAGGAAAAATTGATATTGATATTGCAACTACTTGTTTAAAATATATGTAAATTAATAGACATTGTTTATTTTTATAAGAAAAATACAAATAAGTTATTCCACTCAACACCAACGTACTCAATGAAAGTCAGATTAAGTAGGCCTATTAACTCACCAACATAATAAATTAATCCACAAATAAAGACTAAGTGACTATTTTAACGATTTTAACAGCTAAAGTCATCAGCGCCGTAGCCCAAATACGGAAGCAAAAGAGCCGACAAATAAATTCAGCTCGAATGCTTCATATTTCAGATTTGAAATTAATTTACGTGTCGAAATATATATGGCACGGGACTCATGGTTGTACTTCCCAAGGAAGTCATATTCAAGATTTCTGCACCTTAAAAATCCACCAACCCCGACTGTTTGCAGTTTGAACCTGTGAACCTCGGAACCAGAGGAGATCACAGTAACCCCTACATAGGTAGTTCTTGACTGATTGCACAAATAAAATACAATACAAAAATATTTTTTCGAGAAAGGTATCCAATTTTTTTTAGACATTTTGATTATATTTAATACCATAAATTAATATTTAAAATTGAATACCTAGGCTCTAGATAATAAATACATAAACTATAATTAAACTGTGTTAGCACTATATTGAGATTTTTGTACTAACCGAAATAATGTGACGAGTTGAAACGAGACAATTAAAAATTATTAAAATAAATTTTTAAAAAAATTCCGAAAGACAAATACGTATATAGGCTAGGATTGTGTTACAATTTTATACTGCAGAATAATTTCATGCGTGTTCACTACTCCGGCAAGGATTTCGCGACCCATCAAACGCCCCGTGAAGACCCACAGATTCAGAAACTCTGGCATACTGACTTTGATTGAAATTACTCCAGGTGTTCCACATTTATGCTGCAACTTATTATACAGGTCGTTATCGAACTTTTTTCCCCCATTCGAACCCTCTCTTACCTAGGTGTATTTTATCCCTTACAGCCAAATTGCTGGATCGTAATTTATATGTAGACCAAATATGGTTGATATTGCTCCAGGCGTTCGAGATTTATGCCGGCACATACACACACATATACTTCTTCTTCTTCTTCTTCTTCACGGTTTAGGTTTATTTACTAGCCTGTTCCGGCATCAAATTACTGCTGTTTCCATCTTTTCTTTGGTCTTCCCAAACTACTTCTTCCTCGTGCTGAATAGCTGAATGCTGCTTTTGGTATTCTATTCTCAGTCATCCTTGCTAAGTGTTCTTTCCAGTTTGTTCTGTATTTCACTATTGTTGTGTTTAATTCCTCTACTTTTAGTTGTCTTATTTCTGTTCTATGATATCCTGCTATGGGTCTGAGGAATTTCATTTCAGCAGCTTGTATTCTGGCAAATTGTTGTGTTGTCACTGTCCATGTTTCGGATCCATAAGTAATAATAGGCACTGCCATTGCCTTGTATAATTTCATTATAGAGTCTTTCCTGACTTTATTTCTCAAAGTTCTTTTTAGTGTTCCTGTTATATAAATAAACTTATTTAGTTTGTTATTTATATCTGTTTCCGCTGTGTATGATATTTCGCAACCTAGGAAGTTATATCTTACCACACACATATACATTCACTTATATATAACCTAGAAGAAGAAGCGGACGGCCAAAAATAACGTGGATTGATGGTGTTTGAACGGCATGAAGGAAAAGAGATTGGACAATGGAAATTGGAATGACAGAGGGATGTGGGGTAGAATGACAGTAGGCCTATATACCTATTAATTAGGCGCAGGAAGATGTGAAACATTGTTAAATCTGCTAAATAAAAAGTAATAATGTTATGAATAATATAATAATAATAATAATAATAATAATAATATTGTTTTTGTGTGGTATGCTAAGTGTGTCCTGGTCGGCTATTTCATGAGACAAATATATTATTCGTAAAAGCAAATTTTACATGTTATAGATGTTATTTAGTTACATAGGTAATCATGGATACGTTGTAATGTTTATGTTTTTCTATTTATTTAGAATATAAGATAATACATTTTTATTTTTTTAGGCTCGTTTGTACGGCCGCGCGCGCGCGTGTATATATATAGGCATATATATATATATATATATATATCCATAGTAATTCTGCCCGAGGGCATGTCTTTCACTGCAATCATAGCACTTTCATGCTACGCTTGCAGCCTTCATAGGTGTGGATAGCTTCCCGTTGCTTTCCACACCGGTGAAGGATGATGATAATTATGATAAGGATGATGATAATGATAAGGATGATGACGATGGCCATATGATTTCGGGGACCGTTTGGGCCTTAACGTTTCCTGGCATTTGTCTTACAGGTGAGGAAAAATCCCGATAGAAACCTCACCCAGAAAAACTACCCCGACCGGGAATCGAACACGGGCCCGCTGCATGACAAGGCGACACGCTACCTCGAGACCACAGCGGTGGACATGTATATATATTAAATTGATAAGCGAAAGGTTAATTACTATTATATTATAGAGGAGGTATAATGTATCGTGCTGAAGGTTCATTAAACTAAGGCACAAGTGGGATGTTTACAGTTATATGATTGACATGGTATTGCAGATCAATGTTCACATGCATGTCACTGTTTATATTTACCCCAGGGAGGAATAAGAACCTCTACACTGCAGATCCATGCGCTCGAAATTATCATTATCCTTAATTTGGGCATGGTATTAATCCCCCTGTTTCAAAACAACAAATCATAAAATTTAGATAATCCATCTGATCCGTCCCGTTGGGGTCAGGATTTTTAAACTGACCCAAACCCTCTGGCGGCACTATGGCCCTGGGGTCGACTCAGCCTCTAACGGAAATGAGTACCAGACGCTTGTTCTGGGGGTAAAGGCGGCCGTCACGCAGGGCTGACAACCCGGCTGACATAAAGTGCCGATTGTCTAGAAAAAGTGGGAGCCTTAACCTCCTACTATCCCAAGGGCCTCCGGGCCTGTTGTGGGATCACTTTACTTTTTATCTGATCCTGGATCTTTTCCTTTGGTTTATGATGAACTTTTATTTTAGGGTATATAGTTACTATGGGGGGATTCCTATGACATGTCACATTTTTTTTACCAAAGCCTATATTCTATGCTTCAAGTAAGTAAAAACATTTATATACGTCTTATTATTAAGATTAGGTGGTTTTTATTGGGTCTTAAAAGTCATATTTCTCACTTTTTCAGATATTTGGTCATGCTTCTGATTATTTCTATGATAAAGTCATATTTTGGTCATATTGTGGGTTTTTTTAATAGCCTAGTCATCAGGCGATTGGAAATAACCAACATTGTATCTGTATAAAAATCGTCAGTTTCACAGTACACTTGTTTCGACGGTTTCTGATAACCGGTAGCAAACGTTTGCACTGGACAATAGAAAAAAGATTTCCTTTTTCTTATGATAGAATTGAAAATTTATATGAATGAACAATTAACATAGTATGGGTATAAAATTCATTCAGTTATAAGGTCATATTTTGTCTTTTTAGGTCATATTTAAACCTCTCTTTAGGTCATAAAAACATGCATATTTTTCCATTTTTAGGTCATAGAAACCCGCCCCTTAATAATTACTGTATTCTTATGTAATGGTTTTTATTATTTTCTTCTCTATGTTAATTCTAACTCCCTACATTACAGGGTGCGACAGGCCTACGGCCCTTGGCCTACCATCCGGCTGCTGGCCTCACATCCACATCATCTATCCACGATTATCTATCCACTTTAAGTGTGACAAGTGGTCAGCATGTCGGGTCCCCCAGCCGTTATAACTGGTTTCTTCAACATGGAGCAGCTACTTATTGTAGCTATCCAAATTTCTCACGATGCTGAGACACCGGACACATACTGGCCAAAATTCCATGAGAAAATTTCTTCCCCCATGGAGACTTACAACAGCGCAAGTCCCATAAGCTCTGCGCCAAGGCGTCTAGCTTTAACCACTCGGCTACGGCGCGCGACACTTCCTACATTAACCAGAGTTAAACAATGTATCAACATTGCGAAAACCTTCTCATTTGATAAGCCTCTTTTCATGGATATATGAATGAAGAAAGAATCCTATTATTTAAGCTTTTACACATAAAGATAATTTTAATCCAATATCGAGGTCGTAACCTTTAATATCGATATGAAATCTTTACGCTGTTATCCCTAGGGTAATTTAGTTTTCTAATCAAAATAATTGGATCAGTAATCCTTAAAGATATGCCCCTATAGAAAAAAGAGTTACTATTATCTTCTCATTATCCCAGCTAAATAATTTTAAAAATAAAGTTAATTAACTAACAAACATATTTATAAAATTATTAAACTCAATGGGGTCTTGTAGTCCCGCGCCATAGCCGAGTGGTTAAGGCAAGATGCCTTGGCGCACAGCTATGTGATTAGGGCTGGTTCGTGTCTCCATTGGCAAAGTAATGTTTTCATGGAATTTCCACCCACCATCGTGAGGAATTTGGGTGGCGGCTTCAGGTTGAAAAAATCCAGCTATAGCGGCTGGGGGACTTGAATTGCTGACCACAAGTCACCCCTACACTGGTTGGATGATAATCTACCTCTGTGATTAACACATGTGGATGTAAGGCAAGCAGCCGGCTGATAGACCAAGAGCCTTCTAGGCCTGTAACGCCATTGAGTGAGTTATATGGTCTTCTTGTCCTATAAAATCGTTTACCTTTGTTACTTAATGCTGTGGTCTCGAGGTAGCGTGCTGCCTTGTCACGCAGCGGGCCCGGGTTCGATCCCCGGTCGGGCCAGTTTTTCTGGGTGAGATTTTTGTCGGGGTTTTTCCTCACCTGTAAGACAAACGTCAGGAAAACTTTGGGGTTCAAACGGTGTCAGAAATCATATGGCCATCATCATCTTCATCCTTATTATCATCATAATTATCATATCCATCACCGGTGTGGAAAGCAACGGGAATCTACCACATCTACAATTCCCTAGTAAAGCTGCAAGCATAGCATGAAAATGCTATGATTGCAGTGAAGGACCTACCCTCGGGCAGAATTACTATGGAGAGTTAAATATAATTCAATTAAATTGGACGGCGTTATGCAGCAACCGGCTATGTGCCATTATGTAAGTTTCGAGAAAAATACGTTTAAAGTTTAAATCAATCTTGACTATTTATTGTAGCGCCAAACTAATAATTCTGGATACTGCAAGTTATTTTCCTTGTTTGGCAGTAATGCATCAACAATTTAAGAGCGGAACATTTGGCGCTTAGTTTCATGATGCAAAATTTCATTAGCATTTATGATAATCTGGTTTCATACCTGTTTGTTGCAAAACATAGAATCTATGATAGGACTGATGGCGTTTACATTTTTATTTAATAATAATGCTATATTTAAAGATTTAGCATTACTTCATGAACCAGTGCAACAGATGGTATCAAAACATTTTAATGGCGCTTAGCCGGTTGATGCATAACATCGTCCAACTAAGACTTATTATTTTGTCCAACCATTCTTTCCAGCCCTTAATTAAAATACTAATATGCTAAATGTAAAAATATAAGGTGAGTGATGTGACCTAATTTATATTCTAGAACTGTGGAATACATAAATATCCCGGCGGAAAGTTAGCAAGCAAAATAAATGGACTGCCGATCTAGCAATCAATCAGAACACGGAATGCGTCTGCACACCCTCTCCCGAAATCCTAACATTGGCAGCTTTGCAGCGTTTAACAATAGAGATTGGAAAATATTCAGCTACTTCGTTCTTCAAGAATAAATAAACTTGCTTCAGAACATCCATATAATCAACTGGGAATAAAGTCGTCTGCGAACGATTTGAATTGTAGAGCGATTCCATGAACATGTCATACCGAGGTGAAAATTTTGAAACTGACGCAGGAATAATTTTATCGATGTAATATATATCTGTAAATATCAAATTTTATAATTCTATAAGAAAATGTTTCAAATGTGCATTATTTTAATCTAATAATAGCGGTAGAACTTGTCATATTCCAAACCTGAAAAAATACGCAAAATTTTACCAATTTCTTATTTAATGATTTGGTCACATGAATTCGTTTTATTTCACAAAATCTTTTGCTAAACCATACTTTAGTCCTCCTTGGTCGTAAATTAAACAATATTAATTGGATTCTAATATTCTATATACCTTAAATGTGCCCTATAGTTGTTAACTGTAAGTTATGGTCAGTCAGTCACAGAAAACGGATAAAAATTACTGTACACAACATAATAATTGATGGATTAAAATTTCCTCTTGGGTTCTACGTTATCGGTACACAACTAACAAAAATGTATAGATGGCATTTTCTTGTAAAGTCATTATTTTTCCCGCTGGAGTCCCGTGACTGACTGACTTCTTGTCCCCTCACTTATATTGCTAATACGCATAACGCAGTCAGTTGCTTGCTGGACTCCGCTGTGTATTAACATAAACATGGTTTAGGAAATCTGGTAGACTGTTCGGCTCAGCTGTTCCATAAAATAATTACTGGCCCTTCTTCTGTGACAATTTGAGCTAAAAGGCAGTCAGCGGAAGGATTTAAATGTAGAGTAATTCCATGAAAATGTTATACGATGTGAAAATTTCGAAATTGGCGCAGGAGTAATTTTTTCGATGAGATATTTTTTTTTGCAGATGAAATTTTCCGATTATAGAAGTTAATGTTTGAAATACGGATTATTCTGATCTAAATTAATAGTAGAACATGATATATTCCGAAACCTGAAAACACATGCAAAATTAAACGAAATTTTGTTTTACGATTTCACTGTAGGCCCTATACATTTGTTTTGTTTCACCGACTCTTTTGTCATACCATATTTCGGTCCTTCCTGATCATAAATGTAATACTAATAATTGTATTATAATTTCTAGATAATTAAAATTCACCCTATAATTATTAAGGGTAAGCTACAGTCAGTCACATAAAACATACAAAAATTATTGTACACAATACGATAATTGATGGATCCAAATTTCCTCTGGGATTCTAGGTTATCGGTACATAACTAACAAAAACGTATTAACGACATTGTCTTGTAAAGTAATTACGTTAATTATATTAATTACATTTTATAATTTATTAATGGCATTTAAATAATTCCTCATTATGCGATTCTTCAATCTGTATGTTATTAAGTGAGTGGAATTAAAAACAAGTGCGCTGTTCTTATGTGTTAGAAAATGTGTGTGGGAGTCCTTGAACTTGAAAGGTTCTCGCATTAGTTTGGCCTTTGACATGCCATGTGTGTCGTATTATCGGGGATCCACAGTGTGATGTTGTCACATTGTGCTAGCATTCACTTTGTGAAACAGAGTCATGCTTGTTAATTGAAAAAACAGTTTTAAATCATATAAAGTTTCTTGTATAAAAATACAATTGGCGTGGAACATATGTCATTAAGTATGTATAACCTGTAGTGTAAAATAACATTATTATTGGGTGTAGCGTTATTGGAAACCAACAGAGTGAAAATACGTATGACAACGCTGTACTATGTGCGCCAGCTGAGAAGTTCGTCACAAAGTAATATTTCGCGCATTGTAAGAGATTTCTTTCAAATGAAAAGCTATATAGCGACGATCACCAAATATTTCTTTCTCATAGAAGTCATTTACATCCAACCAATATGTTAATTCATGTATTACTATATTTAATAAAAATTAGTCACATCGACCAAAAAATACGAGTAGTATGCAATACACATGAGGTAAGTACGTAACAGAACTCGAAAATTGAAAAAACTCGGCGCAAGGGCCTCGTTTTTTTTTCAAACTTTTTCTCGATCAGTAACAAGTGCTTACCTCACTTGTATCGCAATATACTATTAAACTTCCAGAAAAAAGAGAACACTAGAGTTCATAACAAAACTGCAATATGTAAATGTCTTCACAATTGAATAGTTGCCCCGAAAACGGATCTAACTCAAACTGCTACTCATGACTTACGTAACTTCTTCCACAATTTGGTCACATATAGATCACTATTCGCTTGAAAGCCAATTTTTAAAAATAAATAAAATAGGTCTGGAAGAGAGCAAGGGGTAATTTTTACATGCACCATGCCGTGATATTCTCCAGATATATCACGAATCTACTGAAAACTGAACTTTCGAATTTTTGTGAGTTAATCTCTTTTTGGGACAACTCTTAAATTATAAAACAATAAATTGAAGACTAGAATGCATCATGTTAGCAATCAGCAGAAAAATACTTTCAACAAAATCTAATTATTGTTAGCAACACAAAGCACATGTCATTATTACAAACAAACACTGCATAAAAAAGTCAGAGATTAAAAACATGTGTGCATGTGTTTCTTAGAAGTGCGCAGAGAAGTGTGTTCAATTTACTTAACGAAAAAAAAAGCAATGACGGCAGATACTTTATACAAGTACTATGTTAGTATTTTATTTAACGACGATCCCTAACAACTAAGAACATTAGCATCTAAATTCGACTTTGGGCATAAAAGGACCGATCAATTTTGCTCTCTTTCTTCAGGCTTGTGGTACTTCCACATGCCGTAAATGAACGACACGGAACCACGGCTTTAGTTCTTTTCCGAAGGAATCCATGCTTACAACTTTTATGTCCTGAAAAATCAATCGATCCCGGACGGGTTTGAACCCGCGAACCCCGGAACCAGAGGCGAGCATGCATCAGGACTGACTTATACCCAACTAGGAAAAACAAGTAGTTAATGGATAACGTGCACAAAATGTAATATTTCTTCAATGAAATAATTTAAGTAACTTTTAATTTGAACTTGAAATATTCAGATTTAGTTTTAACTGTTCTTCATTTGCTATAATTTATGAACATCCTAATATATCTATTGAATATAGAGACGAATCCTACTAACAAACATTTAGAGATTGTTTACTGGTGTTTGCTACAAGTGTATTGAAATAATGGACACTTGATCTTCCTTTTTTTAAAGAGAATATTTTGAAGATGATGTGCCAATCAAAAATGCATTATCAGCTGTAAATAATATGGAATAAACAAAATAATGGAATTGCCTTATAATGTTACTTTTACGGGGATATTTGTAATTTAAGGAATAATTTAAAATTCTTACAGATGTTCACCTGGTTTCTTGAAAAACAGGTTTTACTACTTACGGGGACTCGGGAACAAAGTGAGGGAAATATGTGTTTGCTCCTGGAGGAGTGTGTAAATAACTCAAACTTAAAGAGCCAGCGCGTAGAGCTGTGGAGACCTTGGGTTCAGATCCCAGCTGAAGTGCAGATTTGTCTCTAGTTAAGTTAACAACAGCTTACAGACGGTTTGTCTAGAATAATTTATATATACTCTACAATGTTTAGAATCCGTGTATGGGTGGTGTAAGATATGATAAAGTACTGTGATATTACGGTTCAAGGGACATATTATTTAACATCAAAAACCCTGATGTCAAAACTTATCGATAATATCTTATTTTGATTTTTTACAGTTTATTATTGTATGGAATTATAATTGGGAGTAATAGAAGCGGTACCATGTCCATAGACTTCGTTGCATTACATAAAAAAAAACTTTTTTTATAATACTAGCTGGATACCATTATTTAAACAACAAATTATACTGACTAAAGTTTTGTTTTAGTAATTCTAAAGCCAAATAATAGAAAATGAAATTATAAATTATAAAGCAGGGCAGGATAAAACGTATCAATATTCAAATAATTTCTAACTAAAACCGTCACTTAAGACTACCCAAATCTAATAAGTAGTTACATTCAGTATCATTGCAATCAGTAAAATTGCCTTCAGAAGCCCATAGAGATAATAAAATACACGTATTATGAAGGTAAATACTAGACAATCAATTTTAGAATGTTAACGAATTTCTGAACAAAAAGAAATATTCAAATTCTAATATACTTAAAGCTCCTTATTCGCGGTTCCCTTATTCGCGTTTTCATTATTCGCGGATTAAAAAAATGCGACACAGTTCTGTATTCGCGGATCCAGTCGTATATTTAGAAGAATTAGTATTCTTTATTAACGCATCGGCAACTTTTTGTTTACTGCTTGCGCGCCCCAGGGCAACTTTTACAAAGAGCAATTGAAACCAAATTGACAAATTAATATCGAAGTGAAACAAACCTTAATGTCACGAAGTCTAAAGTTCGTTGTTAAAAGCCACCGCCGTCGTATTTCACGTGCCGCCATGTCCGTTATAAATGCCGCCTTCGCCATGATCGGTGTTATATTGTTTCAACTTGTCATTCTTGGCAATAATTTCGATTGAATAACACATCTCTTCTGCTTTGTTGCCAGTTTATAAAGTAGAGTAAAAGGAAAGAAAAAATGAGTTCCGAAGCAGTGGTGTTGCCGCTTAAACAGAAATGCTTGACCGTTCACGCGTTAGCGAGTCGTTTCGTCTATATCACGCTGTTTCAATATAAATGAATCAACTGCGATGCATCAAGGAATCCGCAGACAAAATAGGAATTATATCGTTGAATGCACAGCTGAATATCAATCTGAATTGAAAGACCTTTTAAAAGCGGCAAAACAGGAAAACAGTACTAACTTCTTTTTAAGCGCTTGCCTAAGCCTCACAATAATAATTAATAGAAATTGTTCAAAATCTCACATTAATTGATTTTGTTTTGATAATTATTATTTTATTTTGGAACGAATCTCCTATACACCCATACAAATTACTATTCCATATTCGCGGTTTCTGTATTCGGGGCACGTTTGCGGAATATATCACACACGAACAAGGAGCTTTTACTGTATTTTATGCATTCCGTATTTATCCCATTTTACATCTGTCTATGCAAATAGCATTATTCTCTATGTTGATGAACAAATCATATCAAATTAAAATTAAATATGCCAATTAAAATTAAAATTACTCTATGATAAGATTCTAGAGATCATGGGTTCCTTATATCAAAATACTCAACGGCCTTGACCTATTGTATTTTTAGTACTTTTGCCCTCCCCCAATCTGCATGTCAATATGTTGTTACCATAGAAAATAGTATTATTATTATTATTATTATTATTATTATTATTATTATTATTGTGTTGTAATCACAATTTCAGAAACTCAATATCTATAGTAAACTTTCATGAGAAAAAAAAATTGATACTGTTTCAGATGCAAACTAACTAACTAACTCACTGACACTATCGAACCCGTAGGTTCATTGCCGCGCGGACATAAGCTCTCCAAGCATCCCTATTCTGAGCTAACGCTTTCCAATCAAACACATTAGCAAATAAAAATATATTGCACTACCATTAATAAATTCAGTTATATTAAAAATAGGCCTATGGCTTTCTTTTTATGAACTCTGAAATTTTATAAATATTTCATCATCATCATGAACAAATTCGTTTTAGGCCATGTGGCCTGTACGGTGAACCTAGCGAAGATGGTTTACCGCACAGGCCACATGGCCTAAAACGAATTTGTTCATGATGATGATGATGATGATGAAATATTTATAAAATTTCAGAGTTCATAAGAAGAAAGCCACAGGCCTATTTTTAATATAACTTAAATTGATTAATATGTTAAATATAATTCTTTGTTTTTATATTTAAAATACTGTCGGTTTTAGATTTGCATTCACACATTTTAATGTGAATCTATTATATATTTTATAATATATTCAGTTTATACACAGTAAAGTGCTTTTCTCATCCGTTGTAATAATAGAGTACTCTATTAATGGATTAAATAAATATTCATATTTATAAGGTATATATTAATACAGCCGACAGAACATCATTAAAGCTCCACAACAACAGCAAAATGTTTATTTCTGAAATAAAATTAATGGAATTGGCATTAGAAGCAAATCACTTAAGTTAGAATGATAACATAATTAATTTCATTAATATTAGAAAATATGATACTGCAGGCTGATTCATATAAATCCATATTGTAATAAATTGGTTATAAATAATTTTAAATCCATGCATAGTTTCGACCAAGGAATTGTTATCAGCAAGAGCTGGTTATGTATAGTTGTGTTGCCGTCCCTGCCTTCCATTCCCACAGATCGGATTCGATTCCCGGTGAGGTACGGGGATTTAAATCACCACTTCTTATGGTATCATCGCATGTGGTCCTATAAGTCCATACCTGTATATCTGATTAGTGTCTGATTCAAGTGTATTGCTTCCTTACTACAAACGATCCGTCCAGACCATTGCATTGGTGGCATTTCATATTGAGGACGCAAGTCCTATAAGATGAAAAGTAACTAAACAAAGCAGCAAAATTATAAAAGTAATAAAAAACGGCTGAATAGGTTTACTTGTTCCCAAATTAATAACTACTTCGTGCATTCAATAATTTGAGAGCCTTCAATTCCCCCTCCCCCATTTAATGATCTGATCATCTATATGAATTATATTACATTGTAATTTTCACAAATTATTTTATTCCATTTCTTTCCCACTTTTGTGAAACTTAAAAGTCAAAATCGTTTCGAGAGGGAATAATTTATAAATAAAAAATAAGTGAAACTTCGGGATGTGTAAAATGTAAATTCCAACCCGGCATCCATCTTTAAAAAAAAATCAACATCAAAATCTGAGCGTTTTGTGTTTTTCTGCTGGGCTTCCAATCACGATCAGCTACCTCAAATAAATATTTCGGCCATAATAAATATGTTATGAAGAGGAAAACTACAATATAATTTGTAACTCATGCTGGACTCTAATCACAGTTAAGTATGAAAAATAATTTTACATATTATCAATAATCAAACAAAACTAATATTAACACATAGAAGAGAGAATCTCATAGTAGGCCTTTTCAATTCAATTAAATAACAATAAAGGTGTATATGAATCACTCTGTATATATCAAAGAGCAAACAATGATATGGTATTAAAAATAGTTACCTAGAGAATCTGTTGAAACCATCCGATGTGCACTAACAGGGGAAGATGCCCCAATGAGGGCCGATTGCGGCCTAACATCGTAGTCATGAGGAGGAGGTGAAGTTGTTGGCGGAGGAGGGTATTCCAAAACAATCCTCAGACTGGAGTTGTGCGTCTCATTCGAATCACCATTACCAACTGTTCTTGAAGGAACTTCATCTCTGGTATGTATAATGCGAGGTCTTTTGCGTGGGATGTTGCTCTCGCTGACAGAATTGTGAAGCTCCGTGTCTGGTACCAAGCGACCGGAAGGCGCCTCTAAACCATCGTCATCGTAATCACAGATCTTATGATCCAGTGCTTCCTTTGCCGAAGATGATCTCTGCAATTCACAGGGTGTTTTAGAAGATGCTTTTACTGTTTCTATAGATTTTTCTGAAGCATAAGAGGATATATGTGATTTATCAGACTTTTTAGATTCTCCAGAAGATAAAGTGACATTATTCAAAGTTGAAACAACTGAGCTACCGTGAATTAACGCGGATACATTTTTACTTGAAGATGATTTCTTGATATCGAAACTTGCTTCTTCAGTTATCTGATGATTAGGAATTTCATTGATTTTCTTTTCTTTCTTTATCACTTTTCCGACGTCATTTTTTAAAGATTTATTTTCAAGCACATGATTCGCAGGCGTTTCATATAACTGTTTTTCTTTCTTTAACACTTCTCCAAGATTACTCTTATAACTTTTGCAAAATTTATCTTCGACAGTATAATTATCAGCCACTTCAAGGTTTTGTTTTTCTTTCTTTTTCACTTCTGCAAGGTCATTTTTCAAAGATCTTTCAACCACTTGATTAACAACATCAGATAATTTATTTTCTTTCTTTATCACTTCCGTAAAATTATTTTTATCACTTCCATATGGCTTGTTTTCAATTGTGTGATTAACAACCTTAGAAACAGATTCTGCTTTCTTGTTTACTTCATCGATATCACTTTTCAATAATTTATCACTTTCAGATACTTGTTTTTCTTCCTTCTTCACTTCTGGAGTATCACTATTAACACTTTTGAATATTTTTTCTTTAGATTTAGGTTTGGACTCTTTACTGGGGGACACTGCACTGGCACCAGTTAATCTACTCTGGAGAAAAGCTACTTTCTCGCTGAGACGAGGACGAGAGGCGCTACGTCTCTGCTCTTCCGGCTGCCTCTCCAGAATGGCGATGGCAGCTGCCACTGTGACGCCCGCCGTACCTTCTTCACCACGCCCTACCTCCTTCATTACTAAAAACTACTTTTCAGTCACTCCAGACGCACGACTTGGTCTAACTGTCAACAGGGAATCTCGACCACCAGCAGGATAAGTTTACTACTGCAAAAGAGTTCAATCTCTGATGCTGAATTCCTTATTTCCAGGATTGTTCCCGTGGCGGGCTAAATGCCAAGGCGGAAGAGCTATTCCTGTCCGGTTGCACATGACAAAAATACATGTAATGCCAAAACTTTAGCCTCGAGCTATAGAAAAAAATATGTTGTAATATTAACACAATTCTTCCTAACTTTACTAATATTTAAAACCCTTTAATCAATACTTTACACCTTATGGAATGTTAACTGTATTAATATATACTACATCATAAAGAACTAACGAATTAACTCTTAGATTTTTATACTCTTACTTTACGTTTCTTTTGTATATAAAAATCAATTTTATATATTTCCCATAATGTGAAAAATGATATACCACTAATATAAAAAAATAATATCTAATTTACAATTAAAAATCAGGTATTAAATTTGAGTGATATGTTGTGGATATTATACTGTTTAAAGCTACCAACTAGTGTAATTTTATTCGTAACTATTGTTTTGCCAAATAAACTAAAAACAATTTTATAGGAGTGAAATTCTTAATAGTGCTCAGGATCCATCTTATTTAAATATAAAAAATCACAATTCGTTAATTATTTAACCGAAAATATGATCAAACCAGACTTTATTCCAAGATATCTCTGTGATATTCAGTAAAATATAACAATTCGGATTCTTATATTCTAAGGTTTATCTCCTAAACTATTTTCACGGGCTAGCAAGGTTAAATTGCCCAGTTCCGAGCTTCAAGGTTCGAACTCTAAGGGAAGTGAGTAGATATGAACTTCGGACTGTTATAGGGTATATGCCTGTGTCATGGGCGTTACCTACATCGTCTTATCTCAAAGTGACGAAATGGCACATTCCATCTACAACTACTGAATGTGTGGGTGTAAAACTAATTATGGGACTCCTGAACATAGGCGAGTTAGAGACAATTTTAGATTTCTAAGGTGTTTTGTAAAATGTGAGGAATCAATCATCATAGAATGAAAGATAGATTATTGTGCATTGAGTTGCTAGCTTTTTACAGGGCAACAGATGTGAAAATGTACACAACTAATATTTTTACAAAATGTAACTTGGCACATTTTTGCAATTCATCGATGATGAAAACTCTACATATCAACATGTGTTATTTCTCTTACAGTGGCTCCTTTTAACCTACTGTATGAATAAGGGACCTAACAAAGTAATACCCTAACAGAGGTCCTTTTGTTAAAGATAACATAAAAGTCAGTATTCACTTGAAACTGAACTGAATACAACTGGCAACACTATTGAAGGCACAAATAAGAATCTGATAATGTTGAAGATATTTGGGCAAGATTGTTGTAATAGACTCGATCCAGAGTCCCCAGCGATGTAGAAAACTTGAGAATGTGTACTGACTCAGAATCTCGGTAAATTCGACAGACTGAGGAGGGAAATGTAACTAAATTTAGATACGCTTCTCCTTCTTCGCCCCCGTCATAATGATGCCGAAGGTTCCCAAACTGATTACTGCAGACTTCTTTTTTTTTATAAGCAGTAATTTATTTTTGTGTTCAGCCCCACCACTAACACAAAAAAACAAATTACTCGCATCGATTTAATTTGTTTTATTCTAAAAACAAACGAATCTCTTCAAATAACAAACTTCAGCCAAATAGACCATTAAGTCTAATTTTAAGTAAAACTCAATGCCATTTCTTTTCAATGCCATTAAGACAGTCTTACGATACTTCTGGAATTATCTCCTGAGATTGACGGAATTGGAACCCATATCTGATATTAGGTCCCCTAGAAGACAGAGTTACGTAACCCCCAATGATATGATAGGTGATAGTAAAGAACCAGACGAATCCTTAATTCTAAACTCAGCCTATTATTATTAATAATGACGTTTCATTCAGTCATTTATTGGCCTATATCACAATTATATATTTTTTACAAGTTACATTTTTGTCAGTATTTTTTTCACTTTCTAACTTACTCTTCGTCTTTCAGTTTCCATTTTTTTTTCTTATGCTCTCTTATTTTTTCTTTAATATTTAACTACATTCCATGGCTTATTCCTTGATCTTGTGTTTTTCTAAATATTTAAATCTTGTGTGTGTCCATAGTATTTAAAAATTCTTATTGCCATACTAATTATCATCAACAAAAAGGATTAAGCCCAATGGCCTGTTCCGATCTCATTATAGGTGGAATTGGTCCTTCCATCTCTTCATGGTCTTCCCAACGCCTTACAAATTAAAATAATATTATTATTATTATTATTATTAATTATTATAATTATTAATTATTATAATTATTAATTATTATAATTATTAATTATTATAATTATTAATTATTATAATTATTAATTATTATAATTATTAATTATTATTATTATTATTATTATTATTATTATTATTAATATTATTATTATACGATTATCAACTTCTGCCTCGGTGGTCAAGTGGTTTTGTTCCTTGGCTCTAGTCCCGGATGTGCTGGCCACATGTTCCTGGCTGACCTCTGTAAGAAAATTAGCTTAACTAAATTAGCTTGGTCAGGAAAGTTCTATTAGGGAAGACCCATGTCCCATGCGGACGTACGGGTTATATAAAACATACATATTACATTATCATCGACTCTTCATGCATCACAATCTCGAGTTAAAACCCTGGAATGTAATATACTTGTGAGGATATAAACTAAGTATCAGTTAGTCGTTGCAATATTTAGTTTAAAGCTTACGATTTTTTTTATTTCATTCTTACTTATAAAAGTCATATCGGGTCAAGGATCTTTGTGTAATTATTAGTCTGTATAATGTTGAGTGATTCCGGACTATGTGGCCGTGGTCCATTGCTGGTGTTCCTACCAGACGTTTCTATCTCAACTGTTAAAGTACTTCTAGGTGTTGTTTCCTGGTCGGAGGCTCGACTGTGAAGGGCATCTTCTAGGTGTGGTCGAGCCTCCGACCAGGAAACAACACCTAGAAGTACTCACCACTGAAGATGTCATAGGCAGTTAAGGGAGAAACGTCTGGTAGGAACACAAGTAATGGGCCACGGCCACATTGTCCGAAACCTCAACATTATGATTACTGGCCGTTAAAGCCTGCTATCAACCATTAGTCTATATGTTTTAAATATATGTCAAAGTAGTGATTATACTGAAATGGATCCTGGTAATGAAATGTCAACTCCGCATTTGCTTAGACGGCTGAGGAAAACCGGGCTTTGAACTCGGGGACTTCTGAATGCGAGTATCATATGCTAAGGTCTGAGCCAATTCATTCGGCAAGTTGGGAATTTTCTTACAATCTGACAACAGTTAATAATATTATAGGCCTACTATAATTGAATGAATGTAAGTTCTGATCTATAAACTAGAACGCTGAGATTTAGTCTTCATCTTTTCTCCAATTTCCAATCACTATAAGGCGTAATACATGTGGAGATGAGAACCAGTCGCTGTTATAACTTTCTCCAATTTCTACTTTAAAATGTCTAAATTATAAAATATTTGGTTCTAAGAATTATAAGTATGTTTCCACTTTCTACAATTTTCTTTAAAATATGTCTTAGATATAAATCTTTGGAACTGACGACTATGATCGCACTCATCGCTTTTTTTATTGAGAGACCAATTTCATGGATATATCTATGTGTTTTATGTTCATGTGCGTGTTTTCCGTAGATCCAAATTTCTGTAGAATAGATAGTTATGTCAATCGAGGAACTTGAGATTTATCAATTAGTCATGCAATATAAGTTTCAATGAGCAGAGTTTTGTTTTAGTGTAATTTATGCAATTTCCTTTAAAATAGAACATTATTTATGGTGTTCTACCCTAGGGCAGGTCTTTCACTGCAATAATAGCATCACCATGCTATGCTTTAGAGCTTTATTAGAGAATTATAGGTGTAGTAGCTTCACGTTGCTTTCCACACCGTGGATAATGGTGATGGCCGGATGATGTTCGGGCACCGTTTGGGCTTCAAAGGTTCCTGACATTTGTTTTACAGGTGAGGAAAAACCCCGAAAAAACTCACCTAGGACGCTTGTCCCGATCGGGAATCGAACCCAGGCCCGCTGCGTGACAAGGCAGCACGCTACCTCGAGACCACAGCGGTGGACAATAGATAATTATAATGAATAATAATAATAATAATAATAATAATAATTATTATTATAATTATTATTATTATTATTATTATTATAAACTAACTAACTCACTGGCTCTATCGAACCCGTAGGTTCATGGCCGCGCGGACATAAGCTCTCCATACATCCCTATCCTGAGCTAATGTTTTCCGATCAACCCCTATAAAATATACTTCCCTTAAATCATGCATAATGTTATTCTCGCACCTCATTCTTGGTCTACCAACTGGGCGTTTTCCCTCTGGCTTTCCTACAAGAAGCTTCCTTGCACCTCTTTCTTCCCCCATACGTACCACATGTCCTTCCCATCGCAGTATACGAAACCTAATTGTTTTTAGTATATCTGGCTTCCTACACATATAATGTAGCTCAATATTATGTAGTTTTCTCAATTCACCTGTCTGTTCATCTCTTTTTGACCCAAAATTGTCCTAAGAACTTTATTCCCAAATACTTGTAACCTTCTTTCATCCCTTAAAGTAAGAGTCCATATTTCGCATCCATATAATATAACTGGGAGAATAACTGTTTTACATATTTTCAGATTAACATTTTTTTAAAGAAATTGGGGCGACAAAAGTCCCTGCAATGCATACTAGCATGCGTTTCCAGAATTGAACCTATGTCTAATTTCTTTGTGCATCTCATCCCCACTTGAAATTATTGTTCCTAGATACTTGAAATCAATCACTTCTTCAAAATTTCCGTCATTTGTCATTAGTTGTCCATTTCCATTATATAATGCATTTTTATGTGTGAACATATATTTAGTTTTATTGATGTTTATTTCCAGTCCCAGTTTCTTAGTGTTACTCGATAGAGTGTGCGTGTTGTCCTTTAGTATCTCCTCGTTATCGCTCAATAACACTACAACATCATCAGCATAAACTAACAGCCTATTAATACCATTGAGTTGTAGGCCTTCTTCATTCTCCAAAGTTTTGGTGGCATGCTCTAATACAAAATTGAATGATAGAAGAGATAGTGCATCTCCTTACTTTAACCCATTGTGAAATAATAATAATAATAATAATAATAATAATAATAATAATAATAATAATAATAATAATAATTTTATTTATATACAGATTTTTAATGTTTACACATCTTTCTTTGCCTAAAGTTTTATTGTTCTTCTCCACTCGTCTAGATCCGGCCACTCAATGTCCTCCAGAATAATAAGTAAAGTAAAGTAATCCCACTACAGGCCTCAGGAGGCCCTTGGGGCAGTAGGAGGTTAAGGCTCCCACTATTTCTGGACAATCGGCACTTGATGTCAGCCGGGTTGTCAGCCCTGCGTGACGGCCGCCTTTACCCCCAGAACAAGCGTCTGGTACTCATTTCCGTTAGAGGCTGAGTCGACCCCAGGGCCATAGTGCCGCCAGAAGGTTTGGGTCAGTTTAAAAATCCTGACCCCACCGGGACTTGAACCCTCGACCTTCCGGCTTGTAGCTCAGTGCCTTAACCACTACGCTACGGCGTGCCCCCCCCCCCAGAATAATAATAATAATAATAATAATAATAATAATAATAATGCCCACCGCTGTGGTCTCGAGGTAGCGTGCTGCCTGTCACACAGGGGGCCCGGGTTCGATCCCAGTCGGGGCAGTTTTTCTGGGTGAGGTTTTTATCGGGGTTTTTCCTCACTTGTAAGACAAATGTCAGGACAACTTTAAGGCCCAAACGGTCCCTGAAATCATATGGCCATCATCATCATCCTTATTATCATCATTATTATCCTTCACCGGTGTGGAAAGCTACAGGAAGCTACCACACCTACAATTTCCTAGCAAAGCTGCAAGCATAGCATGAAAATGCTATGATTGCAGTGAAGGACCTGCCTTCGTACAGAATTACTATGGATGGAATAATAATAATAATAATAATAATAATAATAATAATAATAATAATGTAAAACTATAAAATAAAGTATCTCATTAAGAAGGTATCACTTATTCCTATAGAAAAATTAAAGAATCAAAATGGCGGGGTTAGCTAAGCATTGTGATTTTGAAATCCAGACTTACAACAAAAGAGAGTATTTTCATTGCAGATTCGCGCTTTTGTCTTCTCGGAACAAAGCACCACAATATTGTGGACCATTTCCCGAGGGGACAGACTTGTGTGTCTTACTGTCAATGTAGACTATTAAATTTTTCCAATAACTGCTTCTATTCTATTCTTACTACATTACTTTATTTATGTATCTTAATTATACAATATTACAATCAGTAATGAAGTTCATACAAAATTACATGAAGGTTACTATACTATAGTAACTTTCATGTAATTTTGTATGAACTTCATTGCTGATTGTAATATTGTATCTCCTCTATTATTTAATTTTGTACTAGAGCATGCCATCAAATCTTTAGAGGACGAGGAAGGCCTACAACTCAATGGTATTAATAAGCCGTTAGTTTATGCTGACGATGTAGTACTATTGGCCGATAGCGAGGAGATCCTAAAGGACAACACGCACACACTATTGAGTAACACTAAGGAATTAGGACTGGAAGTAAATATCAATAAAACTAAATATATGGTCACAAGTAGAAATGCATTATATAATGGAAATGGGCAGCTAATGACAAATAAGGGAAATTTTGAGGAAGTGGTTGAATTCAAATACCTAGGAACAATAATTACAAATAGGAATGAGATGTCACAAAGAAATTAAACATAGGCTCAATTCTGGAAATGCTATTATGCATTGCAGAGACATTTGATGTCCCAACTCCTTTCAAAAAAGTTAAACTGAAAATATATACAACTTTTATTCTACCAGTTATATTATATGGGTGCGAAACATGGACTCTTACTTTAAGGGAGGAAATGAGATTACGAGTTTTTGAGAATAAAGTTCTTAGGAACATTTTTGGAACAAAGAGAGATGAACAGACAGGTGAATGGAGAAGACTACTTAACAATGAACTGCATTGTCTTTATAGGAAGCCGCATATATATTAAGAACAGTTAGGCCTAAGTCTCGTAGACTGCGATGGGCAGGACTTGTTGCGCGTATGGGGAATGAAAGATGTGCATGGAAGCTTCTTGTAGAAAAGCCAGAGGGAAAACGCCCAGTTGGAAGACAAAGAATGAGGTGGGAGAATAACATTAACTATGATTTGAGGGAAGTAGATTATAAAGGGAATGATTGGAAAGCATTGGCTCAGGATAGGGATGTATGGAGTGCTTATGTTCGCGCGGCCATGAACCTACGGGTTCGATAGTGCCAGTGAGTAAGTAAGTTACTATACTGTATAATTTCATTGTAATTGGGTTAACGTACACTGCAATCTGTGATAATGGTCATTTAATCTGGACCCCCTAATTAGTTACCTTCTAAACGAAAGCAAAAGAGTCGTAGAAATATATTAAAAGTGTTCACTGCATTTATCTAACATACTTATAAGTAATTCCACGAGTGATTTCAAAATTATCGATAAATTCACGATGCCACAAAGCGACGAGTGAATTTATCTAGAGAATTTGGAAATCAAGAGGGGAATTTGTTAGTACTATTTAACGAATAAAATTAAGCTGTTTACTCACAAATTCATTATTTAAATATAGTTATTTCAAAATATTTATATATTTAATGTAAACGGCGATGTTTGAATACAAGTGAGAAACGTTTGTTGTTTCATTCGTATCACTGCAAACAGTGATTATTTATTGCCAAAGGATCGCAATATTGTAAGAATGCACCCTAGTGGAGAAAAAATGAAACGCATCAAACAGTTTATAATCAACATTGTAGGTTATTCATTAATTGCTGATGTTTTATGATGTAAATATGTCAATTATATTTTTCTGGAACGTTAATTCCTGGGAAATAATACGTTTAAGAAAGTACAAACAGTGGTTTCTTTTTATTGTGGTATAATCAATTGCTAGATTTTGTTCTATTATATCCCGCAAGCAGTGTGTGCTTACATTCGTGCACTATATATACAATCTGGGAGCCATTTGCGTTGTAGGATTCTTATATCTTAATATATAAATTGCTGCATTCAACGTATTTCTTAGAGAGTCACTGTAAAATAATGCTCTGGCCTATTCAGAGTGTTAAAAAGGAGGAGCTTTCTCTAAACTTATTTGATAAATTCCAGGTGAAACACGACTGTGATTGGTTGTAAATAAAAATACATTGGAAGGCGATTGTTCATTGACTCCCATTTGGAGCATGAGTTTTTAGTCAAAGGAAACATTCAGAATATTTCAATGATTACTTCTCTTCGTTGTTCAAAATATTTCAAAATCATCAACTGTGACAAAAAATACTGTTTAGTTTACTTTGACTATTTAACTCATGTCCCAAACGGGAGTCAATGACCAATCACATTTCAATGATTTTTTATTTACAACCAATCACAGTCGTTTTTCACCTCGATTTTATCAGTTTAATTTTATCAGTGTAAAATCAAGCTCCTCCTTTTTTAACATTCTGAATAAGTCATAGCATTATTTTACAATGACTGCACGTGGCTACCAGATTGTATATATGGTGCACGAATGTAACCATATCGTGGTTGCCGGAGATAATATAAAAACATTTGTAGCAATTGATTATATCACAAAAAAAACACTGTTTGCACTTTCTTAAACATATTTTTCCCAGGTAATAACGTTCCAGAAAATATAATTGACATATTTACATCATAGGACATTAGAAATTAATTAATATACAGTTCGATGTACTTCATTTTTTCTCCACTAGGGTGCTCCAAAGATGACATACAAGGTTCCAATATCTTTATGATTAGTTGAAAATAATATTGCGATCCTTTGGCAATAAATAATATGATCTGGTTGCAGTGATAAACAAGTGAAACATAAAGTTTCTCATTTGTTTTCAAACATCGCTGTCTACATTAAATATATAAATATTTTAAAATAACTATAATTAAGTAATGATTTGTGAGTAAACAGCTTAATTTTATTCGTTAAATAGTTCTAACAAATGCTACTCTTGATTTCCAAAATCTCTAGATACATTGGAAATCACGCGTGGTATTACTTATGACAAAATGTATGTTGTGTTATTGTGTATGTTATATGTGTAGTTTGTTTTGTAAAATATATATTATACCTTTATGAGAAATGGGATTTTATATGTCAAACATGCGACGATAACTCATTTTACCCTATATTAGAGTCAACACATTTAAGTTCAAAAGTGCACTTTTATGAAAAAATGATTTTTCAAACATCCTCGTCTTGGTAACTCTTTTTAGTCAATTTTGAACTTGCCACCCTTTATATAGCAAACCCATTTTTTTCAGATGTTTTTCAAAAGTTGAGAATAAATTAACTATATAATCTATGTTATGTTTGTATTTATGTTTTATTTAGCGATACCTTCGACTTCAATTGCATAAATGCACAAGTTACTGATATTCTTTAGATAAAAAATATTCGACTACAACCAAGTAGTAAACATTGTTTATTACAGCCCATAAGAGCTATCAGATGTGGAGAATGGATAAACAAATACTCGCTTATAAAGACGAACTATAATCATTTAAAGAATAGCTAGGGGGATTGACAGATCCGCATCGGTAGTGAATAGATTTTTTTGAAGAAGAATATGGTGAAAAAAATTCCCCTGGAAGACGAGGTAAACTTATACTGTGATAGGATAGGTTGGTTATCAGAGGACTCAGTGTAGGCCCCTAGGTGATACCACCCTGTGAAGACTAGTTCAAAATCCCAACATTAATGTACACAAGTTTATGTTATTTAGAATGGTAGCTGGAAGCAAATAGTTAATATACAGAAAAAAAAGGCAGCCTCTACTGATCGAAATATATAATAATAATAGTCAGAAGCGCGCACAAATGTGCATTAGTTTAGGTCTCTGCTGTATGTAAGCAACGGTTTTGTCCTCTTTAAACAGCCATTGAAATATCTTTCACACGGTCTATCACAGAGCTTACACACGCAGTCCACTGATGGATCTTGATAGTTTGAAATTCTGCAGAGTTTGTGGTGGTATCCATGCACTGCCAGCCTTATTATTGCACTGCGTATCTTGTTGTTTGGTCCAGTCCAGTCTCGATTGATCATTGCATCTGTTGCGTAAAAATCGGCCCGGTATTTCTTTTCTCTTCTTTTGTCTTATTTCCTTCAATGTAGTTTCCTGTTTAGTAGCTGGTAGCAGGAACTTGATGCGTAAATCTTCCACGAGGAAAGTTTCCCATGATAGTTCATATGCAAGTCTAGATGGAGCAAATTTCGAGATCACCATTGCTGCTTTTAGGAATCTTGCTTTCACTTTTTCTAAGGTGTTTAAGTCTCCGTAACTGAGGTCAGTCCAAATGATTCATATTTCATACGTTAAGATGGGAAGTATTTTGGCCTCAAAAAGTTTCATGGCTGTTGCAAGTGACAGTTGTGTGATGTTTTGTATGTCGTATATGGCAACTATAGCAGCTGCCGCTCTCTCTTTCATATGCATTCTGAAGGATTTGGCTGTTGTTTGGAGTGTTACTCCTAGATATTTGAAGGCGTTTATGATTTGCAACACGTTGCCCTGGAGTTGTATGTGGTCGCCATCTACCAATCGACCACCCTTTCTGAATACCATTTGTACCGTTTTTGATAGGTTTATATCGAAGCCATTTTTGTCGGCCCACGAAATACATAAGACATGACGAATAACCTGAGCAAAGCAACACATGATCTGCAAGTCCAATTAAAACAAGTATTGTTCAGTGATTAGAAAAATTCAATTTAGATGGGCCGGATGGGCCTATTGTTGGCATGATTTGCCGAAAGAAGAACATATAGTTTCAAAACGTCAACAAAGAGGTAAGTCACTAATGGTATGGGCTGGGTTTGTTTATGGGGCCAAACAAATGTAGTCTTCCCTACGGGCCGAATGAATTCAACTATCAAAATCTACTACATTTTTATTAAGGATTTTCCTCTACATTGCAGTAGTTATCCTTCAGTCCAAATGTATTTTGCTCCGCCAGAAATTTTTATCCTCAGCATCTTCTTCTTTAAGGTCTCTGCTGATCATGTTTCTTCTCACTTCATCCATCCACTGTTCCCTGGACTTCCCCCTCCTCCTACTGCCTTCAGCATTCCAATCATTCATCATTCTTGGGAATCTATTATTCTCCATCCTCTTCAGATATTCACCTCTTACCTTTTGTGGAGACGATTGGAGACCCATTTTGGATATTCCCCAGAATAACGCTTCTATTCATGTTGCAAACTCCGCACAGGAATGGTTTCTGCAGAATGGGGTACATGTAATGGAGTGGCCCGCAAATTCTCCTTATCTAAATCCCATGGAGAACCTCTGGGGTATTTTCTGTCGTAAATGTATACTGATAAAACACAATATAATAAGGTCAAATGAGTTGAAGACGATCATTTCTGCATGGAAAAATATGGAATTGTTCAAACGCGTAAATATCATGCGTGATCGTGTTTTTAAGGTGGTCTTGAAACATGGCTCCTTAATTGGCTATAGGTGCAGTGTTTGTATAATTTTGCAACACAAAGATCGTGTGTATAAATGTTGGTTTATGTAATGCAGGTATTCTATTAATTTACAGTTCAAACGTAACATTTACTTGCAGTTTTTAACAGGCACATATCGTACATCCAAATAAACTTTCTGGTTGTGTATGTATTTGATAATTATATGTGCCTTGCCATCGGTATGGAGGTTGTATCATTTGGAAACGAAACTTGGTATACCTTTTGGAACGTTATTATAGCGGGTTCTGAGAGATTACAAAAATAATTAAAAAGTAACAGCTGCTTTAAACAAAGAAACAGCACGTTCAGCATCGAAGAGTACACGCTGTGCAGCAAAACCCGTATTATCATGGTCTAAAGGGTACAGTATATGTCTTACCAAATCAACAAAACATTGCTCTGTATCAAGTAACCGAGGACCATGGGTTCCCTATATCAAAACACTTGACCAACATCACTCAACAACCTGTGAAAGGCTGTCGGCAGTGTATTGACGTAGACTTTCACGGCCGGAGTTGCTATGATGATCTTGAAGATTTTCGGGCTGTAGGCCGTGGTCGTGACGCTTGTAGTTCCCCGATGTTTCGCCAGAGACTGCATCTGGCATCCTCAAGGGTTGTCTTGGCTGTAGGCCGTGGTCGTGAGACTTGTAGTTCCCCGACGTTTCGCCAGAGACTGCGTCTGGCATCCTCAAGGGTTGTCTGGCTGTAGGCGAAACGTCAGGGAATTATAAGCCTCACGACCACGGCCTTACAGTCCGAAAATCTTCAAGATCATCATAGCTGTCGGTAATGTTTCTCTGGTTACTCAGGTTACTCTTTCATTAAATAATATAATTTTGACACATTTCAATACATCACATCATAACGCATCTAGGATTTAAGAGGCACACCAGTAAGCTGAGCACGTTTATTGTTGTAAAGTTTTAATGAAATATAAAATTAATCATGGTATTGGAATTCCAACCAAGCATTTATCTAGGCTATTAGAATAACTACGAGAAAACTTCAATCAATATTGAATATGAGTGTCAAACGCTGAATCAACTTATTCGGTTTTGTTATTCTTGTGCATATGAAATGATATATTAATAATTAAAATGGAAGTTTATATATGCAACCTATCAAATCAAGGAAAAAATTAGATACTGATAAACCGATATCTAAAATATGTTTATTGTAATTTAAAACAAGAATTCATTATTATAAAAACAAATTTCCACTGGTCATTGATTTTAAAAAAATATTTCTGCCACGAGCATTTGAATAACATTATAATTAATGTTATTATTATTATTATTATTATTATTATTATTATTAAATTTGTGTAACACGAATGAAACTTCGGAAGAAAAAAAAACATCTGTGCGGATAAAAATCAAATATGATAACAGCCGTTTTCTTCGAATTCAACATGTACTCAGGTGTAATTATCCCAATGAATAAATTATGCTACGTAATGTTCAGATATCTCCTTACACTGTGACAAATGTTAATATCTGTCCTCCGTATCTGATGTGTGCTTATGTAATTTCAATGGTCTATAAGCTAAAATTAGGTAAAAATCTTTGAAGATTGAGAACTATAAATACACTTTCTTGAGTTTACATTTATTATTATTATTATTATCATCATGCTTCACGGGTTATGCCTTTGCCTGTTTCGGTCTCACATCTGTTCAGCCCAGCAGCGCTTCTTGGTCTTCCCATCGATCTTCGTCCTATAGGATTATACATCAGTACCATCTTTGGTATCCTATCCTCTGTCATTCTTTGCAGATGTTCTATCCAATTGTTCCTGTGTTCTGTATTATTATTATTATTATTATTATTATTATTATTATTATTATTATACTAGTTTGAATCTGAGACTGACTATACAGCCAAGTTTCTATCTCCGGAACCGCCAGCTTATAGATTTTCTTTCACTTTGCCAAACTGGTCCTAGAATTTATTTAGCCTACTTTTAAAACAATACTTTCTGTTTACTGGATATAAGCCATCGCTCTGTCTTTTTAAACCCATTTTTGTATTCTCCCAGCTTAGTATTTCCTGGGAATAAATGGTTCTTACGTAGAAAAAGAAATGCCACATTACGTTTGTTCAGTAATGCGTGAACTCAGTTTAAAGAAGGCATGACGTCAGAAGTTCTTTCGATACATCAGTTCTTTAACCCAACTTGTCGAATCATATTTTTGTGTGTATATATTTTTATTTTTCACTTAAACGATATAAACTTCTCAAAATATAACGTACCTCAAACCTCTAAGATCATGATTATAAAGGTGTAAAGAGAATAGGAAACATATAAAGCGAATATTTTGAGACACGGCTATGAATGGAAAAACATTTCGAGCATCACCCAAACTGGAATATATTTTATATAAAAACGAGTGCGTCTGTCTGTCCTTTATGGATTCAAAAACTATTTGATCGATTTTACCATCATTTAAAGAAATTTTCTGGTACAATTAATGTATATAACAAATTACCTTACGTACTGCAGGGCCAGAGCAAAAAAAAAAAAAAAGGCATCGGTGCACTAAAAAAAGTAATTTTTTGGACGCTGTCTAAACATAATAAATACACCATATTAAAGTGTACAGAATTTAATATCTCAAAAAATGTTACAAAAAAAGTTCGCCACCCGCATGTCTATCTTTTATGGATAACTGAAAATAACCATTTTTGTCTTTTAGCTCATTTATGCCAATAAGATCAGAATAAGTAGATTCCACGGGCAACACCAGGTAATCAGCACGAGGTATCTAAAAATAATTACGATGTAAATTTATAACTATTTTTCTTTTTACTTTTTCAACTATACATAAAAAACACGTTTAATTTATTTAGGCGATGGGTATTAGCTAGTATAAAATAAAACCACACTTTTAACTCCCATAATAAGTTTAATTTTACCAGTGATTTCAAAATACAATTGAATTATAAGCAGTTTTCTAAAGAAGCTTACACCATGGGATTTTTGGGAGATCACCTGTCTAAAGTATTTGTACAGAGAAATATGCCTAATTTGTAAAATTATTATTTACAATAATCTATAAATAATCCAGCACGAATCATTTACATAAATTCTCGCACTGATATAATTATAACAACGGCCTTTAACCACAAGAGATAGGCCTATAGTGTAACTAACTTACTGGCACTATCAATACTGGAGGTTCGTGGTCGACCGGATAATAAAGATTTCCATATAGCTCTATCCCAAGTTAATATTTTTCAATCAATAATCCCTGCATAATTCATCTCCCTCGATTTACGGATGTTAATCTCCACCTCATTCTTGACACTCTGCGCTTTCTATCTGATTTTCTTACAAGAAGTTTTCAATTCTTCATTCGTGACAAATGAACAGCTCATCGCATCACAAAATTTATTTAGATATTCATAGTATATCCGAGTTCCTATAAATACCATGGAACTCACTATTATGTAGTTTCCTTCATTCACCTGTCTGTGCGTCACTATTTTATCCAAACATTTGATCCAAACATCTAATCCTATAATAAATTGTGATTATACAGAAATTATGTTTTATGCTGGTAATAAAATACTGGAGAATACGTGAAATACATATTATCTTGTAGGATAAAACGATGCTACGAGAACTTTACTAACTGGTACACGAACCTGTAGGTTCATGACCGCGAGGACATAAGCCCTCCAAACATCCCTATCCTGAGCTAATTTATTCCAATAATTCGTTGTATAATCTACTTCCCTCAAACCATGGTTAATGTTATTCTCTCACCTCATTCGTGGTCTACCAACTGGGCGTTTTTCCTCTGGCTTTCCAAGAAGCTTCCATGCACATCTCTCATTCCTCCCCATTCATGTCAATCGCAGTCTACGAGATTTAACTCTTATTATATCTGGCTTCCTATAAATACCATGTAGTTCACTCTTATGTAGTTTTCTCCATTCACCTGTCTGTTCATCTATCTTTTGTCCAAAAATTTTCCTAAGAACTTCATCCTCAAATACTCGTAATATCCTTTACTCCTTTAAAGTAAGAGTCCATGTTTCGCAAGTTTTTATTCTAAAAAATAATTATATCCGATGTAAAAAATATATATTTTTACCTCTTGTTAAACAACACATGAAGTCACTGGGATAATACAAAAGTTTTTTTCTTTAATATATAGGAAGTGTCTCATCATCCTAGCTTTCCGTTACGAGCTGTTATTTTTAGAGCGTTAATTTAGACACTCTGTGTTCTACAAGCCAATGAATTTTAATTTGACGAGCTGAGGCGGATGGAACTCCAGAGAATATCAAACTGCCAGAGAGAAGACAACTCCACCAAGTTCTCTGCTACCGAATACCTCTACTTAAATACTTTTAAAATTAACATTGTTTCAAACTATTTCAAACACATTTTCCACATTCCATTTCAATTGATTTCGATCACATTTTATCATTCAGAAATACTCTTCAAATAGTTCCTCCTTTATATAACATATGAGGAAAATAGTGGGGAAAACTGCAGATATCGATCTCACTTAAATTGAGAGGTAATAAAAGCCAGCTCAATGTCGAGGTGGTCCAGAAATATTTAGTATCTACATTACAATCGTTACAAAATACACCGTATCACCTAAACTGACATTTCTTCAACAATTTATGTCAAACCCGTACTAGGTTTGTTAATGTTGTTTTGAATTACCCTGTAGTGTCAAATAATTAAATTATTTACATGTAAGCATAAAAAATTAATATTTAATATAATCCCGATAAATGATATTTAAATATTTATTTAAAGAGTGTAGAAGAAAACTAGGTATATCTATTTTGTTCGCTTCGAGAAAAGCTAAATAAATATATATATATATATATATATATATATATATAGATGTTATAACTATATTTTTGACATTTGGCAATGAAAGCAAATATGATATGAAAAGAAAAATGAATACTTGAGTCGGGATTTGAACCCGAGTCTCTAAACTCGGTACGTTTAGCGCTCTAACCAACTGAGATCAAGAATTCCAACACAAACATACATTTTTTTTTATATATATAGTATTCTGAATTCACACAAGAGGTAGTGGGAATTCGTTCCAACACCATCTAGTGGCCAACATAACAGTTAAGCAATTTTTAAAGAGAATATTTACTTTATAGCAGTAACGCTTGTATATTTAGATGTTATAACTGTATTTTTGACATTTGGCAATGAAAGCAAATATGATATGAAAAGAAAAATTAATGCTTGAGTCGGGAAATGTATGTTTGTGTTGTAATTCTTGAGTAGCTCAGTTGGTTAGAGCGCTAAACGTACAGAGTTTAGAGACTCGGGTTCAAATTCCGACTCAAGCATTCATTTTTCTTTTCATATCATATATATATATTTCAAGAACAATATAACTATTATGCCTACATCATTGCTACAAATTTGAAATTATAATATCATTATTTTTAAATTATATAATTCAGTACTTTCTGTTGGATAATATCGCCTTATTGAAAATCCCCTTGTTTTCTCTTTTCTCCTACATGTCATTTTCAAACAACATGTGTTTTTAAATAATAAAATACTTCAGTAGATTTATGTTTTTTTCCCTACATATATTCATAGGTGTGTCTGATAGTGCCTCCAAAGTCTCACTAGATGTCAGGGTTGGTTTGATTTAAAAGAGAAGATTCCTCGTTTTCTCGCAGCGCCCTCCATACAATTTAAATAAATGATGATACTTTTATAAGAATTAGGATCATAATAATTTTATGATTTGAATTTATTTAAATTTCTTACAATGAATATTTTTTTCGAAAATAAAATTTTCAAGAAAAATAATAAATCATAGATTTATGAGCTACATATAATTATATCAAGAGCATTTCCATCCGATTAAGCATGTATTTTTTCTAAGAGATACTAAATACAGCATATTCTCATATGAATTATTAATTGCCATTTAATAGCTTCTATAAAATAAAAACTAACATAATTTCTGAAAGCTTTACATTACGTTACTTTTTTGAGTATGTCATGAACTCATTAGCTACTTCGTGTTTAGTTTCAGAGATAATAAGAACGTATCAGACTATTTATGGGACTTATATATTTCTGTAGACCTATATCTTATTTTTTGTCGCGCACAGTCTAGTGGCTATTCTTCTAGTCGCGAGGGTCGCGGCGGGTAGAAACCCGGCCGGGGTCGATGGGGTTTTAAGGTGGAAAAATCCAAGGGACAATCCTCCGGGAGGCACTTTAAGCCGTGGTTCCCAAGTCTTAAGATTTTCATGCTCGTAAAAGTACCGCAAGCCGGAATAAAAGAGACCTCTGTGCAAAATTTAACAGGATTTCATCCATCCTAGTAATACCTTAGATGTCAGATTGAGGCGATGTACTAACCATCGTCACTCATTGATAACCCGTAGGTAAATATGCGTAATTAAATTAGCTTGGTTAAGAAACTCCCGCTAGTGAGCTACCCGTGATTACACGTGTGACCTATGAGGTATACACATATGCCTAAATGTCTTATTTCACTGTAATGTAGAAGTGGTACGAACGCAATCTCCCGGTTCAAAACTAGAAAGAAAGTACGTACGAATAAACATTAACCATCAGCTTGGACAGTTCTAATTCAGTAAAACCACGTGCAACTATTCGGTTTGTTGTATCTCGTGTATTCAGAAATTTTCTTACAATAATTGTTAACAAAAATTACTTGGATCTATAACTGAATGTATGTTTCACTGTTGTCTACATCATCGTTTTCCAACCTGTGGTTCGCGCCCCGAGGGGGTTCGCCAACATTTTTCCGTAATAACGGTTTTCGAGGTTAGGTCTATTATTGTTTTATTCAGTTTTACAGCATTGTAATAATAATAATAATAATAATAATAATAATAATAATAATAATAATAATAATAATAATAATAATAATGACAACAATGACAACAATAATAATAATAAATTATTATCAACTTAAAATTAAATTAACATGCCCCTTTTTTGCGTATTTGTAACGTCGGGAATTTATCACATTATTTCCACAATAAATTAATATTTACAGCAAATGCCTGATTTACAGTCAAGTAACACCGTTAGGAATGCATTTGATTTCGTTACAACTAGGCCTACACGTTGTGTAATTTTTAAGCCATAACTAGAGTAACTTTAGGTTTTAACCGTTAAGGGTTAAGTTAATTTAAGGTTATTAAACATTTTGCTTGGAATTAAATGTTATGCATGTCTACTGTTTGTATATTTAAAAGTCAGTGGTCCACCCAACTCAGATCATTGTTGAAGGAGTTCGCGAGTTGAAAAAGGTTGGGAACCGGTGGTCTATATTAAATACCATAAGTACCATGAAATAGGTATATATAACTTCTTCCGGATGTCATGGGTTCAAACTCAGGCGTTGTCAATCTGCCTAGAGATTTTCATACTTTTCTCTAGTCGCCAAAGGCGGATGGTGGATGGGAATTTCATTATCAGGACGCGTTTAATCAAAATCTCCATTTGATATTATAAATAAATATCCTCAACACGTGTCCAACTCAGGGTTGGGTCGAGAGATGAGGTGGAGCCCCTATATAGAAGTCTGTGATTGACAAGGGTGCCGGCCGACCACGCCTGACGCACAATCACGTGGGCAAATGAATGAAATGAAATGGATGAGAAGAGTATTGAGAAATGGTGGAATTAAATTGTGGCAGGAAAAAACCCGAGAAAAACCTGTCCAAGCTCCGTTTCGTCCACCATGAATCCCAAATGGAGTCACTGAGACTCGATCTCAGGACCCCAGCGGTGAGAGCTAGCGTCTAACTACTTGCACCACGGAACCGCCTCAATTTAATATTAATAAAATTAAATAAGTGAACTAACAGAAGACGTATGACTACACCCAGTACAACTACAACCTATCGAATACAATAAAAATTCTAGGTGTGACCTTATTGATGTTAAAAGGTCTAAAAATGAAAAATAAGTTATTCGTAGTCGAATTCTAAACAATAATATATTTAATTAAATATGATTCGTTAAAACCTACAGAAATAGCTCTTCCACACATACACACGCTTATCACCCAGCACTAACACAAATAATAATTGGACATCACCGTAACGTACTCACTAACACTGCCACTGTCACAGACTAAATGCCAATTCTCCTCCTCCACATCCGTTTATCTACTTCCTCTATAGCGCTTAGAATTCTAAGAAGCTCTCCCATTATCCGCTTCATATTGCACATCGATAAAACGCTTGTCTGAGATTCTATTCCTCAAATACTTCTCACGACTATTTAACTCATGCCCCAAATGGTAGTCAATGACAAATCAAGTTTCAATGAATGTTGTTTTACAACCAAAGACAGTCGTGTTTCACATCGCTCTTTATCGATTTCTCTTTATCAGCTCCTGCTTTTGTGATAAAGAAATATCCTCCTTTTTAATATTCTGAACAGGTCAACAAATGCATTGAATATAGCAAATAATGAACAGATTCCGTGATTTTATTGAGTTGTTTACTAAAAATATTAATGAATGACCTATAATGTTGATTTTTTAGAAATTATTATATACAGTTTAATGTGTTTAATTATTTCTCCACTAGGGTGCATTCTTATAATATTGCGATCCTATTTGGCAATAAATAACATGCTCAAGTTACAGTGAATATCCATAACCTCACATTTCTGATTTGTTTTCAAAATATCGCAGTTTACATTAAATATATAACTATATTAAAATACCGGTAATTATATTTAAGTAATGATTTTTGAGTAAATGCCTTAATTTTATTCAATAAATCGTCCTAACAAATGTCACTCTTGACTTCCTAATCCTCTAGATAAATTCACTCGTGACATTACTTATGATATTTTTTTTTTACTTTAATTTTATTCTGAGATTCTCCACAAGAGACTGTTATCGATAGGATAACAAGCATGTACAACGGATGTCGGAAGAACAGTGGCCTAAACGGGTGTTAGATTGGATGGTATCAGGCAGAAGGAAGAGGGGGAGAAGCATAAGAACATGATATGAGGGAATATATGATGTAATGATGAAAAGAGGTATGGAAAAAGGACAATTTGAAGATAGGAATTACTGAAAAGGAGGAATTAAGGACGAACTGCTGTAACGTAGAAAGGTGTATTAAGTAAGCAAGATTCTCAAACATATTTGGTTATATTGCATCTAGGATATTTATATGTATAGGCCAGCAGTACGTTGACGTAACAGTCCAATGTTGGCCTCAATCTTTCCTATATTAGGAATTACTAGACTAAGTAAATTTAGTTACTCTTATTTGCCTACAGATGTCATGAATGATATGGGGTCAACATACCGCCTCAGTGAAACATCTAGTAGGCACTAAGGTATTACTAGGATGATGAGACTTAGAGGCCTCTTTATTGAAAGTTCTTTAACGATTTTGAATATTTTCAGGCTCGAGGGCAACGACTTACAAGTCTTTCCCAGTGGACTTGCTCCTTGGATTTTTCCATCCGTCGACCCCGGTCGGGTTTGAACCCGCGAATCGGGACCAGAGGTAAGGGACATAACCATTAGTCCACCGCGGCCTACCAGCAATAGGTTACGTAAAATATGTTACATTATACGTATTCACGTGTCTTGTAAAATTTAACTTTTAATGGAATATGCAATGGCGATTCATGATTAAATGGATCTTGGTAATGAAATTCCATCCCAGTACTTTCCTTGACGACTGAGACAGGTCGATTAATACAAGAATCGAACTATATTCTGAGTCAAAAACGACAGATTGTTAAGACTAATTGATACAAAATAACTACAAATATCTGTAATTTGAATATTAAGCAGGACGTTCGGTTTAATATACGAAAATAATATCGGGCGTATGAGGCAAAATGATGAGTTGTACATAACATATGGTAACACTATAATATAGTCAGTCATTCCCAAAGTGGTCTATATCGACCTCCAGGAGTCGACTCTGACTTGCAAGAAGCCCGTATCACCGAAAAAAAAAAGTTGGGGACATAAATGGGGTTCACGAGAGTTCAGAATAAGCAGAATATTGAAGAAACGGATGTCATATTACAAGCATATCTGATCGGAATAAGAACTAACAAAGAACTTAAGGTATAGATCAGAAAGGGACATCAGCAATTTTGACTTCAGAGAGACATTCATTACTTATCCTGCATTATTGACTATGGCGAGAAAGTTTTTGATAGCTTTTCCAACTTCACACCTTGTAGAAAGAGGTTTCAGCGTTGTTGCCAATCTTCTTACAAAAAATATTGAAAATCACTGATCGAGCAATATTTAAGGTTAAAACCTAAGCAATTTGAAGCCAAAATATTGAAAAAATTGATATTAAAGCATAATCGTTGTTGCCAATCTTCTTACAAAAAATATTGAAAATCACTGATCGAGAATATTTAAGGTTAAAACCTAAGCAATTTGAAGCCAAAATATTGAAAAATTTGCTATTAAAGCATAATCTCTCTCACTAAAGATCTTTTTTTTATGTAGTTATTTCATGTTATAATTTATAATTTCATTTCATGTCACTTGAATTAAAAAATTTATAAAACTTAACATTTTTTTTTTCACTCCCCTACAATTAAGTTGAACTTACCAAAGTGAGCAGCACTGTTTCATCTGTCAAAAACTCATTCCATGATGAATTTGTAAAAATTAAACATTAGAAAGATGGAAAGAATAAAAATAAATTGGCATTTGGTATATGAGAGAAAAAAGTTTTAATTTACAAAGCAAAATATTATACATATTGCAATGGAGTCTTATGGAACAACATTTAACCAGAAAAAAGAGTTGCAATTATATAATTCAATAATGAGAAGAACTGTCACATATGGAGCTGAAGTTTGGAAATTAAATAAAAACTTATGTCGATGGAAATGGATTTCTTGCGGAGAGCAGCAAGATGTTCAAAATTAGAAAAATAAATACCGTCATACGAGAAAAAATTAAAATATTTATTCAATAGTAGATTATATAAGCACTTAAATTGGTATGGGTACGTACGACGAATGCAAGAAGAAATGTTACCCAGGAAAACATTGGAATGGTGTCCACCTGGAAGAAGAACGAAAGGAAGACCACGAAACTCGTGGATGCAAGAAATAAGAACTGGAATGAGAACAAGAGGATTGGAGGGCATGGAGTGGATGGATAGAGACGAACGGAGAAGAAAAACAAAACTTTCGGCACAGAAAGATGTGTAAGCATTAAAATTCTGTATATAAATAAAATTGCAAGAAATTAAACTTTTCAAGTATAATATAAGTAAGCGCTTAAAAATTTTACATTAATGAATTACAACTGTTTTCACTTCAATGGAAGCAAAATCAGAAATACTAGAGAGTAATTTGTGTATATTTTTTTAACGCCATACAAGTAGGTGAGAAGGAAATGTTTGAAAACTTGTAACGCTCTGTCGTGTAAATGATTTATTCGAACTATTTTAAATACTAGGACACCAAAGCGAGACAATATAAGTTCCAGGTTTGAATATTATATTTTCCTGTCACATAAATGAAACAAATCTTCTTTCGGTGTCAATATTTTTTACTTGGTTGACAATTTTTTAAACAACGCCGTCTTGTTAATCATGTAGGGCTAACCTTTATTTCTCTTTAAATATTGTAGAATGCAAATATATCCAACAGCAATTAATATTACATTCAATTTCACACATATTATTATTATTATTATTATTATTATTATTATTATTATTATTATTATTATTATTAGGCCTATTATTATTACACGAACATGAAAAATAGCGATAAGTAGTTATAGTATGGCCTTCAACCTCCGTATTTGATATGCCAATTGCTTCAATTATAGTTATAGTTAATCTTATTCTTCTTCGTCACGGTTTACACTTATTTACTAGCCTGTTTCGGCTCCAAATTGCTGCTGTTTCCATCTTTTCTTTGGTCTTTCCAAACTTCTTCCTCATGGTGAATAGTTGTATGCTGCTTTTGGTATACTATTCTCAATCAAAATTGCTAAGTGTTCCTTTCCAGTTCGTTCTGTTTTTCACTATTGTGTATTTAATTTCTTTACTTTTAGTTGTTTTCTTATTTCTGTGTTGTGCTTTTGTCTGTTCTTCGATATCCTACTATTGGTCTGAGGAATTCCATTTCAGCAGCTTGTATTCTGGCAGATTGTTGTGTTGTCACTGTCCATGTTTCGGATCCATAAGTAATAATAGGGACTGTCATTGTCTTGCATAATTTCATTATATAGTCTTTCCTGGCTTTTATTTTCAAAGTTCTCTTTTTTTGAACTCCTGTTATATAAATAAACTTCTTTAGTTTGTTATTTTTATCTGTTTCCGTTGTGTATTATATTTCGTAACCTAGGAACTTATATCTTACTACTTGTTCTATTGGTTTGTTTTCTAATATTATCTTTGTCCGAACTGGATGAGCGCTCTTGAAAACCTTTTATTTTTCATTAACTAGTTATAGTTAATGTTTTAGTTAATGAGTTATTTGAGAAGATGCGCAAGAACATGGAAGGAGGAGATAAAAACAAATATATATATATATATATATATATACACGCACTAAGAATAATGGAGCCAGACTATTATATAGGCAAGATCATTTTACAGAGAACCCGAATCATGGCCGAGCGAAATCTCATGGAATTTTCCTTAACTTAAGAGACTCGCGTGGCGCCAGCACAGTATCGTGAGAAATACGGATTGCTATGTAAGTACCGGTTCTAGGTTGGATTAGTATTTTACTTAACGACGCTCTTTAACAAAACTGAAATCTGGGCGCCAAAGCTCCGATATATTTTACTCTGAAACCTCTTATTTCATGTTTCAGGTTCTTTTACGTGCAGTAAATCTACCATATGACATGTATGGATTAATTTTCCCTTGGGATAGAAGCCATGCTTAGGATTTTTGCGCCCTTACAAATTTAACGACACCAGCCGAGATTAAACTCAAAATGAACACGCCACTCTATACTGGCTGGATGGCCATCCACCTCTGGTAACAGATGTAGAGATGAAACTACCGGTATGCTGGTAAAACAAAAGCCGGAAGTACTTTACAACATGTGACGCGATTTTATCTAAGTTCCAATCAAACACCTTGCGCATGCGCCAACAAATACGAAGCGGTTTACAATATGAAATCACGGGATGCAGCCAACATATAGGACACGATATTTAACGAACCTATAAACTAACCTAACGCAATTCATGTACTTTAACCTGTAAAAGACAAACCTAAAAGCTAATCTAACGCAATTTAAGCACTCTAACCTGTGAAAGAATGCAACGCCCAAAAATAAATAGCAAGTTCTGAAATTCTGAAGTACCGTATAAGTGTACAGTTAATTAGTACTCTATGTTGGCTGCACTGGAATAAATCGTTGTTGTTCCATAGAATATTCGCTAAAATCAATATGGCTGTCACGTCTTCATGCAATTTATGTAGTTAAATATCATAGAAAAATGCATTGAATACTCGTTAGAAAAAATGTAAAAAATCATAGTAAATGATGTGAAATAATTTGAAAAATGAAACCCTAAGAATAAAATCTGATATGAGTTTATGAAGGAATAAAAAAAGTTGCGTCACATGTAACATTTAACCCAAAACCATTTAGGAATGTTGTACTATATATAAAAAAAGCCACTATCTTATAAAATTATCCTGGTATCATCTATTAACATTCCTCATGTATATTATTGATAAATATATTTGTTAGTTTAACCAGTAAGCCCACCGCTGTGGTCTCGAGGTAGCGTGCTGCCTTGTCACGCAGCGGCCCGGGTTCGATCCCCAGTCGGGCAGTTTTTCTGGGTGAGGTTTTTATCGGGGTTTTTCCTCCCCTGTATGACAAATGCCAGCAAAACATTAAGGTCCAAACAGTCCACGAAATCATATGGCCATCATCCTTATCATTATCATCATCATCCTTCACCGGTGTGGAAAGCAACGTGAAGCTATCACACCTACAATTCCCTAGTAAAGCTGCAAGCATAGCATGAAAATGTTATGATTGCAGTGAAGGACCTGCCTTCGGGCAGAATTGCTATGGATGGAACCAATCAAGAGGTTTTTCAGAATAAGAATAAAGGAATTATTAAAAATAGATATTATAAAACTATGAAAATAATGGAGTAAAATTAAATTGAACATGTAAGACAGAACTTTCAGGATACACTATATTTTTGAAATGTGGTAGTTCTCAAGTTTGACCTCTTGACCTTGAACAGGACGTATTCTTTCGTCATCAAGTTTTTATACGTTAGTCTGTGAGAAAGTTGAGGGTGAACAGATGATTATGGGTTTGAAAAGCGACGCGACGGGGGTTTTGTAAAGTGCTGGAACCAGCTGATCTCATCCATCTGGTTCCAGCGACATTGTAAAAATTCCTCAAATTCGCTTCCTCCAGGCATTTGTCAATCTCACAATATTGCAAGCAAGGGGAAGAAAAAAAAAACTCAATTCAAGACCTTCCAATCACATTTTTATAACATTCGTCTACATTGAAGGCATCTACATTGTATGAAACTCCACTCTAAAATACAGGGTTACAACAAATGTTCTTCCCGATTTCATTTTTAAAATGATGCGCATGTTATAATGACAATAAAATCAATAGAAATAAAACTCGCGAAGTTATGCTCTGTACAGCGGTAAAATCGGATTTAAGCTAATTACATTTAAAAATAAATGTATGAACATTATGAGATTTCAACACGTGATTTTTTTTAATTGTACATAAGTTATGAGAATTGCAGTGCTGAAACCATACGCAATGATAGAAAAAAAATTAATTCAACAAGGTTCCAATAAATTCGACAATTGCTTAATTAATTTAATACATGATTAGTAAGTTACTCGAGACGCTTGTACGCCAATTGTGAAGATATATAACTTTCATTAAAGATTTGGTGTATAGGCCTACATTCTTCTCACTCGATTTACCACTTGAAATAAACAGGATCACAGCTTCCCAGATGACAAGAATGTTAAATAAAAAAATACTAAAAGTAAAAAATGTTTTTATCCAATCATACACATTTCATACCAAGCATTCCTTCTGTAATTCTATCCAGATACAGTGCTATACATGTATTGTGCAAGAGTGTAACAAATCATATTGTTTTACGTAAAATAACATGAACAATTTTTAAATAAAACGAGTTGCTTATAAAAATGTTCATTTTAAAATTTAAAAAAATATATAAAAGTTTACTTTTTAGAATATGTGGCCATTAATTGTTCATGTTTTAAAAATAGCATAATACTCACACACACTCGGCATCCGAATCAAGTGCGTTCACTCACCTGGAACAAAGATAAAATAATTAGTTAATCACTATCTCTTAACAACAGAAGAATACGGGTATAGGATGCATTCTTTATTTAACTTAATTATAATGCATTGTATTCAGAACACAAAAGATTCAACCAACATACAAACATTACTTCAAACTAAGTCAATAGGAAAATACGATATTGGATGCCTAATAAAATTTCTAAAGTTATAAGGAGGACATAATCCGCTGAAGAAGAAATCAAGTTATAGATTGCGGGTCCGAGACGTCATTATTGTACTGGAGAAATAGGTAGTTGTTATCGACTTAAAAATATCGACTTACCTGTTGTTACTGAAGAGGCATTTCAAATGTGAATTTATACTTAGGAGTGAATCTAATGCAAATTAAATTTATAACTAACTGCAAAATTATCGCGTGTAGCATACAACAGGACCTAACTCAACTTACTTACTTACTCACTGGCACTATCGAACCTGTAGGTTCATGGCCGCGCGGACATAAGCTCTCCATATATCCCTATCCTGCGCTAATGCTTTCCAATCATTCCCTGTATAATCTACTTCCCTCAAATCATAGTTATTGTTATTCTCTCACCTCATTCTTGGTCTACCAACTGGGCGTTTTCCCTCTAGCTTTCCTATAAGAAGCTTCCATACAAGTATTTCATTCCCCATACGTGCAACATGTCCTGCCCATCGCAGTTTACGAGACTTAACTGTTATTATATCTGGCTTCCTATAAAGACCAAGTAGTTCATTGTTATGTAGTCTTCTCCATTCACCTGTCTGTTCATCTATCTTTGGTCCAAAAATTCTCCTAAGTACTTTATTCTCAAATACTTGTAATCTCCTTTCCTCCCTTAAAGTAAGAGTCCATATCTCGCACCCATATAATATAACTGGTAGAATAACAGTTTAATATACTTTCAGTTTAACGTTTTTTGAAAGGAGTTGGGACATCAAGACTCTCTGCAATGCATAATGGCACGCATTTCCAGAATTTAATTTCTTTGTGCATCTCATTCCTATTTGTAATTATTGTTCCCAGGTATTTGAATTCAACACTGATACAAACAACAGAGACAGCGTTTTCTTTCAGGTCTATAATAGGAATTGAAATATAGAGGAAGTTGTAACCCTTAGGCTATAAGACGACAAATAAGTAACGGTCTCTACTGCAAGTTTACAGTGCGTAAAGTGTAACTAAAAACTCTACGGCACAACAGACCCTTGGGCTTCCAGCCGGCTGCTGCCTCACTTCCGCATGCGTTAATCACATAGGTAGACGATCATCTAGCCAGTGGGTGACATGTTCAGCATGTCGGGTCTCCAAGCCGTTATAGCTAGTTTTCTCAACCTGGAGCTGCCCAAATTACTCATGATGCTGTATGGGCACCGGTCCCATACTGGCCGAAATTCCATGAAAAAATGTCTTGTCCCATGGAGACTCAAATCCGTAGCTCTGCATGGTTAAGGTGCTTTGCCTTAATCACTCAGATACGGCGCGAAATACAAGTGCATTTAATTTGCTTGAAGCCATGACTGCAGTCAGGCGGTACATACACCTAGTGGCACTAGTTCAGTGTGACAAGTAGAGTCCGGATTTGTATGCAAAATAAAGTATTAAATATGCATGCAAATAAGCATGAAAATGTAGAAAATACGCACTCTAAAAATGCAAAAACAGATTGTAATAAAATCAAATAAATGATTTGCTTTGTGGGGTAATCTTAGCTTATTCCTGGCTGTTATAGTAGACAAGGAGAGTTTTCATAAAGTTATCTTGGGTGAAGCTCCTTCATCTGTCAGCGAAGAAGGTTTTATACAATGAAAAGGTCTCTTCTACATTACATGATGTCACAGGTGCATGTGGAAAACACCACAGTTCTTCTTCAGTGAATTCCTCTTCAGTTATAGTTTTTTTCCACTATCACCAGAGAGCATTTCACTAACTTGATAAATTCTATTGTAGCCAGGATTTTTATTTAATACTTCACTAAGCTTATCAAATGCGATTTTAGCAATACCGTAATATTATTTCTCAAGGCCCACGGGCATTCCCCTCTTACACAGATGTAAATATACACGTTACGCTTATATCTAATGGATTGCAGGGATTTTATTATTTAAAAAATATTAATTAATAATTAATCAATTACTAGTAATTAGCTTAAGGGATAATTTAATAGCACATTTAGGAGTAAAGTATGAATTTATGCACTAAAAATCTAAAATAAGCATTTTCTCCCGGAATATAAATTTATATGCATTATCAAATACCACTCAAATTGTCTGTGAAGGGGCTACTTAACATGTAAACAATTTCCGCATACTTTTTAATACGAAAAACAAAACATACATTTCGCATATAAATTCTGGTTCTAGTGATAAGTGATTAGTGTTTTCTTTCAGCACCGTACTTATATACAACAAAGACGCCTTCAATCTCAAGTGACGGTAAATTAAAACTGTTACGGCATTGGAAGAATCTATCTATCTATCTATCTATAATGTTGAGCAATAGCCTCTCTTTTGTTAGGAGTTACTAGACCAAGTTATTTTAGTTACGTTCATTTCCCCGTACATGTTATGAATGGCATGTGGTCAACATACAGACCGAATGGGACATCTAGTAGTCAACTAAGGTATTACTAGGACGATGATGTCGGTAAATTTTGCTTAGAGGCATTTTTATTCAGGCTTAAGGATCTTTTACGAGCCTGAAAATATTGAGACTCGGGACCCACTCGGAAAACTTGTTTCTTGGATTTTTCCATCCTAAAAATACCCATCGACCCCGACCAGGTTTAAACCCGCGACATTCGGGATCAGAGGTAAGGAGCATAACCACTAGACCACCACGGCCGATTAATGGAAGAATCTAGTACATACAACTCCATACTGAATGGCGAAAATATATGATCTAAGTTGTGTGTTTCACAAATAAGACATTCGTGAAACGAAAATTGTTGAAACATGCAGTAGTAAGTAAATAAACACTTGTTGCATCATTAAATTAAGAAGTCAAAGAACTGCAGGAACATTTCTACCACTAAAATTGGATTTCTTTGAAGGTATGTGTAAAATAACTGTACGTAACAGCTCATTATTTCACAAATTACAACACAGAGAAATTAGAAACTTCATTTAAAAAATGCAGCAAGTTGGAGCCTCCTACTGCAACAACTGTACGAAAATACGTACTATGCATTTAAATGTTACAAAATAATATCCCGCAAATACGTCAATCTGTGTGAGAAAATAAAATTTCAAATTTCCATAGATCAAACCCAATATTCTGTCGTGACGTTCGTTGCAATGTACTGGGAGTACTTTCGCTTGATAGACCTAATATATGTATAATTCCAATTAACTTCTGAGTTTATTAATAAAGTCCGTCACGCAGGAATTGCGTAAACTAAGCGAATTCCTTAGCAAGCCAAATTTACGGTCCATTTTGATGGTTTACGAAATGTATACTTATTTTCTTAAATTGGAAAAACTCAATTTCTGATCCAGCTTATTTAAAAGTGTCGGACTGTAGACATCACAAATTGTGCATAACCATAAATTATTGTTACTTATTTCCACATTGTTGTACAATGACACCAATTTAAATAATAAGTTATCTATTATTTTTTCTATTACTTTATCAGAGATAAAAGTAAAGTGAACCCATAACAGGCCTCAGGAGACCCTTGGGGTAGTAGGAGGTTAAGGCTCCCACTTTTTCTAGACAATCGGCACTTGATGTCAGCCGGGTTGTCAGCCCTGCGTGACGGCCGCCTTTACCCCCAGAACAGGCGTCTGGTACTCATTTCCGTTAGAGGCTGAGTCGACCCCAGGGCCATAGTGCCGCCAGAGGGTTTGGGTCAGTTTAAAAATCCTGACCCCAACGGGACTTGAACCCTCGACCCTCCGGCTTGTAGCTCAGTGCCTTAACCACTATGGTACGGCGTGCCCCCCTTTATCAGAGATATTAAATTATATTAAACTATTGTATCATGTAGGATACGATGCCAATTTTAGGGGTTAATTAAGTTGTGTGGTACATATTGTGTTGAACCAAACATGGCACTTACGAGTACTAAAGTCAATTCTTAATTTCGGGTTTCAGGTAAACCCCTACTTCTAATGGTTGGGATCGCTAATTTTTTGGAGAAAAGCTTCCTCTATTTATTTCCATAACATATGAGTTTTGTTGTGAAATATCGACAATTGCGACCGGGAGGGCGATTTTTAAATTTTCGTTCCTGGTGAAACCTAATGATCCACTTTTGCTGGTTAACGAACTCGACCGTACTTTTTAATTAATTGCTAAGTGCCAAATATGGTTTCAATGAATTAAAATTAGTCATTTTAAGTGTCTATTAGATACGATCGGTGAAGGTTTGTAAAAAAATGTCCAAAAATGTTTTCATCAGAACCTCAATAGCTTATTTTCTTAGGAATTCGCTAAAAAGTTAAGAACAAAAGTATTGTCGTTATTTTTTAAATCGTTACTTGGCACTTGCATTATATTATATAACTTCTTACATACTCGTCTCCCGTTTGTTTACATTTTCGGATACTTTACATAATACAACTCATGACAAAGAATCTGTACTAAGGACCGCTAATTAATTACCAGGAATTGTAAATTTGTCTTCCGTCTACTTATAAAGTAAATATACAGGCGTTTGCTGTAATAATAAAATTCAAATCGCGCTTTGGATTTTTAGGCATGATATCCAACAGGCCGTACGTTTCGTTTAATCAACTGATTCTACAAAATACATCTTCATATATAATAAATAATAATTTAAAAAAAACTAAAACAACACGCTTTATTAGAAAACCGAACTAAAAAATGAAAAATAAGTTTAATTTTCAACACGTTTGCGATAAAATTAAAGTGGTCACCAAAAAAATCATCTCCAACACATACAGAATAAAACTAGAGTTATAAACAAAAATAAAATAATTTTACCATCAAAAGCGTGGGGTGCTCTATATCAATTAATATATTTGATAATAACCAGATATTGGTAGAAGTAAAGTCTCTAAGAAGAAAATGTAAAAATCATAAAAAGCACCCCACGCTTTTGATGGTAAAATTATTTTCTTTTTGTTTATAACTCTAGTTTTATTCTGTATGTGTTGGAGATAATTTTTTTGGTGACCACTTTAATTTTATCCCAAGCGTGTTGGAAATTAAAATTATTTTTCATTTTTTAGTTCGGTTTTCTAATAAAACGTGTTGTTTTAGTTTTTTAAACTATTATTTATTTTTTAGAATATTTTACAGAATAAAATAAAAATGTAAATATATTTAAATTCGATACTATTGTAGTATGAGCTAAAAGTAATACTCTTCTAAAAAAAATCCTCCCAGCCGGAATTGAACCAGCGACCTATGAATTACTGAAATCGTATACCAATACAGTTCACCGCTCTACCAACTGAGCTCTTACAACGATTGACTAAAAAGTCGACAAGTCCGAACCTATTATACCAGTTTTCATTTTTTTGATTTTCTGATGATTCTAGCCAGGATTTCAGAAACAAAATATGAAATTATGGTATTGCCACGGGCCTTTTACAAATATACAAAGTTCAAGTCGATCCACTGTTTCTAAGTGGGTGAAAATCGTGTTCAAAGATTCCGTTACATAGATACAAAGACACTTTTTTTTATTTCTGATGATTCTGACCATGATTTTAAACAAAAAAAAGGAAATTATTGTATTGTCACGGGTCCTTTACAAGTATACAAAGTTTCAAATCGATCCAATGATATTAAGTGGGTGAAAATCGCGTTGAAAGATTCCGTCACATAGATAGATACAGGTCAAGCTAATATAAAGCGTGTAAAAATGGATGTCTGTGAGCCAGTCTGTCCTTTATGGACTTAAAAAAACTACTTGACCGATTTGAATTAAGTCTGTACCAACATTTAACGTATAGCCCTATAACATGTTACCATAGGTGCTTTAAGATAGGAACTAAAAACATAAAAAGTGCACCGGTGCACTAAAAAAAGTAGCTTTTTGGACGCTTAAATGGTTTAATTTGCCTAAACCTTAATAAATACATCTAATCAATGTACATATAATTGGATATCTAAAAAATATATACAAAAAAGTCCGCGACAGCACATGTCTATCTTTTAATAACTCATAAATAACGTTTTTGTCTTTCAGTCAAGAATATCGGGCTGGGTAGATTCCAGGGCAACACCGGATAATCAGTATAAAAATAATTACGATATAAATGTATAATTTGTTTCTTGTTACTTATTCTGCTAAACATAAAAACACGTTTAATTTATTTAGGGGTAGCAGCGCACGCCGGGTATTAGCTAGTAGACATACTACATATACATCAATACAGATACTGTACACAGGCTACTGGATAGGACCTACCATCACATAAAGTATTAAACATTCGACGAACCTGTGATTTCTTCTTGGTTTGCGTAAGTCGTAAGGATAAATGCAGGTTAAAATGTTAATAAAAGATATACAATATGTAACCAATATACATCATTTCATAGTATCATTAAATTCTAATTAAATGAGTAAGAAAATACAAGACTAAACATAAGTACATAATCAAAAATTGTAGACGAGATGTGACCTTACTTGTTACCTTCTACAGAAAAGAATGAAATCTTATTCGTCAACCTATAACTGATTTTAATATATGAAATATTTTATAAGATCGCTTTTAATTCAAATAGTTTATGCTCTCTAAGGGTCTCCTGTCTTAGCGCAGTGTTATAGGACGCGCTGGTTTGAGTCCTCATAAAGAAATATTTTTTCTCATGAAAGATTGGTCAGTGTATGGGGCCGATGTTCACCTCGCATCATGATGAATTTCGATTCCTAAGATAAGTAGTGGCTCCAGATAAAAAAAAACACTATCTCATCGGCTAAATGACTTGAATGCTGATCTCATGTCGTCCATTATAATATACTGGCTAAAATGACCGCCCATTTCCTGAAGATATGAGGTCAGTCGGCTACTGAGCCAAAGTTCTTCTAAGTCCGCCAATGTCATAAAGTAAGGTGTTTGGAGTTACTGTTAAACAGATCAAGAAAACACTTAGGAGAAAGTAGTGGAGAGAGCTTCGTTTTTGAAACGTATAGAAGGATCTCGTAGCGTGAAAACTCCCAGATGCGATGTGAACCCTGCACCAGTTGCATTGTTGATAACACAAAGTGGATCTACTTCCCAGGCAGTTCACCAGGTCACGATCTCATTGCAATAATGACATATGTCACCCATTACCTTCAGAAACCCAATTCCTTGCTATTCTTCACGAAAAATTAGAAGAATCAAGTTAAATTCGAGATATAAGCTATTTCTTCTGCGTGTAATAAATTAAAAACCAATGTGTCAACTCAGACGGCTGTGTTTTAGAGTCGTAAGATCCACAGTCCGGCTATATCTTGGAGCTTGTAGGTATTTTTAAACAACGAAAACAGATAAATAACAAACTAAATAAGTTTAATTATATAACAGGAATACTAAAAATAACTTTGAAAAATAAAACCAGAAAAAAAAGACTCTATAATGAAATTATACAAGAAAATGGCAGGGGCTATTAATATTTACGGATCCGAAACATGGAGAGTGACAATACAACAATCTACCAGAATCCAAGCTGCTGAAATGAAATTCCTCAGACCAATAACAGGATATCAAGAACAGACAAAAACACAACATAGAAATAAGACAACAGCTAAAAGTAGAGGAATTAAACACAACAATAGTGAAATACAGAACAAACTAGAAAGAACGCTTAGCAAGGATGACAGAACAGAATACTAAAAGCAACATATAACTATTCACCAAGAGGAAGAAGTTTGGGAAGACCAAAGAAAAGATGGAAAGAGCAGCTAATTGGAGCCGGAACAGGCTAGCAAAAAGCCTAAACCGTGACGAAGATGAAGATCCACAGTTTGAATTCCGAGCCGATCATTCTGTTTTTCAAGTACAGAATGTGAAATAAGTTTGTGTATAACGTTTCGGGGATGATAGAGGTCATATGTGGCAAAGCTCTGACTGATAAACTATTTTCTCTCCTAGGTAACTTTAAAGTTAGGCTAAGGGCCTTCTAAACCTGTCACGCCATGTGGCTAGAGGGTTAAAGTTTAAGACTACCTAGCGGGAAAATAGTGCACCTTCTAAATTTTTTAAGGGTTACAATACGCAAAAACCAATTATACATTCAATTACATAGGAGACAGTTCGAATAGTATCTCTAAACAATAAATTTCACATCACGAGACAGAGTGGGTGAAGAAGGAACAATGCTGGAACTCATAAAGAAGAGGAAAAGAAATTGGATTGGCCACTGGCTAAGAAGAAACTGTCTGCTGACCGATGCTCTATAAGGAATGACCAACGGAAAGAAGGTTAGAGGCAGAAAAAGACATCAGAAGATAGACAATATTAAAATAAATGGTTTGTATGTGGATACAATAAGGAAGGCTGAGTTATGGAAAGAGTGGAGAATGCTGAGTTCGTAGTGAAAGACCTGCTCTAGGGCAGAACACTATGTATGTAGTATGTATGCATGCATGTAATCAGGCAATACCATCACTAACGAATACACAGCATTGGAATTAAACGTGAGTGAATCTTTTGTCGTACAGTAAAACCTTATTCGCGGTTACTTTATTTGCGTTTCATTATTCGCGGGTTAAAAAATTGCGACAAAATTCCTGTATTTGGCGAATAAAAAATCTTTATTTGCGGATCCAGTCGGTATATTAGAAGGATTCGTGTCCTTTATTAACCATCAGCGATTTTTTCTTCTTTCCCCCCCTGCAGGCAGGTGCCAAGGGCGACTTTTACAAATAGTGATTCAAACCAAATGGACAAATAAATATCAAAACATAATCTTATTGTCACTAACCCTAAAGTTTATTGTTAAAAGCTGTCGTATTTTATGCGTCGATATGTATCTTGATATGCCTCGATTGCCACCATCGGTATATTATTGTTTCAACTCGTCATTCGTCGCAATAATTTTGATTGAATAACACGGGTCGCTTGTGCTTTGTTCTCAGTTGATAATGTCGAGTAAAAAGAAAGAAAAATTAGTACCGAAGAGAAAAAAATTAGCGTTGTAAATTAAAGTAAATACTACAAATGCATGAAACATGGCCGTTTATACGCGTTGGCAAGTCGTTTGCGTCTATATCACGATGTTTCAATGTTAATGAATCAAGAAATCCGAAGACAAAATAAGGAATTCTATTGCAGATTTCCCAGCTGAAATAATCTTAATTGAAAGACCTTTTAAAAGCGGCAAAACAGAAAAAAATACTAAGTTCTTTAAGTCCTTGTCTAAACCTGGCAGTAATAATTAATAGAAATTGTTCAAAATCTCTCATTAATTGATTTTATTTTGATAATTTTTATTTTATTCTGTAACACTGGAAGTATCCCCTATATATCCATACAAATTATCATTCCATATCGCGGTTTATGTATTCGCGGCATATTTGCGGAACATAACTTATCCCCCGCGAATAAGGAGCTTTTACTGTATATGGAATAATATAGGTTTGTTTTTACCTCCCTACAAGCCCTGAAACAAGGTATCCGAAGTTTGTAAAATCACTCAAGTAGAACGACATACGGTACTCTTTTAAGGTCCGAAAAATTGATTTTTTGCCGTATAAAAATGGTTTTTTGTATTGATCTCTTTATCAATCTTAAAACTTTGTAAACGAAACTTCATTACAATTTGTATTTCCCCATACAATTTTCTGTTGGAATTTCATTACCATGATCGATTTCAAACCAACCATCAATTGAATTCATAAAATGTAATTTCAGCGAGTTTACACAAAACGCATGAATGTACACAATATAATTATAAAGCGTACTGGTATATATCCAAAAAAAACAAAAAAGTGAAACATAACCGTACCTATACATTTTTACACATTGTTCAGGGATGTTGGCTGATATATAATATAGTCTCCCGTACAACTTATTACAGAGTAATGTGTTGTTCATGTGTTATACTTGCAGAATGTCCTTTGGTCGTGATAAGATGGACTCTGCCACCTTGATACATATTTCGGTCAAAAATGGATTAGTCTTTCATGGTCAGCTTGGAGCATCAGATATGATGCTGATTGACTTCTCCTTGTGTTCCACCACCCACTCTAGACAACCTAAACTTCCCTACACTAAAACCCAACACACCAACGACCACCGCAGCTGATAACACCATAGAAACCATCACTAACACCAATAAAAACACAAACTTAATACAAACCATGCTACTACTAATACTACAACAACAAAATACTTCAATACTCAAAACTACTAAACACAGCCATAACTTCACTTACTTCTTTGACTTTTAACTCATGCCTCAAATGGGAGTTAATTACCAATCACGTTTCAATTTATTTTGTTTTACAACCAATCACAGTCGTGTTTCACCTCACTCTTTATCGAATTCTCTTTACCAGTTACTGTATTTGTGATAAAGAAAGCTCCTCCTTTTTAATATTCTGAACAGGTCAGATAATTATTTTTGCAGTGACTGACTCTCGAACAAATACGGTGAATATAGCAAATAATGAACAGATTCCTTCGAACTACGCAATTGATAATTGCGTGTTCAATAACTGTGTTTTAAAATAATGATTTTACTGAGTATTTTCCGAAAAAAATAATTGATAACCTATAACGTTCGTTATAATATACAGTTTGATGTGTTCCATTTTTTTCTCTACTAGAATGCATTCTAACAACATTACGATCCTATTTGGCACTACATAATATGATCTAGTTGCAGTGGGTGAACAAAAGAAGCACAACCAAACATTTCGCATTGTTTTCAAACATATCCGTTTACTTTAAATATATAAATATTTTAAAATAACCATATTAAATAGTCCAACATATTTAAATAGTCTCGAGGTAGCGTGCTGCCTTGTCACCAGCGGGTCGGGTTCGATCCCCGGTCGGGGCAGTTTTTCTGGGTGAGGTTTTTATTGGGGGTTTTTCCTCACATGTAAGACAAATGTCCGGAAAACTTTAAGGCCCAAACGGTCCCCGAAATCATATGGCCATCATCATCATCATCCTTATCATCATCATCATCATCCTTATCATCATCATCCTTCACCGGTGTGGAAAGCAACGGGAAGCTACCACACTTACAATCCCGTAGTAAAGCTGCGAGCATAGCATGGAAATGCTATAACTGCTGTGAAGGAACTGCCTTCGGGCAGAATTACTATGGATGGATATTTAAATGATTTGTGAGTAAACAGCTTAATTTTATTTGTTAAATGTCCTAACAAAGGCCCTCTTGATTTCCAAATCCTCTAGAAAAATTGGAAATCGCTCGTGGCATTACTTATGGTAAACACTCAAGAACCACTAATACACAAGAATAACATTTCATGACATTAACAACCCAAGTCACACAGACAAATACACACTAATTCACACCCCCTCACCATTAACACTCTAGCGGAGGATCATTCTCCCAGAGAAACACATTACAGACACACCAAAGACCATCAACTTCAGACACGGATCAAGACACCTACAAGGTAGGGCTTAGTCGGACCACTAAAACACCAAAGATGCTGCTGCTATGAAGAGACTAGTTTTCCAGTCGACACTGAAATGAACTTTGTTGTAAAGAATTACCGAAGAAGATGAAAACGTGCGGTCAATCGCCTGGCATGCTTAAACGTAAGCAACAGTCCATAGTGTATAGTCAGTCATGATATTGGATATCGATATTTTTAACAGCTGCTTTAAACTAAGAAACAGATCATACAATATTGGAGAGTGCATAGAATATTGGGTTTGTGTGTATAGTATGAGTTTTGTCCTAGGTTTGTTTCATTACTCATGCACGAGTAATTGTTGCATGTTTGTATATGAGAGTTTTTCACAGTACCTAAAGTCCAGCCGCTGTATTGTTGGCTCTGACGTTTAGATTGTAAAGTAAAGAGATCCCACGACAGGCCTCAGGAGGCCCTTGGGGTAGTAGGAGGTTAAGGCTCCCACTTTTTCTAGACAATTGGCACCTGATGTCAGCCGAGTTGTCAGCACCTGCGATGACGGCCGCATTTACCCCCAGAACAAGTGCCTGGTTACTCATTCCGGTTACAGGCTGAGTCGACCCCCAGGACCAGAGGGACCATAGTGCTGCCAGATCGGTGTTGGTGTCAGTTTTAAAAATCCGGACCCTCACGGGGCTCGAACCCTCGACCTCCCGGCTTGTAGCGCAGTGCTTTAACCACATATGATACGGAGCGTCCTAATAGGGTGTAAAAGGGAAAAACTCGCCCTCTACTGCAAATAAGGTAATAGTTGAAATAAATAGGAATGGACGTCTGCCACAACCAATCACTGCTCTTGACGCCGCTATAGCGCCGCTACTAAGGTTTGAAATTGCTGAGATGATGTCAGTTGGTATTTCTGCTAACAGCATACATAAAGCGGCCCCCGCTACCCCACTGAATATCCATATCGGCAACACTGTCGTGGAAAACGTAAGAGTCGGATACTCAGTTGCTGACTATACTTCAGATGATGATTAGTTAATTGAAGTTTAATTTTTCTCTCAAATCTATCCGAACCCGTCTTATCACAATCAAAAGCTCATGCTTATATGTCTAACACATCAACAGTACTCCAAGGCCATGGGTTCTTTATAATATCAAACTTGAACAACACTTCTGAACAACCTGTAAAAGTATAAATAACACTGGTAACATGATTTTTGTTTCATGAGTAACAATAGTTATACTTAATACAGTTTTTTATCGTGTTTTCAAATATGTATTCGGAATTTCTCATCACCCACAGTTCTTTTTATTTCAATTTCAATTAATGGATTTAAATAATTATTTTTTAATAAACGTTTTTTCGTCCATTTGTCCATTGTAAAATAAAACAAAATGAGCTAACTCAGGAGATTTCAGCTACGGAAAAGAGATATCGAGGCAAATGGAATCTTAATATGCTGGCCGATTATTGTTGGACCATCAAGAGGGAAGCTCCACAGGCGAAATACAGCAGAAAATCATTTCTTACTTTCAAAGTACCTTTAGAATAACTGATGATGGAACATGTTACCGAAAGGCTTACACAGTGTTTTTGATGAAATTATACTTGGTTGAGGACGAGTGAAATTTCAGATATATATTTTATTATTTTAATCTTTTATTTTCTAGGTGAGTCCGAATGTTCGAATATTGTGTAGTTACGAATGTAGAAAATATTAAAGTGTTTGAGATTATAAATTCCTGTCTCTCGGAAACCTTGCGTGATGGAGAAAACCCGATATCATATATGAATTCAGGAGAAAAAAAAAATACTATCAGAATCACATATTTTTCTTTCTGAGACAAAAAAAAAAGTTTCTTTTTTGTTGCTCAGTGTAATTTTAAAAGTCATTATGAACCATCGCTGACGTTACAAAGTAAAAGGTTAAAATAATAAAATATATATCTGAAATTTCACTCGTCCTTAACCAAGTATAATTTCATTCAAAAACACTGTGTAAGCCTTTCGGTAACATGTTCCACCATCAGTTATTCTAAAGGTACTTTGAAACTGTTAGTACATATAAACCTTATGATGGAACATGTTTCCGAAAAGCCTACACAGTGTTTTTAATTAAATTTAACTGAGATCTCAGGTAGGCCGTGCATATTGTATTATTTTAATCTTTTACTGAGAAAGTTTGTCAGTCGAGTTCCGTTTCTCCATGTATACTAGATGAGATAGGCCCTACAACAAAGAAGTTCATGCGTTTCAATGTGAAATAAAATAAAATAATAGTTATATTGAGTGTTATATATATATATATATATATATATATATATATATATATATATGTGTGTGAAAAGAAAGATAAATGCCTGAGTCGGTTATTTGCTTACCTGTTATGGTGGCCACTAGATGTTAGTTGGAACGACTTCTCGCCACCTCTCGTGTAAATTGAGAATACTACATATATAAGAAAAATATATGTTTGTGTTAGGATACTTGAGTGAGTGGCTCAGATGGTTAGAATGCTAAACGTACAGAGTTTAGAGACTTGGGTTCAAATCCCGACTCAGGCATTTAATTTTCTTTTCATATCATATTTGCCTTCATTGCCAAATGTCAAAAATGTAGTTATAACATGTAATATATATGTAGAGAGATAGAAGAGAAACACGTAAGTCCTACCTGATGTCTCAGTCATCAAAGAAGTAAGATTTCTTTTTAAAACGCCTTGTAGTTCTTTCGGAACATGTTTCATTATCAGTAGTTAAAAATGTACCGTTATAACAGCTGGTGTTGGAACATTTTCCAAAAGGTCTCCAAATGTCAAATTACAGCTATAATTGTATTAACGTCAGATCTATGGCAAATTAATTTGATTATAGTGTATTTATTTTAATTATTTTTATAGATAAAGTGATCCCACTAGAGGCCTTAGGAGGACGTTGGTATAGTATGAGGTTAAGACTCCCACCTTTCTAGACAATGTGCACAGATTTCAGCCGAGTTGTCAGCTCTGCATAACAGCCGCCTTTACCCCAGCACATATGTCTGGTACTCATTTATGTTAGAGGATGAGTCGGCCTAGGCCATGATGCCGCCAGAAGGTTTACGCCTGTTTAAAATCCTTATCCCATCTGGACTTGAAACCGCGATCTTCGGCTTGTACCACATTTCCTTAAGTAACCGTGTTACGGCGCGCTCCTAAAATTTTGACAACAGCAGTGTTCCAAGCTGCTATCCATCCAAGTACTAACCACGCCCAATGTGATTTAATTTTGATGATCTGATGAGAATATGTTTTTTCAACGTGGTATGACCGTTGACACTTTTTATGGATAGTTTTTATTATTCGTTTTGCTACTGCAATCTAATGAATTGGATTTCGCTTGGACAATTAAAGAGAAATGAACGAAATTGGACTGGAAACATATTTAAAAATAAGGCTCACACTTAGGGACGACAGTGAGTTCCCGATACACGGGTTATTGCCAGCCTATCTCCGTATGTTTGCGGAATAACCCTGGCAGCAAATATGTTTAAGTTTCCAAGAAAGCAATGATGGTTGTTACGGTTTACGTCACTTTCCTCTAGAGAGTATATAGTATATACTAGGGCATTCGATAAGCAATGACAAGACTGTTATAACAACACAAAAAAAATATTTAGGTTACTTTTAACATTATGAACTTCATTTATAGTCTCTTGCCATGTCAATTATACGTTGCCAAATTGTTAGAATATGGCGCACTCCATCTGCAACACCATTGCTGGATATATATCTCTCATCTGATCGATATAGAGCCTTCTGGTTATCAACTCTTGACTGAAATCGAAAGCCTCATAGAGGTTCCTTGATCTTTGAGAATAAGTTACAGTCACAAGAGCTCTGTTCTGGTGAATTTGGTGGAAGTTCGATTACTTCCCAATTACACCTTCTAAACAAACTCTACTGAACATCTTTTTTAGGGCGGGATTACTTACTAAATATTAGAAACAGCGGAATTTCCATCCATACTAATTCTGCCCGAGAGCAGGTATTTCACTGCAATCATAGCATTTTCATGCTATGCTTTGCAGCTTTACTAGGGAATTATAGGTGTGGTAGCTTTCCGTTGCTTTCCATACCGGTGAAGGATTGTGCCGTTTGCAACCTCGCTCCCAGTTACCATTAGTGCGGGTTGTATAACTACTATTGATAAACCACGCTCTGCGCAACCATTTGTCCGGGTTGCAACCTCGCTGCCTGCTACCTTTAGGTGCAGGGTGGATCGTCTTCTGTTTCCGTTGCTTCTACTAGCGTAGATTTTATTACATTCAAGGTTATAAATCACAAAGCTTTTTTGCCCCGGGCCCATAGGAGGCAAAGATTGATTCATCTTTCTTTCCTTGGCACTTAAACATAAATCAATAATAGTTCTCAAAGCACCAGAGTAATTTAAAATGAATGTTTTCACTATAATTATTAATCAGGAAAGCTAGACAGAAAAAATAAAGGGAGCAAGAATTATCTCCTAAATAAGCGAGTTTCCGTATAGGAATATCAAACAGCAACTTGCACATGAATCACTTGAACATTAAATTGGATAAGTATAAAAATGATATTTAATGTAAAGAAGAAGTCTGAAGTAAAAACATAACAAAGATAAACATTTGATCATTCAACAAAAGTAAATAAATAATAATGCTTTTACATGACAAAAAAAACCACATCATACCTCACACCCCATTCATGCTAAAGTCCAAGCCAGGGTGGCTTTCCTCGGTCTTCAGGACCAACTTAAACTCCGCCGCCCGCGGCTCCAGACGACCATGTCCACTTAAAGTTCCGATCGAATGAATAAATAAATGATAACGTTCTCGCTGTGCATAACGTATTTGAGGATTCCGAGGTAGAAGGGGAGATGCGCCGCACAAACAGCGCACCAGGAGAGGTAAAAAGGGAGAGTGGGGGTAGATGCATAGAGAAAGGATATTGGCATAGTTCACGAATCTTACTGTCCAGGGAGGATTACGACACAACAGTAGTGAACCGAAAATCACACTTTCGGTTCAGGATGATGATGATAACGATGATGACGATGGCCGGATGATTTTCGGGGACCGTTGGGCCACAAGCTTCCTGGCATTTGTCTTACAGATGAGGAAAAACCCCGAAAAAACCTCATCCAGGAGCCTGCCCCATCCAGGAATCGAACCCGGGCCCACTGCGTGACAAAGCAGCACGCTACCTCGAGATCACAGCGGTGGACACAATGAATTTATTCACATAGCATTGCTATTTCGAGACTTTCAATATAACGGATTTATACAAGAAAGACTGCTCAACAACATATACAAGATTACAATGGTCACTACTAGGAACATTGATTTACAACACCGTTGCCATTACATATCGAATGCCCTAGTATTTTCTTAGAATTGACCATTGAGTTGCGGATAAGAATATTAATACTTATTACCAAAGTAATTAATTTAATGAAAAGTCTCACGGGGCGAAAATATAAAATGCACTTGGATTTAAAAACTATCAGATGACTGTGGGCCGTACATAGGAGGCGGATCTCATATAGCGTGAAAAACTCTCATACATGACGGCAAGTGAACTTCGAGGAGTAGACCAAATGTCCGCTAATCGGCCTATTGATCAAGAAAGTTTTACATATATTTCAAAACAACAAAAAATAACGAACTACTATAATATAGGATGGCAGGAATTCCGCAGATAATATCAATTTTCGATGTGTATACAATGCCATTTTTGGGGGGGGGCAGTATTTCCATTAACGTTAGCTTCTCGATATGACGTCATAAACTATTTGTCTCGCATTGCGTACCGTAGCTTAGTCTTTTACGCATCAAGGGAATGTCTGTTTACATTAAACGAATACCTCATCGACAACCAAATTCTGTTTGAAATAAGTATGTGTTTCCCTAAGGAGTTTCACAGAGATGTTTGGAATTTCTGATAATAATTATAACCCATACACATTCCAGATTAACCGCCATTAAAATGTAATATAACAAAATATTCAAATGAAATATAGGACTTAATTCAATAACAACACGAAGTAAAATTTTGAAACCTCTCTTGTGCTTATACGGAGTATATCAGTATGTACAAGGAAAGACTTGATCTATACCCAATAAATTATATTACGTGAAATTGCAACATCTTCGGAATTAAACAAATTAAAAAAAAGATAATAAATATTTTTTTTAGAAATTAAATTATTTATTGTCCTTCAATGCTAACTCACTGGCTCTATCGAACCCATAGGTTTATGGTATAAGCTCTCCATATGTCCCTATCCCGGGCTAATGTTTTCCAATCATCTCCTTAGATTCTACTTCCCTTAAATCACGATTAATGTTATTCTCCCACCTCATTCTTGGTTTACGAACTGGGTCTTTTCTCTCTGGTTTTCCTACAAGAAGCTTCCATGCTCTTCATACATTCCCCATTCGTTCCACATGTCCTGCCCCATCGCAGTATACGAAATTTAAATATTATATCTGGTTTCGTATAAAGACCATGTAGCTCACTGTTATGTAAATATTCTCCATTCACTTGTCTATTCATCTCTCTTTGGTCCCAAAAATGTCCAATGCTAGGAGTAAAAAAAAATAACTACTCGTAATTGGTTATAGTGGTTGCTCCTGTAACTGAGAGTTCACAAGACTACTGTTAATAAAGTAAAATTAATTTTATAGCGTAGATAGGCAAATTGAAAAACTCAAACATATCAACGAAATAACCTAAACTTATTGCTCTCAACATTATATGAGATCACTTAATGCAAGGACGTTCTGCTCGATTTGTTCATCTTTCGGGCTTGATCTTCCATCAACGACAATATACAAAAAAACACTGTCTTTCCTTCCCTTCTTCTCCTTTTAAAATCCAACGAACTGATTCCCGAAGATTGAAAGAAAAAAAAAACGCACCTCGGCACTTCTTAGGCGAGATATTCGCGGCAAAAATACAGATAGGAGTCCCAGAGTTTGCCAGTGTCAAGAACATGATTTTACGATATTGATGTAGGTTATGATGCGAAACATGGACTCTTACTTTAAGGGAGGAAATGGGATTACGAGTTTTTGAGAATAAAGTTCTTATGACAATTTTTGGACCAAAGAGAGATGAACAGACAGGTGACTGGAGAGGACTACATAACAGTGAACTACATGTTATAGCGCGAGACGAGGGGTGTTTTTTGGGAGACAAGAGGTATTTTAAAACAAACCCTTGAAAGAAAAGTTATGTTAAGATAAGATCAACACTAATGAAAAATACACTGAAGGGGAGGGGTTGTGAAAGAACATTTCTCAGGTATTTTTATGAGACAAGGGATTTTTTTAAAATAACCAACGTTACTAGAGGGTAGGAGAAGAAAGGTGAGTCTGAGTCGAGAGTCTGGTCGGAGCCCTCGGACAGCGAGGTCGCAGAGCCACCAGGGCCAGCGCCCTGCTGGGCCCAATTCATAATTATGTAAGTAGAAGTTTGTAATATAGTTTTTTAATTCTCTCGGGAATGTTCACAATTAAATTTTAATCACTCTTAATCAAATATTAACCTATTATTAAATGGTGCTTCCAAGTTCTATCTTGAGTAATTTTTAAATGTAACCTATAATATGTTCTTATATATATATATATATATATATATATATATATATATATATATATATATATATATTAAAGTTTTTGATACACCCTGTCAATTGCTTCCTTTTTATGTCGTTGAATAATGTGTAAATTCTTCTAGAAGTCCTGTTCACATTTCCTATAATTTCCTCGGCACGCTACCTAGTTATGAGTAAAGCCCTTTCGAAATAATAAAGAATAAAATAAAGAAATAAAGCGAGTCATTACACTGGTGCCTGGCGGTGTTATATTCAGGTTTAATAATATTCCTGATAGGATTACGAACCCATGTTAGACCGTATTTTGTAAAATTTAAACGCCTCTGAAGGAACCTTTAACTTACTATAATAGAATCTTCTAAATATTTGATTTAAGTGACTGAATTATTTTAGAAAAATTAACTTATTATTTTTGTAGGTGTTCTATTAAAAATAATTTATTATTATAGTTGTTCTAATTCACATTTGATTTACGCCTCGGAAGAAACATTTAAATTACTACAATACACTCTTCTAAATATTTATTTAAGTAACTGAATTATTTCTAAATTATTGAAGTAAAATTAATTTATTATTTTTGCAAGTGTTCTAATTAAAAATAAATTATTATAATCGTTGTAATTAAAATTTGATTTATTATTACAGATGTTCTAATTATTTTTCCCGTTTTTTTTGTAATGGTCTAATTGGTATTAAACAGCGTAAATAAATTCCAATCATTAATACAACAAATTATTTCTCCAAACTTCCAGTTGGAGTTGACATTATATATGTAATATTTTTTATATAGGAGATAGTTATCGCTAAATATCTTCCTTGATCTAGTATTTAATATATCGACTAATTAAGCGAATAATCAATTAATAATTAATATTTCTTCACCTTCTCGTTCTCACAAGGAATGATATAATTAGGATACATACTTGTTTAAGAATCTGAACGTACGAGTAACAACCATGAATCACCCCTACAACTTTCACTAGCAGTTGAGAATTCGGAACCTAAAACTTTACAAAATCAGGAATTTGTGTGGCTGATTTATTACGATTTTCCCCCTAACCTTATTTTACCGGAGAACAGGACTTCCACTGCGTAAATGTTTCCGGAGTAGCTGAATGGTTTAGCAAATGACCAAATATTTTTTTAAAATATCCATTACAAGATAGAACTTGGCAGACTTATCAAAATTGTGAAAAAATAATATCAGCTGTAACGTTTTAAATGCTTTTGAAGATTTTTTCTTTTCCATTTATTTTCTAGAAAGAGAGCTCATAAGTATTGATTTAAGACAAGTATTTAATAGATAGCTTTATAAGGAGTTATTAACATAACCTGAGCATGATTTATATCCCTTTATTTTGTGTGATAATATGATTACGTGAAACTTTGAGTATACATGCGGTAGGGATTTGGGAAAAGGTAATTATTCCCCTCCAGTGTTGAAGACCTAACGGAATAATAAAAGCGAAATAATGAAATCACCCTCAAAAGACTATGAGATGATCCTCAAGCATTAGTTGGCAATCAATTCATTGTTTGATATTGTTAATGATGCGATATATAATTAAGAGATAAAATGATAATTCCCCAAGGCCCCTCTTTCAAAACGAAAAGGATCATTCTTGTACACTTCAAAAAACAAACGAAAACGCTTAAGTGGATTTTTTTTTCAGAAAGTGAATTAGATTATAGTTAGATACATAGACAGACAGATGGATAAGGTGAACATTTTTGTAACCCCTCGAATTCAGAACACAAATACCAACACCCAAAAATAATAGGGCAGAACAGATTTGATAATTTAAAATCAGAATAAGAAAACTGAAATTAACTGATTTTTTTACAACATAAATAAGTATGCATAGTATACCCAGGGACCCAAGTTCGAACCTCGAGATATTAATTGGGCGAGCAGGACAAACAACTTATTTTCGGTTTCCACGACTGAGCTATAGATATGACTACCATAACCTGTGGGATAAATTTAATACGTTATGGATTCAATTTTTTTTGGGTTAGGATATAAAAGTTAAGATAATACATTGTCGACACCTTCAGGGTTAAAATATAACTAAATTATTTTCAGAATGCATAATATGAACAGGACGATTCATAATAAAAAAACGAAACTTAAACATTGGTTAGAACTACCTGTAATATTAATAACATAAAAATAATGCGAATTTTCAGCTGATCTAAGTTTTTATAAATATTTAGTAAGTAAATGAAGGCTCGTATATCTAGTATATAAGACTAGGACACAGACAGAAAATTGTTAAATTAATAGGCCTAAGTCAATTTTCTATTTCTTTTTTGGGACAGATGGTATGCTTTTTATATAGGCCACCACGTAAAATGATCGATAAGGGAACGTCAATACTAATTATGTCAGCTACGCTTGTTTAACTAGATTAATTAATTAATGATAACCATATCCTACTGCTAATATTAACGATAATAACTATAGTAATAGTAATAACAATACCAATAATAACAATAATAATAATACAAAGGAGAATGATAATAATGAAAATAATTCAAATTTCTTCGAGTTAACGTCGGTACCAATTATGTCATCTACGCTAGTTTAACTAGATTAATCAATTAATGATTACCATATACTAACGCTAATATTAACGAAAATATTAATAATAATAATAATAATAATAATAATACAAGAAGAACGATAATAATGAAAATAATGCAAATTTTTTCGAGTTAACGTCGGTATCAATTATGTCATCTACGCTTGTTTAACTAGATTAATCAATTAATGATTACCATATACTAACGCTAATATTAACGAAAATAATAATAATAATAATAATAATAATAATAATAATACAAGAAGAACGATAATAATGAAAATAATGCAAATTTCTTCGAGTTAACGTCGGTACCAATTATGTCATCTACGCTTGTTTAACTAGATTAATCAATTAATGATTACCATATACTAACGCTAATATTAACGAAAATATGAATAATAATAATAATAATAATAATACAAGAAGAACGATAATAATGAAAATAATGCAAATTTCTTCGAGTTAACGTCGGTACCAATTATGTCATCTACGCTTGTTTAACTAGATTAATCAATTAATGATCACCATATACTAATGCTAATATTAACGAAAATATTATTAATAATAATAATACAAGAAGAACGATAATAATGAAAATAGTGCAAATTTTTTCGAGTTAACGTCTGTACCAAATATGTCATCTACGCTTGTTTAACTAGATTAATCAATTAATGATTACCTTATACTAACGCTAATATTAACGAAAATGACTATAATAATAAAAATAGTAAGAAGAGAGATTGATAATAATGAGAAAAATGTTAATTTACAACTTAGTAATGTTGACTACAGAATATCTCACTGGAGTAACCAGACAAATTTAGAGCGATACATAAAGAATAAAGCAATTTAATAAGGGACTAAAAATAATTTGAATATAAACTAGACAGATGATAAGGAATAACAATAATACTAATAATAATACGAAGAAAGATAATGAAAAATAATGCTAATCACGTTAAAGCCTTAGAAATGTTGAATAGGAATACTTGACTAGAGTAACCTTACTAATTTAGAGCGATAAAAAACTATTAAAGTAAGTTACTAACTGAATAAACGAACCGAAGATAACGACCTTACAGTATATGGTTCAACCTTTATCTTTAGTAAAAAGTACTAATAATAGCAATAATAATAATCTGAATAAACATAATAATCATAATGGAATAATATTAGACGAAACTTATCCGTAAAAATAATAAGCATCAGAAATGCTTAGGCCCGGCTGTGCGACGCATGTAACCCTAGAAAAAAATATGTAATATTAATAATCACATCATTAATCATCATCTATGCAAGTATTAGGCCGTGTGGCCTATTATGGTCACAAAGAGGAAATTTCCATCCAGCGCTTTTTGGACGTCACAGCGATCTTTTGCCCTGGGGGCAGTAGCGAAGTATGGCTTTTGGAATTCTATGAGACGGCATTCGTTGAAGATGGGCTTTCCAGTTCTTCTGGTAGTTTTTTTTTAGGGTGAAGAATGAGTTCTACACCCAACTCTTCCACAATTCCCTCATTTCTTTTATGGTCCCTCTTTGTGTAACCTGCTGTACGGCGCGTAAATGGCATCTCATTTGCTGTTATTCGGCTTTCATCTCTTCTTCGTATTGTCCATGCTCCACTACCATATCTTAATACTGATCTTGCGAGAAACTTATAAAGCCCAATCTTGTGATCTTCTGTACTAAAGATGGTTTCATTATACTGTTAATTATTCCCGTTGTTTTTTGTAAAATTTGTGATTTTCTTTGATATATCAGCTTCAGCATGAAATGTTAAATTATAACCCAAATAATTAAATTTGTTTACTAGTTCTAAAATTTCGTCATCCAAAAAAAAAAAAAAAAGAAATTACTGGTTCTAAAATTTCGTCATCAAAAAAAAATTTTTTTTTTGCTAGGTATAGGGTATTTCCCACAAACTGCCATCACATTAGTTTTCTTTGTATTGATTTCCATATTGTACTGTTTTGCAATTATATTAAAATTATGTATAGAGTACTGTAAATCTGTTTGTGTTGGAGCTATTAGTACCAAATCATCTGCAAAAGGCAAAGAGTCTATTTTATGGTTTCTCTTAAAATTGGATAGAACCGTGTCTCACCTTGGATTATTCTGTCCATGTATATGATAAAGAGCAAGGGCGGGAGGCCACATATTTGTCTTACGCTCCTATTAATTTCGGTTCATTATGTTTGCATACTATTGATTCGAATTGAAATCAAATTTGTTTTATAGACACTGTATAAATTTCACATCGCTAATATTAACAGTAATAATAATAATAATAATAATAATAATAATAATAATGTTAGTAATATTAATGATGATGATGATAATAATAGTAGCCTAATGATTATATAATAAATAAAAAAATAATTAATAATAATGGCAATACTAATAAATAATAACAATGATTAAGATAAATTCAACATGTTGAGAATACCCTCCAAAAATCAACATCATAAAAATGACTACAGTATTATAAGATTAAAGGAAGAAATTATCCCTAGATGGTGAAGCTGACACATGAGAATGTAGGCCTACCAACTGCTCCGATATCCAGAGACATTTTCGTTTTCGTGGCCATAGGTAAACCAAAAGTTGCAGGTTGTAGGGTAATCCACGAAAGATATAATAGTGATCAGCTAAATTGTTGACCTTAATAACGCATAGAATAAGTAATGTGCCAGTTAATGGAAAGCTAACCAATAGAATGGGGGAATGGAGGAAGCTGCATACCAGCACCAATTTTTCACACACATTAGGAAGAAATAACGAAGATTTGTAGTTTAAATAGTGATAGTTATGATGCGCGAAGAGTGAATGAAAGAAAGACATGGGGACTTAGTGCATACGGAGAGGAAGGGTGCTTAAATAGCAGACCAAGGGTAAGTGAGGATATGTATTACCGTATTTCAAAATTAAAAGAGTACAGGAGTGATCATAAAATGTCGGAGTCTTATCCCTATCATTATTCTTCCAACTTAGAATTCTGAGACTTAAAAGACAAGGACTATAGTAAGGTGTTCTTAAAAAGGATCTAGTTGAGATATAAATAATTTCCATTTGGGAAGCAAAGGGTTACCCTCAATAAAATTAATGAAAACTACGCCACAAATTTCTATATCCTACTGATTGTAGCCTTTCCCTGGGATGTATCGAGGACCGAAACGGAAGGGGAGGTCTGAGTGCCTTCGCATCTCTCGCTTCGTATGTCTTTCATAACATACCGGTGAAGTTAGAACCAGCTGGATTGAACACCCACGCACATAAACACTGAATATACGTAAGTTTTTTTTAAACATTTCTAGATCGGTTTTAAGGACACCCTTTTACATGGGCCCACACATGACACAGGACGCAAAACACTAGGTAACGTGAGGACATGGGATAGACTCTTACATAATTGGGAACACACAGGAGCAATCCGGAAGTAAAACAGGAAAGCGTGTTAAAAAGGAGTTAGGCCCCTTTGAGAAAATTGGAACCTTTTCTTCCACTATCGCGGTTGTGGCTGGATACGTTCGGACCCCCGGATAGGAAAAGATTCCAATCTAGGTCATTGTGGTGTTGCTGGATGACTTCACCAGTTGATAAACTTCGCCAAAATTAAGAGAAAGGATAAAGTAGGAAGTGTGGGAGTCGGGCGGTGAGGCACCCTCAGAAGGAAATGATCCGGAGGCACAAACCTCCCGCTGGTGATCCAGAGGCAATGACTCAATAACCTCACTGGATTGGCCCACAATAGAGAATCAAGTAGGACTCTGGAAGCGGTATAGACAGGAGACGAACCACCATTGGAACTGGTGGTGGACAACCCTTTTCATGCCTTGAGGCAGTCGCTCGAAAAAATTTGAGCCCACCAAAGGTCAGCGTTAAGCCCAAACCAGGATCAAAGGAGGCCGCAGCGTGTTGGAGGGTGTACCGGCTTGCCAGAGATATTAGAGTAGGCACGGAGGCAGACCGGAATCGAGCCACCATTGAAAAAGTCAAAGATAACCCTTTCCTGCCCTTGAGGCCGTCGCTCGAAGGGAAAATTTGAGCCACCAGGAAGGTCAGTGTTTTGAGGTCTGGAGACGACCGTCCAATGAGGCCGTTGCTCAGAGGGAGGTCTAGGGCACGTTAATGGGAAAACAAGGAAACCCGGGGTAATAAAAACAAGTACAAAGGGTAAATGGGCAAATGAGCAGGAAACGAGAAAACATTAGAATTACATGGGGAAAACAGGAAATAGAGGGATAGGAAATTTCAAAGTAGTACAACATTGCCAGATATAAAAAGTAGACGATGTGGGGCAGAGGACCAGAGGACGAGCTAAAGAAGCTTCTAAGTTGGAAACCAAAACCCCCACCCCCCTATATTAGTATATGAGCAAAAAGCATGGGGGTCAGTGGACATGGAACAATAACCCGGAGGCTTATAAGTAAGGACTAATAAGATGGAATTATTTGTGAATTAGAGGAAGCGAAGCGGTAAAGAATAGGAGAGAGGTGAGAAAAAAAAAAAGACCAAGCAGCAATGAATTGTGACATGCCACTACAACCCCTTATCGGATAAAGCCCTTTTTGGTTAAATTCTGAAAAAAAATTAAGGATATCGGAATATTCAGATTGATTGGTAAGACGCAAAACTCATATCGAAACCTAGACAAGAGACTCCTCTCGATTGCGACATGAAGTGGTAAGGAAAAGAGTTAGCCTAAAAGCATGAATCTTACAGCTGTAAATGCGATTAAACAAGGACGGGAACTTGCAAACAGGAATTTGAATATTTATATTAGCCTAATTATACAGACAGAATTTCAGAGTAATTGCGAAAAAAAAAGTATAGATTTTTGTGAAATGGTCAATGAAGTAAGATTCGTTTAAGAGTGACAGTTAAAAGTAATTTTTATATGTGTTCAGTACTTTGAGAAGTACAGACGAGAGTATTTCCCCTATACTACCCCTAAGAAGGACAACGAAATTGTTTAAACGGGGAAAGCAGAAATATATAATAAAATCGGAACTTTCCCATGATTAAATATTCTAAACCCTTATGTGCAGAACCTGAAAACAAAGTGAAAGTCAAGAAAACTCGAAATTCTGTCAGGAACGTTGAAACCAGACCCACTTAAAGTCACTGTTTAATATTTCTTGTTTACAAATGTCTAAGTTGTTAGCATATGAGCCCTACGGTCAGAAAGAAGCTGCCTCTACTAAAAATTTGGGACTATCGCCTTTACTAAAAGGAATGGAAAACAGAAGCCAAAAGAAAGTAAGTTGTGAATATGTATATAAAGGGACAGCCATTTCCGTAAACTAACCTCCTATTATAGATAGCTCAGAATTCCAGGCAAATAGCTGGATGATAAGTTGATAATGTATGATAATGATTGCTCAGGTTTTAGAGGATTTGTTTATTTTATTTATTTTTTTTTGATTCCCAAAACTTAAGAAATTGAAATAATTTTTTTAGTGCATGTTAAGGATTTACGTATATGGCCGGGTCTGGATAAGTATATCTGACCTGAACGGAAAGAACATTCCTGAGAGAAATTATATAAAAACAAACTCTACTTACAAGGTAAAGTAAATGAAAATATCTATAAAGAAAATCAGAACGCATTGAGGATAAGACAACCGAGAAGACGTAGGAGCAACGTTTCACCAACAACATTAGTTAATACTCAACCATTGAGGATAAGACAACAGGGGATGACTCAGGAGCAACGATTCACCAACAACATTAGATAATACTCAAACAATTGAGGATAAAACAACAGGGGATGACTCAGGAGCAACGATTCGCCAGCAAAGTTTGATACTACTCCGCCATTGGGACATAAATCTGAGCCTCGATGAGATGTCAGATTCATACCATACGCTATTACATCAAGGTCTCAACAGAACATGGAAGGATTTCGACACTGAACGCACTTCAGTGTAAAGAGAAAGAAAAACGCTGCATCTATGCACCTGATTCTGCTGCTGAAGGAGCCGTCGTATTGCCCTTGAACCTTCCGATTAAACCAATCCATTTAAGTCCTGTCATACTCTTATTTTTCCTGTGATCAACAACGGATTGAGCAACAATATGTCCTATTAAACCATCCTCAAGATTCCTTCGCACCTATCAAAGAAGTTCGACAGGGTTATGCCCTAATCCTATAAGCAACAGCAAGGCTACAGAAGAGTTCAAAGAAACATCTTTGTAATACGTTAGGCAGACAGAAGGCCGCTAATATGGTCTACTAATGTATAACAGAATCGAACCGCCACCGTTTCAGCAGCATTTCGGAATCGACCTACCACCGCTCCATCTGCGGCACGTACGACACACTCGCCCATCACAACATAAACTGTGAACAATTGGAAAGCAAAAGTGAACTAGTCGGTGAAAAGTGCAGGTGTACTCTCCTACGAATTCAAATTCGAACTATCGCCACTCCAGCTGCCGAGAAATAAAATACACTCGCCATGATAACCATGAACTGTGAACCAATTTGAAAACAAAGCCAAGTAATAGGTGAAAAAGAGTTGTTCTCCCCTACGAATTTGTTTTTGATAGATACGGTGTTTTAAATTGTCTACATTTTAATCAGATCTTATTCCTCTTTTGCCCCAACGAGATATTAGTGATATGAGCACTGTTAAGTGAATACATTAATTAATCAAGATTAGAACATGTTACAAAAAAACACAAATGAACTTTAGAAGTTAAGATTATGCCTAGGTTAAGATACGCTGTTGGGAAAACATTCAATGACATGCTCCCTGCGAGTATACCACAGATACAGGAAACGATTTTTCTCTTTAAAGATTTAAGTAATAAGGAATTATAACTCAAGTGATGTCTGCTATAAATTTGATAGAGCATGTATGAAAATTCGCAGGGCAAGTTATGGAATGGATACCAACAGTTGCCTGTTTTTACAACAAGGGGACCAATTTTCACATACGATAGCATAAGTAAGCAAGTAAATAACAAAAATACTAACTATGCGTAAGGCGATAACGTGAAATGAAAAACACGATTTCGGAAACAGGATCTTGCTTACACGAAAGGCTTAAAATATGAAACTTGGTTCCCTCCACATGTATATTTGTATACACAATTACAGGGGTAAATATCTCAGATTAGTCAACATTTTTTTTATAGAATCAACAGGAAAATAGGAACTATATATGACTTGGAAGCATCAATTACAAATCAACAAAAGACTTAACCTCCTTTAGAGACAATAGGTTAATAAATTCTCTAATCTAATGGTACAAATATTAATACTGATAATGATAACTATTTTACTTGCCTGGCATATTGAGCTCACTTTTCAAAAAAAATAAAATAATATCTACTGTAAGGGTTTTCACCCCCACAGTAGATTTTGGGGAGGGGAGAATGTTATAGCGCGAGACGAGGGGTGTTTTTGGGAGACAAGAGGTATTTTAAAACAAACCCTTGAAAGAAAAGTTATGTTAAGATAAGATCAACACTAATGAAAAATACACTGAAGGGGGAGGGGTTGTGAAAGAACATTTCTCAGGTATTTTTATGAGACAAGGGATTTTTTTTAAAATAACCAACGTTACTAGAGGGTAGAAGAAAGGTGAGTCTGAGTCGAGAGTCTGGTCGGAGCCCTCGGACAGCGAGGTCGCAGAGCCACCAGGGCCAGCGCCCTGCTGGGCCCAATTCATAATTATGTAAGTAGAAGTTTGTAATATAGTTTTTTAATTCTCTCGGGAATGTTCACAATTAAATTTTAATCACTCTTAATCAAATATTAACCTATTATTAAATGGTGCTTCCAAGTTCTATCTTGAGTAATTTTTAAATGTAACCTATAATATGTTCTTATATATATATATATATATATATATATATATTAAAGTTTTTGATACACCCTGTCAATTGCTTCCTTTTTATGTCGTTGAATAATGTGTAAATTCTTCTAGAAGTCCTGTTCACATTTCCTATAATTTCCTCGGCACGCTACCTAGTTATGAGTAAAGCCCTTTCGAAATAATAAAGAATAAAATAAAGAAATAAAGCGAGTCATTACACTACATGGTCTCTATAGGAAGCCATATATATTAAGAACGGTTAAGTCTCGTAGACTGCGATGGGCAGGACATGTTGCGCGTATGGGGAATGAAAGACGTGCATGGAAGCTTCTTGTAGGAAAGCCAGAGGGAAAACGCCCAGTTGGTAGACCAAGAATGAGGTGGGAGTACAACATTAGCTATGATTTGAGGGGGTAGATTATACAGGGAGTGATTGGAAAGCATTAGCTCAGGATAGGGATGTATGGAGAGCTTATGTCCGCGCTGCTATGAACCTATGGGTTCGATAGTGCCAGTGAGTAAGTAAGTAAGTAAGTTATTACCCGTTTAAGGAGTAAGCGCAGTTGTTGACGGAGGGCACTGCAGTCGTGTTTATGCAGGAATAGAACACGTGACACTGCTATCTATGAGTTCAGAGGGGAATGGGACGTGGGACGCTGACAGTGTACACTGCCTTATATGACGTCACGTGTAACAACAAACAGAGCTTCCTAATTCTTCCGCCTGCAGAGATATTTTGAATGACTAAAGTATGATGCTTGTACTACTGAAGTATACCTCTTGTCATACGACTTATTTCATGGCTTGCTCCAATCTGAAGTCTGCGGATGTGATGCATAGTTAGAAACTATGTACTTTTTTCTTTCTCTTGAGGTTACAAGTTATTAATGTACAAATATATATATATATATAAATTAACACAGTCCTAAAAAAATCGTGACAATTACGTTATTATGTAAGATTTATTAAATATTCAATTCTATCTATAATGGCGTAGCCCAATATTGAGCCCTGGCATCTCCTATTGTTAGGAGATATTAGACCAAGTTGATTTACTATAGCTACTTATTTACCCATAGATGTCATATATAACGTGCGGTCAACATACCAACTCAATGAGACATCTAGCAGGCAACTAAGGTATTACTATGATGTTTAGGTAGGTAAACTTTGTTAGAGGACTTTTTATGCAAAAATATCTACATTTTTAAGAATTTTAGAATTTAGGGTTAATAAATTCTATCTTCAAGCCACAGTTAGTCCAAAAGCATTCAAGATTAAAAGTGTATAAAACACTGGCTCTTCCAACTCTTTTGTATGGTAGCGAAGTATGGACGTTGAAACAGAAGGATATACAGAGACTTAGATCTGCTGAAATGAGATACCTTCGGAGGACTGCAGGAAACACACTACTAGATCACAAAAAAATAGAAGAATTGCACATGGAACCCTTAGAAAACAAAATTTCTGATTATAAGTCAAGATGTTCATCGAATGGAAGATCACAGAATACCCAAACAAATGTTAAAATATCAACCTGCAGGAAGAAAAGACCAGGATGTCCACTCAAAAGACTTTTGGATGGTGTTTCTCTTGAGGCCGAAACAGGTCAACAAATGGCCTAAATTCGTGAATGTATTATGATGATGATGACTTTGTATTAAGGATTAAGGATATTTTATGTGCATTAAAATCTTCTGACTCGGGATCCATGGCTTAAAATCCCTCCCGGAGGACTTTGCTCCTTGGATTTTCCATCCTAAAAGAATCCATTGATCCCGGACGAATTTGAAACCACGAACCTTAGGACCAGAGTCAAGGAGCAAAATCACTAGTCCACGTGACCGACTAAATATTTAATTACAATTTCAAATTTATTAATGTATAAGGTTATATCTAAATTAAAACAATCTAAAAAATCGTGATAATTGCGCTATTATTATGTAATATTAATTAAATATTAATTACAATTGTTAAAGTTCAAATTTATGAATACATAAGTATTCATGATTCATAATACATAAAATCTGCAATACGTCTACTATATCTACATGGTAATGTACCGTACAGCATTTTAACATTCCCTTAATTATTACGGAATGTCTTCATTATACTGCAATTAATATATTATTATTATTATTACTATTACTATTATTATTATTATTATTATTATTATTATTATTATTATTATTATTATTATTATTATTAACATTATTCAAAAGCTTACTGATTTATTAATTCTAAGAACATAGGAAATATATTATCACAATATTAATTAAGCTTGGTTCTATGTCACAGACATATGTGAATGTTAAAGTACTCAAATATACGTTGAATATAAAAAAAATCGTGGCACGACACTGAAAAGGTGTCATTTGCAAGCAGAATAGTAGTAGATACCAGAGTTGGGCAGTAATTAATTACACGAGTATTTACTTGCATGCTCAATTACAATTACTGTTATTGTGTTAAGTAATGGCAATTACCCCTTTCAATTACTGTGATTGTAATTACAGCTCTCGATTATAATTACTTACTGACGCTAAGTAATTTCAATATTACAATTACCTGTAATTTAAGTCATAACCATAACAATTACGTGTAACTGTAATAGCAGTAATTAAATTACAAATACCAAAATAAAAATGAGTAACGGAAAAAAGTAAACATTGTATTTCATTAATTCCTTCACCACTCGTCTGAAAGTCAAATCAAGCCTCATGGGGTTTAGTCTAACAACAAACAGCTGATTAGAAACGGCATAATCCTACTTATATAACCAGTGAAGCCCAAACTCTTCTCTTAAGATATAATGACGTAACATTGCAGCTTTTATCTCACCTCTTTTATCTATTGTTATGACAATCAGTAAACCCCTTCTCTGCCATTTCGGTATTAAGGAATTGCAATTACCATTTACAATTACTTGCAACTGCAGAAATAAAATTACAATTAGTTGTAACTGTAATTATTTTGGCTCAGCTAGTAATTAATCGCTGAGCACAATTACTTCTTCTTCTTCTGCTTCATGAAATTAGGCCTTTTGAAATGTTTTCACATCAAGTGGGATTTAATGAATCCTCCCATCTAGCACAATTACAATTACATTAATTCATCAAGTAATATTGCAATTACCAATTAAAATTATATGTAATTGTAATTTTATTTCCGCAATTTCAAATTACAGTAAATTGTAAGTAATTGTAAATGAAATTATGTTTTGCCCAACTCTGATAGATAATATGGCATAAAGACTACGTCACATATTAAGGAGCTTCTAAGTTCTCTCACGGTCTGAAACCCCCATAAGCCTATACAAAGAAATCTTTCTATAGCCGGGACGAACCGGGAAGTCCTAAGAATGCTGATCATCTTTGGATTCTGCTGACAAAATCGCTATTTGACAAATAACTGAGGTGGGCGAGATAAAAAAGAATAGTTTTCAACAAACACATCATCCATCAAACGAAGAGTTCAAAGACGCGGTCATGGTCTAGTCTAGAGTAAATGCAAGAGACGATCTGATGTTGCCAACATCGACGCCAAAGTTTGGCGCCGCAGGGATCAATTTTAAATGTCCTTCACTTTTGCCACTTCGCAACAGGTCTATTTATGACAAAACGGACTGAAAAATACAACTCCCGTCACTTATTAAAGACTTGGACAAAATGCAAAGAACGTTTGTCATTACTTTTATATCCGTCCAATGCACTGGAAATATAGTATGTTTAAAAATAAGGCAGATAATCCTTTATTAAATTCCAATTGTACCGGGTGTCCTGGTGGACTAGTAGTTGTTCTATACTCGACTCTGATTACCAGAATCGCGGGTTCATACCCGGCCCGGATGATGGATTTTTAAGGGTGTAAATATCCTGAATATGCATTTCTTTGGACGGGATGTAATTATTTGGTAGACTAGTAGTTGTTCTATACTCGACTCTGATTACCAGGATCGCGAGTTCATACCCGGCCCGGAGGATGGATTTTTAAGGGTGTAAATATCCTGAATATGCATTTCTTTGGACGGGATGTAATTATTTGGGTCCCGTGTCTTAGAAAGACCCCAAGCTGTTAGAGTATCGTTAAATAAAATATACTATAATCTGTTTTTTTTTCTAAGGAAGGAAAATTCGCCACTATTTTCAAACCATAAAACCTCCCCCTTCTAAAGCGGAGTTTATGATATAGGATATTTCACAACAATTGCACTCTAGATTTTGATTATATACGTTTAAGATTATAATATCCATGCACAAAACTATATATATGCTATAACTGTATACGGAGAACAAAAAAATAATTGAATATGTAACTTATTAGGACCATAAGTGGATAATAAATATTGCATTTATTAGCGAAAGAAATGAGTTGGCCATGTGCTAAGCAGAGAAAAGCAGCACAAAAATAGCATTTGTTGGAACCCCTAAGGAGAAGGCGAAGAGGCAGACCTAGGGCATCATGGAGTAATACCATCAGGGATGAGTTGGAATGAAATTAAGGCATTGGCAAACAGCAGAGTTCGTTGGCAAGCTTTTATCAAATCCCTATGCTTCCCTGCGGAGTGACCAGGATTACTACTATTAGCGGAAGAAGTGAGACACTGAATATTTCAAACGCTCATGGTTTCTGAGCGGCAGTATTCATGCAGCAAGCTTTATTTATAGAAGGCGGTTTTACGTGTACCAATATTTGAAATTGGACAATGAAAATTAAGTTTTTGGATGAGATGACATGTTTATGTCCAAAATAGTTAAGGCCGGGATTTCAAAAATCGTAAAACATTTTTAATCATTGAAACATAGATAATTCTATTGCATACCATGCCATATTTCCTTATTTTTAATAAACTAAATGCAGTATCTTTCCTTGTCGAGTCGCCTCATAACACGGCGGCAGGAGATAGCAACCGCTGGTCGCACAGTTCCCGGCAAATCGACATAAACCCAGTTGCAAGGCAGCCGTGGAAATGTTAATGTATACGAATTAATTCATCTTCCGAAATAGAGTAAATTATTTATTATTTTAATAATAAAAACAACTGAAAATCAACTGTCGCATTTTTAACTCCACTTTTATATAGAGAACACTGATGATACGAATGTACGAAGGGTAAGATATTGCCAGTGAATTAGTTAATGTGTTAATGGATCACACCAGGCTTTGTCGTTTAATTTCCTGAACAACAATGAGCTTGTATGGTTTCAATTTTAAGAATTTGGAAACTCGCCATGCTGAGGTTATCAAAAATTCATTTTCCTATGCAAGCCGTCGCGGTCAGAGGAATTTCTGTGCAGTAACTTCTAAACTTTCCCTCAATTCGTCTAGTCTCTCCTCAGTAAGTACACGTTTATTTGCCCTTCGCTTATTATCCAGAATACACCTCCGTTTATCTGAAAGTAGTGCACGTTTTTGAATAATATCTCTATGTGGGGCTGGCACAGCTGGATATTCAGTTAAAAATCGCCTTACAACTTCCCTGCAAAAATTTAACACTTACGAATCATACATAACACTTCTTTTTTATAATGTGTAAGTATGTCTTACTTAATATTTACTTAATACAGGCTTTCCACTTTACAGCAGTTTGCCCTTGATTCCTGTTTTTCAGAGATTCCTATCTTCTCATTGTCCTTCTTCCATACCCCTCTTCATCATGGCATCATATATTCCCTCATACCATGCTCTTCTACTTCTCCTTCTCTCCTTTCTGCCTGGTACCATCCAATCTAACACATGTTTAGACCACTGCTCCTCTGACATCCGTTGTACATGTCCATACCACTGTAAAGCTATCTTTGTTATCATTTCGATAACAATTTCTTGTGCATCCATTTCTTGTCTTACATATGTATTTCGAATATGTTGTAGCCTGGATATTATCATACTTCTCCGTAATCCATCCATTTCTGCCGCAAGATTCTTTTCTGCATCCTTTCATTTATTGTCCAGCTTTCTGATCCATATGTAAGTATAATTTCTATTGTCTGTATAATATCTTTTTTTGTTTTTCTGGTCATATTCCTATTCCATAAAATACCATTCAGGGATCTAATCTCCTTCCTTGCACAATTTACTCTGTTAATAATATATATTTCACAAGTACCAGATTTATCTATTATAGATCGAAGATATTTAAATTCTTCAACACGTTTAATTATCATATTATTTATTTGTAGGTCTTCTGAATTTCCTCCGATTACCATATATTCTGTTTTGATATAATTTATCTTCAGTCCACCTAGCTCAAATGCATCTACCAACTTTCTAATCATATATTCTATATGTTCTTTATCTTGTCCTATTATAATCTGGTCATCAGCGAATAATAAATTATGCAGTAAACGGTCATTAATGTTGATTTCTATTCCCCTACATGACTTATTCCATTTCATTAATACATCTTGTACGTATATTTTGAACAATGTTGGTGACATCCCGCATCTTTGTCTTAATCCTTTTCTTATATCAAATTCTGAGGATACCCTATTTCCAACCTTAATACTTGCTTTACAATCATACATTCTTTTTATAAAATGTATATGAGATTTAGGTATTCCAAACTTCTCCATTGCCACACAAAGCTTGGTGATGGGTACAGAGTCATATGCCTTTTCCAGATCTATAAATGTATGTATGTATGTATGTATGTAAGTATGTCGAGGTATTATGTAAACTATAACACAATACTAATACATAAATAACATTTAATATCAATCACAATAACACTTGCTAAATTAATACAGAAATAACATTTCATACACACTTCAAAACACGACTACGCTGAAACAAACCCGTTGTGAAACTCACCAAATGACTCCGCGTTCCTATGAAGAGGATTGGAGTGGGCCGCAGTGCCGGGAGCTCGGTTATCATCGGTTGCTTCGCTGGCCGCCTCCAACGAGGCGACTCGACAGCGAAAGGCACTGTATTAACATGCACATACCTATTCAACAACCGATACAAAACGGCACGCTTAAATGAAACAATGAATTTTACTGTATGACATCCTGAGGATATTAAGACTATTTCAAGATAAAATATTAATAAAAGTAATCCAAAATATATACCAACAAAATTAGGCTAATCATTGCATAAACTTACAGTAATTAGTGTGTAGTGAGCCAAATACATTATTACTTACAACAATGAAAGAAATTAAAGTTGTTTCAATAAAACAGGCCTACAACCAATTGACAAGGTAATATAGAAATTGTACTACAACTATTTTAACAAAATTGAAACGTGAAATCATTAATTTTTATTTTGCATATAATGAAATATGTACTGATGATATTAACTTATTATTTATGTCAATATGACTTAAACTGAATACTCTTACCTCGTCACTTGTAAAATTACGAATTAAGTTTTCCATAGTTTATTCGTTATTGGCAAAAGTTGAGTCCTTTTTTGGGGGGGGATTATAATACAAGATATTGCAATGTTCCATTTTCTGGCCTACTTTGTAAAAGCTTCCTAAATAAACGTAACAATTATTTAAATATAAAAATGAATATTCTTAGAAAAACAATGTTCCTTTTCATTTTATCACTACTATCATATGGTTTCTTGTGACGTAGGCCTAACTGGCAGTAATCTTAGGCTGGAATTTGTTCATTAAAATCAACATATTTTTAGTAAAACTAAAATAAATTAAAAATTAATCAACTAGTGCGTATGCGAAGTAGAGACAAAATGAATTAGTGTCCTAACTTTCATTAAGGTGATCCAGGTTCGATACCCTGCGGGGTAAGGAAATTTTAAATATCTACCTTAGGTATGTTTGTGTGTCCTGTACTTGTGTCAAAAGAAAAGGGGAAAAAAAAATGATTTAACGGTGTGATAAAGTTGCTATGACGATATTAAAGGATTCTGTCCACTAAAACTGCATATTTCAAACGGTTTATACCTAAAGTGACAAAATTTGGGAACACATGACTAACTCACTGACACTATCAAACCCATATGGACATTCATGGCCGCGCGGACATATAAGGGCTCCACACATCCATATCTTGAGCTAATGCTTTCAAATCATTTACCTGTGTAATCCACTTCCCTCAAACCATGATTTGGAAACACATTTATAAATATACAAACACAGGAAATTATTCAATCAATGGATAGATGAAACGACATTTCTCTAGCTGTATAAGCGTTGGATATTTTGCTCAGAATTTCAACGGAATTTTTATGTAAAGTACTGAGAATGAAATAAATAACCTCAAGTGATATTTTTTATGAAAATACTTTTTTTAGAAGTGTAAAAAAACTTTCTTTGAAATTTGATAAGTATTTTAAAATGTTTTTAGCTGCAATGGATAGTTGAAACGACATTTCTCTAGCTGTATACGCGTTGGATATCTTGCTCAGAATTTGAATGGAATTTTTATTTAAAATACTGAGGATAAAATAAATAACCTCAAGTGATATTTTTATGAAAATACTATTTTTTGAGAAGTGTAAAAAACTTTCTTTGAAATTTGATAAGTATTTTAAAATGTTTTAGCTGCAAAGAAATAAAAAGCAATCGGCGTAGAAATCATAATAATCAGAGAAACATCAAAGTATTAAGAGTTTCTAAACTTTCCTAACACCATGATGATTACAAGTTTCTGTTTATAGCGGCAACAGCTTGTCATATAAACTTCAGCGCAGAACTTTAACACTCGAATAACTTCATGACCAATCTAGCTACATTTTGCCAAGTTCCATTCACTTCAATAACACTGTAATTAACACTAGACAAAATTCGAGGATCTAGGAAAAGAAGTGGCTAATCCAGGTTAAAACACAAATCAGTAGAGCCCGACAAGATGCCGTTTCTATTCGTCACCGTCAAAAAAGTTTGAAGTGCAAGACACGAGTTTATTGATCAAACATTATGAGAAGGCTTTTTTATACTTGCTCCTTATCTATACATCAAAACGTGAAGAAAAAACTTTGTACCCCTTTTTAAGCACATTGCGCGCACGGAGGAGTGTGATATTTGGCATAATTGAAGTTCATATAGAGAAGAAATGCAGAAAAATAAAATGTATGTATAATATGTGTTAGACGTCCACCGCTGTGGTCTCGAGGTAGAGAGCTGCCTTGTCACGCAGCAGGCCCGGGTTCGATTCCCGGTCGGAAAAGGCTCCTGGGTGAGTTTTTTTTCGGAGTTTTTCCTCTCCTGTGAATTGACTTACTCTCGCGTATTTATTATTAGTGGTTTAAAAAAGTTAGTACAGTTTATTATTAAATTTAAATTAAACCCTGTCTAATCTTGGTTTCAGTAATTTCATTACATATTTTTTTTTTATATTTAGATATTCGCACCTACTTCCATTATACCTCGACATAGAACATTGACGGGTCGGAGTGTGGGACAAAGAAGAAGGGACATATATTCCCGTACACATAATAATAGGCCAAATGCACATTTAAATAGTGTAAATAGCATCTTCTTGTATCTTGTAAGCCCATGTTTTCCTTAGCAGAGATTTAGGCGCTCTCCCCCTACAGGGAAGAATTTGAACCATACTAATTTAGTTACACTTGTTTTCGTATAGATGTCATTTGAGTGGTCCGTGGTCAGCGTTCCGCATCATACTGACATCTAGGAAACCAAGGTAGTACTAGGACGGGAAATATCGGTAAATTTTGCTTAGAGGCCTTTTCATTCAGGCTTAAGGATCTTTTACGAGCCTGAAAATCTTCAGACTCGGGACCCACGGCTTAAAGTCCCACCCGGAGGACTTGCTCCTTGGATTTTTCCATCCTAAAAAATCCATTGACTCTGGCCGGGTTTGAACCCGGGACCCTCGGGACCAGAGGCAAGGAGCATAACCACTAGTCCACCGCAGCATACAAGTGTCAAATGATGCATTATTGTTTTTTTAAATGTGGCTTAGTCAAGCTATATTTCCTATCGTTCGTATCTTTAAAATAAATAGAAAATTAATGCATAATGACGTATTTGTGACAAACTTAAAAATTTAATTAATATTGGTCGAATTTCGACTGCTGGGTGACCACTAGTTTTGTATTATTCTTTTTTTTTTTCAATGTAATCTAGTCTCTGGCAAGAATTAAAAATAATTGCTTGTTTCAACGCAGCTGACCTAAAATATTTTGCGGCGGATTTAAGTTTATAAAGGAAAAGGGCTATCAAGTTGGTCGTTATTTTATTCTATTATATTCAAAGAGGGAGGGGTGAGACTACCCTAGCACTGCGACATGAAATATCAATTGCTCTTTTCCCTCTGAGAAATAATTGCAATGAATCTAACTACGGTATTATGTAGTCTGTTATGGTGTTCTTGGTTTCGAAACACAGTAAACTTTCACACATGTCTGATACAGCCATTTTTATTTGGGCTAAGCCCAGGGCCTCGAGGAGGGGCTCAAATCTTCCCTTTAGCTTTATTCTATCCTAGATTGACACAGGCTCGGAGTCATATGAGGAAGTGCATGAATGCGCCCCTCTCCATTAGATCAATACAATAAAATATTTTAAACGCCTGTAGTTTCCTAGACTAGAATAGTTTTACCTCACAAGAGATGAGGTGAAGGGTGACATGAAATGAATGAATGAATATGAAATAACACGGTGGAGGAAGGAAGAGGAGTGGAGAATGTTGATGGGATGAAATTCGAGGAAAAACCCCATTAAATACCGGTGTGCCCAACCACCAATATCCCTCCAGAAACGCCTAGATTCGAACTTGGGATCCCAGTTGGGGCAGCCGCGCGTCCACCGAGACGGCAAAGTTGGTCGCTACTTGATCGTCGAAAAAGTTTACAGTAAAATGACGATTTGAAATAAAATTGAGGAATTTACATTATCTGGAGAAACAAAAAGCCTTATAGCTACAGGTATTGTAAATGCAACAAATGGTATCATTAAAAGGGGAGTCTACTATTTCTGCTATCTTTCTTTGTTAATTATTTTGTCATTTAAAAACACAAATGTGTTTACTGTCTTATTAATTTATAAAGGCCTATTTTAAGTGCCTTCTTACTTGCCTTTAATATAATTTTCAATGCAGAATAACCAGCATCTGAATGTTGCCTTTTTTGCCACTAATTCCTGGTATAGAGCTATCGTTAATTTAAGTTCAATACATTACACTCATGGTCCCGCGCCATAGCCAAGTAGTTAGGGCAGGATGCCTTGTCGCAGAGCTACGGGACTTGCGCTAGTTCGAGTTTCCATGCGGGATGAATTTTTCTCATAGAATTTCGGTCAGTTTGGGACCGGTGCACATCCAGCATCGTGGGGCATTTGGGTAGCTACAATAAGTAGCGGCTCCACCTTGACAAATGCAACTATAACGGTTGGGGGACCCGACATACTGACCACATGTCACCCCTAAACTGGCTGAATGATCATCTATTTCTGTGATTAACATATGTAGATGTGAAGCCAGCAGTCGGTTGGTGGGCCAAGGGCCTTCTAGGCCTGTACGCGCCATGGAATTTTTTGGTAATATATTCTAACAATTAATGGCAACAACTATATAGCATAAATAAAAACAAATTCTGGTGAGAGGGGCATAGTATCCCTGAAAAAATATATAGTGGAAAACATTTTCCCCTCTTGTAATTAAAGAATATGGGTGAATATATTTATAAATAAATAGTCATTCTCATTATACGCTTTGTATAAATATTTACATTTATAAAAAATAATTTATTTTGGAAATATCATACTTAAAAAATATAGTTAGTAGTAACAAATACCGTTAGCGGGTTAATTTAAAAACATTAAAAAGCAGAATATGGATGTTTAATAACATTTTTAGATATTATAAGCCTTCTTTGAACCTATGAACTCTTCAAAAAGCAATTATAATTTTTATGTCCAAATGGACGTACCGCCCGCACAAGCACACCCACTATATAATACAACAGAGAAGATATGATCCGAATTTCCTGACGTTTGCCTCACACTTGAGGTAAACCCTGAAAACCCTTGTTTAAACATTTTTAATTATGTTATTTTTTTAATTAAGTTGGCCGCAGTGGTCTAGTGATTTTTGTTTCTTCTTTAGTCCCGCGAGTCCCGGGTTCAAACCCGGTCGTGGTCGATGGATTTTTTTTTTAGGATGGAAAAATCCAAGGGACAAATCCTACGGGAGGAACTTTAAGCAGTAGGTGCGAGTCTGATGATATTTAGGCTCGTAAGAGAACCACAAGCCTGAAGAAAAAGTCCTTTATGCAAAAATGTACTATACGTTCCCATCCTAGTAATAAACTACCTTGGTTTCCTAGATGTCACTATGAGGCGGAACGCTGGCCCCAGGCCACTTAATGATATATATACGAAAACAAGTGTAACTTATGGTTGAATTTCTCCCCTGTAGGGGGAGAACACTTAAGTCTCACTAAGGGACGCAATAGTATACTACTACTACTATTTTGAAATTAACTAGTATTTTTTTTTATTTCAATCCCACATTATAAAAACTCTAGACCTGTAAGGAACTACTTTTTTTTTGATCCCACAACAGGCCTCAGGAGGCCTTTGGGGTAGCAGGAGGTTAAGGCTCCCACTTTTTCTAGACAATCGGCACTTGATGTCAGCCGGGTTGTCAGCCCTGCGTGACGGCCGCCTTTACCCCAGAACAAGCGGCTGGTACTCATTTCCGTTAGAGGCTGAGTCGACCCCAGGGCCATAGTGCCGCCAGAGGGTTTGGGTCAGTTTAAAGATCCTGACCCCAACGGGACTTGAACCCTCGACCCTCCGGCTTGTAGCTCAGTGCCTTAACCACTACGCTACGGCGTGCCCCCTGTAAAGAACTACAATAATATAAAATCCTCGACTCAGGGTCGGGTCGAGGGATGAGATGAGATGAAGCCCCTTATACAGAGGTCTGTGAATGGCAAGGGTGCCGGCCGACCACACCTGACGCACCATCACAGGGCAGATGAACGAAATGGATAAGTATGGAGAAATGGTGGAATGAAATTGTGGCAGGGCAAAACGGGAGAAGACCACGAGAGAAACCTGCGCAAGTTCCGTTTCGTCCACCACAAAAACTCACATGGAGTAACCGAAACTCGATCTCGGGACCCCAGCGATGAGAGGCGAGCGTCTAACCGCTTGCGCCACGGAGCCGCGTGTCACGAACTAAATGACTGAATATTAACTGGAACAACAGCATATAATTGTTTCTTTGAGTGAGCTATTATCATCTTCCAGCTATAGTTCGATTAGTTGTTTTTGTATTCAATTCCACACGAGTTGTATAAAGATAGGCCTATATCTATTTAAACGATCGGCTATTTTTTTACTACTTTACTGTACTTATTATATGCGACGAAAACGGAATTTTGTTTAATTTCATAACTGATTATGAGTTGACATTTTTTTTAAGTGAGGAAGCTCGGGGGATTGGAATACAAATTGAAGCGGAATTTCCCAGAGGTATGCAATTTGCATAATGTTGATGAGTTAGAGAGGTATTGTTTATTGTGTTTACTTTCGACCCCTCGCTATTCTGTTTAATGTTAATTACATTCCATATAGTTTGTTTACATTACTCTGCAAACTACACAAGTTCAACTTAATTTTTTTAGCATTTAACTTGTCTGTTCAATTAGGAATAAATAGGTAAATATTAAATATTATCTTCTACTTTTTCGTCTCATAACTGCAGAGATTCAAAGATGAATATGAAGAGATGCAACATTTTATACAAAGCCTCATAATTAAAGCTTCAGGTTATTTTATGTGCATAAATCTACGACACGGGACTTACAGATTTACTTTTCCTCCGAAAGTAGACACACTCTGGGTTGTTATGTCTTAAAAAATCCATCGATCCTTGCCGGGTTTATATGAGGAATATCTGAATCAAGAGACGACCATGATAGTCACTAGACTACAGGTAAAAAAATAATAAAAATATTAGAGACAATCATCTATTACTGGAATAAATTTCCAATATAAAAGCTACAAATGAAATACTATATGACAGAATATTCCACTAAAAATCCAAAATCTCATCCCCCGCACCATTTTCTCCATTTTCCATGTCATACACAGAAGAAAAAAAAATTACAAACCCAGATCCTGATAAAATCTGGATATGTCCATTAAGAATCCAACTACGTAAGATTGGGCAGGATTCGAAACGGGCCCTCTTGGTCTGTAGCCAATAACGCTGGAAATCTGTCAGTTTTCATAGAGATAATTCGTCACTAACAAAATATTTACCTATAGAGTTTTACATCATATGCTTGGGATTTATAAAAAATGTACGTTGTATCGCCTTTAAATATTTTTACGTTAATTTTTCCGATGTTTTAATAGTTATCTGCTATTCGGGGCGGAAACAAATCCAACAAATCAAAGATCATAAAAATCGGTCCAGCCGTTTTTGAGTTATAAATAGTGTAACTAATCCGACTTTGTTTAATTCTGGAAATGCATGCTATTATGCATTGCAGAGACTTTTGATGTCCCAACTCCTTTCAAAAAAACGTTAAGCTGAAAATATATAAAACTATTATTCTACCAGTTATATTATATGGGTGCGAAACATGGACTCTTACTTTAAGGGAGGAAAGGAGATTACGAGTATTTGAGAATAAAGTTCTTAGGAAAATTTTTGGACCAAAGAGAGATGAACAGACAGGTGAATGGAGAAGACTACATAACAATGAACTACATGGTCTTTATAGGAAGCCAGATGTAATAAGAACAGTTAAGTCCCGTAGACTGCGATGGGCAGGACATGTTGCGCGTATGGGGAATGAAAGACGTGCATGGAAACTTCTTGTAGGAAAGCCAGAAGGAAAACGCCCAGTTGGTAGACCAAGAATGAGGTGGGAGAACAACATTAACTATGATTTGAGGGAAGTAGATTATACAGGGAATGATTGGAAAGCATTAGCTCAGGATAGGGATGTATGGAGAGCTTATGTCCGTGCGGCCATGAACCTACGGGTTCGATAGTGCCAGTGAGTAAGTAAGTAATCCGACTTTGTTTTATATATATATATATATATATATATATAAAAAGTCCCAGCCACGCGTTGCTGTGGCTAAGGTATACGTTAAATTATGTTGTAGTAAACTAAGTGAGAAATCTAAATCAGAAAGTTTTTGTTTTACACAATTTTTTAGTTCTGGTGCGTTAACTACACCCGGTATAAATATGGGTGGTGGTTTATGTGGAAGTGGTTTTGTTGATTGAGATGAATTTATGTTGTCTGCATTCTCAGTATCATCCATAAGTGTATCATAAGGATTATATACATTTATTGATGGAATATTTTGAGGAGGCTTGCTGATTTCATTATACTTTCGTTTCTTTTTTTCCTACGAACTTGTTGGCAGTTTGGATTCTCATCATCATCAAGAAGTCTCTGTATAGTAATATCATCTTGTGATATATTATATTCATCTTGTTTTTCATTTAATTAAGGCATGGAGATTGTTTCCGTAATATTAGGCTTCTTATTTATAACTAACAGACCTACAGTTCTGTTATTCCGTTCCTTAGGACCTTCATATGTTTTTAAATTGACATTATTCTTAAATGTAAGATTTATGTCACATAGGCCTATACCAATTTGCGGAAATTCACTTGATATCTTATCATTCATGATCTCTAGAACTGATTCGCCATATTGTTCAATGCCCCCTTCTCAGTCCAGTTAAATTTAAATTAAGTTGCTGTCTTTCAGCCAGATTACTTAAAACTAATAATTACACACGAAATTAGTATTATTACCAATATATTGAAAATAAAATAAACACTGGACACAATTAAACACACTTAAATTATGAAATAATCAATATTTGTAATTCAATTGAAATTCGCGGTTGCAACAAAAAGCACAGCCACCTGGTTAAATAATAAACCACATTACCTTACACCCGTCATCTGTTAGAATCGTATGGAACTCACAGATAATTATAACTCTTTGTTAAATAATAAACAAATAATGAGACTATAAATTTAATTATAGACAACCGTAGGTCTCAAGTTGGATCAAACAGCACACAGTGTACAAAATTTTATTAAAATCAGTTCAGTAGTTTAGGATTCCATCGCGGACAAACAACATGACATGTAATTTTATATATTAAAGATTATAATTTAAAAAGTTTATATTCACCTACATCCTGAAATCCTAGAAGCATCTTTTCTGTAGTACATTACATACTGCAATTTAAACCAGACGTCAAAATGATGTTCGGTACAAATTTCTGCAATTTTATAAGGTAATATACAACAAAAAATCAAAACTTTTTTATATAAATATATGGGTATTTATCTAAGAAAACATAACCAATCTGTTAATTGTTTAAAATGCCGCATTTATAAGAGTAAGAGGTCAAAAAAGTATGGGTTATAGGACGGAAGTTCCGAGTATCGATGGGGTCAGATTTCTAAACTGCCCTAAAACTCCTGACCGTAATTTGGCCTAGGATCGACTCAGCCTATTATGGAAATGAGTACCAAACATTTATGAAGGGGTAAGAGCGGCAGTCGAGGAGAGCTGACGAACCGACTAACATCTCATGGCGATTGCCAAAGAAAATGCATGTCTTTACCTCTCCTACCATCACAAAGGTCTCCTAAGTGGAATAAACTTCACTTTTACAAACAGTTAGGATAATTATCCTACAAGCCTATAATCTTAGTTATTATTATACCAGTGACACCAGTGTTCAAAATGAATATGATGCATAGGTTACATTCAACGATTCATGCTATTTTGGTATTATAACATGTAAAAAACTACTTTAAATTTGTAAAATGTTAAAGGCGTACATGACATGCATGGTTGCTAAGTAACCGTTTCTATCACAATGTGTTGTATTCTGAAGAATTCAAAAGGAAACTGATGATATTGAAAATATGGATATTATTCCAGAGGAAATTATAAAAGAAGCTTAGGTAGCCGAAGGTTTATTAATTCCACAAATACTCCGTATCAAAAGATGTTTACGTAACGAATATGAAAAGTTTTGTGTGAAGAAAAGATACACGTTTTCCTAAAGAATGCAAGTTAAATTAGTATAATATGCACCCGTATTAACGAATAGACAGTTCTGTGAATTGAGTTTAATCTCTATTAATAATAAGATAATGTAGGCCACAATTACTAATACATTGCTGTTGATTTCTCCTACGAAAAGCTTGTTTAATAAGACCATTTTTGGGTTTAAATGTTGGTACGCTTGCCAGGACAATGATTATAGCTTTTTCTTACATTTACTTTATAAAAATTGTGTTGTGAAGTCGGTGAACAACTTTATGGAATACCGGTTGCTATACTAATTCCGAGCTAAGTTCCGGCAAACTTGCATAAGATGATCCTCCGCCGACACAGTCTATTGAGAGAAACGTGGTGCAATTTCTACCCACCATTTGACTAAACTGTGTACGATAGAAATATTTTTCTTTGGCAACATCGTATTTTATGGGAAATAAGATGTATACAACATAAGATGGTACCAATAAATAGGAACTTCTTTCATTTATTTATTTATGACAAAAATTATATATTGGCTGGCCTACCTAATTACATGTTAACGCTTTTTTTTTTCATGATGTCAATCCATCCACCCATAGTAATTCTGCCCGAGGGCAGGTCTTTCACTGCAATCATAGCATTTTCATGCTATGCTTTGCAGCTTTACTAGGGAATTATAGGTGTGGTAGCTTCCCGTTGCTTTCCACACCGGTGAAGGATGATGATGATGATGATGATGGCCATATGATTTCGTGGACCGTTTGGGCCTTAAAGTTTTCCTGACATTTGTCTTACAGATGAGGAAAAACCCCGACAAAAACCTCACCCAGAAAAACTGCCCCGACCGGGGATCGAACCTGGGCCCGCTGCGTGACAAGGCACGCTACCTCAAGACCACAGCGGTGGACATGATATCAATAGATAGTTTATTTACGGGTACAATTTCAATATGAGCACAATTTATGTTCCATGCTGGCTCACTAGTAAATCCTGCTGTTATTTTCACCATATGGTTAATGTGGGATATTTTTCAATAAACTGTTCGAAAATAATCAGAATAATTTCTTTTCGCTTTTCAGATGCGTTGCTTTCCAATGTTTAAGAAATTCTACAGAAATGTTGTAATTTTAAACAATTGAAATAAAAAATGTATTCTGCATGCATAAGAATAAAGCAATGTACATTTAATGTATTCAAATTGTAATTATATATTTTAAGATTGTCCCATATAACTTATATAGACACGTGCAAGATAATATATGTTTTTATTTCCTTTATTTCGAGTGTTAGAAGAACTATATTTTCTTACACGCTTAAAGGTAAAATCATTATTCGACCAATAAAATTTGCAGTCATATATCTGGTTTGTTTGCATTACAACTGGAACTTAGCTCGAAAGAGGTATAGCTAACATTTTCTGACACCGGTGCCAGAATTTGATCAATTGGACACCGTTATACACAACCGGCTATGCACCATTACGTTAAGTTTCTAGAAAAATGAGTTTAAAGTTTTTTTCATTTTTTTTTACATTTTAAACTAGCAGGGGGTATTTAATTATTTCTGACTTGATAATCACTTACATGATAATATTCTCAGTTATGCATCAACAGTCTAAGAACGGGAATATTTGGCGCTTAGCTGCATGATGCAAAAGTTAGATTAGCATTTATGAAAATCTAGTTTCATAACCATTTGTTGCAAAACATAAAATCTGTGACAGGATTAATGGCATTTATAATTTTCTTTAATAATAAGACTATATTTCCTCCATGGTATCTTTACCTTGTCGTGGTGGAGTGGCTTGCGTGCTTAAATGATCCTGAGAGCTATGCCGGCGGTAGCATTGCTACCGATAGGGTTACCCATGCCGGACTGGTCGAAGGTGATAAGCCAGACGAAAAAAGTACCTTGGTCGAAAGAGTGACGATCTTTCACCGTAAAAATACAATCGTCAAGAAATGTGGACATGGGTTCAACTCGGGTAAAATTTTCCGGAGGTCAAATAGTCCTCCATTCGGTTCTCCAGGCGCGGACTACTTCAGGGAACACATGTCAAAGGCTCAAATGCGGACATAAGGCTATATTTACAGATTTGGCGCTAAAAGTGTGCATACACTTACTTCATGAGCCAGTGCAACATATAGCGTCAAAATATATATTTTTTAAATGGCGCTTAGTCGGTTGATGTATAACATCGTCCAATTATGTAAGATTTATAGCGTAATATCAACTTGCTTTAATCCTAGAATTGCATAAAACATTATTTTATTATGGAATGAGCCTTAGGAAGGCAAATTAACTTCTTTATTGCAAACTTTGTAAGGAAGGCATCGAATACTCTGGTTCTTGCAAACTGGAGTTAGAAATGTTAGGATGGCATGCTGTGTTAGTCAAGCAAACATCACAAAATTTATACAAACCCATTTGGAAGAATCCAGTAATTGTGAATCCCTGCTGAACCGTGCTGGTTTAGGAGGTCTTGGAGGAAGAGCAGGAGGTTTCATTTCGTTTTTCTTTTCTTGAAATCCTTGAGTCACCGGATCTCCACATTTCTGAAGCTGTTCCATATTCAAAACACATGTTACATTATCTGCATTCAGGGAATAACGACGAAAAGTATTAAAAAACGAACTGTTCTCCACATTCTGTTCCTCACGTTTGCCTGTATCAAGTTTCTTACTTTTAGTTCCATTATTCACTAATAAATTCTGTTTTAATGTTTGTGGACAATCACTTTTATCTTTACTCGTTGCACGTGGAATATTTCCTTGACTTAAACTAATCGATTTTAAAGATTTTAAATTCGCTTTTGGTTCGTAAGTTTCGTTGTCAACACTGTTCGATTTCTTGTGTAAAATAGGTGGTTTATGATAGTTTCTAGATTCCGGTGCAGGCATGCGATGGTTTCGATCATTGGACGGATTTGTCTGTTGATGCATGTTTGGGATTTGTGGTTTTGGATGTAATGGATAATTGTTTGTAACCTGATAACTTGTTCTTTCAACAGAAAGGGGATGGAAATACATATTTGGTGATTCGAAATGATGTGTGTAATCTTCTTGAAAAGGAGGAACATTACAAGAATCTGTCTGATAATCGAAATTAGAAGAACATTGTTGAGTCCAATTTGGGAAGAGAGATACGTAAGGAGGTGCCCAAGCATGTTGGGGTGGTGGATAAACCCATGGATTGAGAACATCTGCAGGTGGGGGTGCACTTGGTAAGGATGAAGTGACATCCCATGTTGGTTTTGTACCGACGCTTGCCCTGCGCTGTGGATGAGGTGGAGGACAAGGAGGTGGTGGAGTGGAACCTTGCCTTTCGATTACAACATCCCAACCACTTCCAGATACAGGTCTTGTGCTTCCGATGCTAGACTTCCGGCGTCGCGACGCCGGTGGTGATGGAGTGGGACGTAATCTCAACAAAAATGTCACTTCCTCTTCTTCTTCCTCTTCGTCTGAGTCCATTGTTTGATTAGTTTCCGTCACCATGTATTTGTTTGATCTAATCACATTAATTTCCTTCGCCAGTTTTGCGAAAGATTAGTCCACTGATGAGATACGATCTTAAGAAAAATGTTGATTAAGTCACAACCACCTCAGATTTACACCACATTTACCCTTTGACATTCGTCACTAGTTATCACGTGAAAAAAAAGAAGAAAGAAACATTAAACATTTTTACCGCCACTAGAAAAAAATTATTTTTACAAAATGTATATAGTCTTTTGCTTTAAATAAATAAGTATATATCCATCCATCCATCCATCCATCCATAGTAATTCTGTCCGAGAGCAGGTCTTTCACTGCAATCATGCTATGTTTTGCAGTTTTACTAGGGAATTGTAGGTGTGGTAGCTTCCCGTTGCTTTCCACACCGGTGAACGATGATGATGATGATAATTATAAGAATGTTGATGATAATGATGGCCATATGATTTCGGGGACCGTTTGGGCCTTTAAATTTTCCTGACATTTGTCTTACAGGTGAAAAAAAAACCCAATAAAAACCTCACCCAGAAAAACTGCCTCGACCGGGGATCGAACCCGGGCCCGCTGCGTGACAACGCAGCACGCTACCTCGAGACCACAGCGGTGGACTTAAATTAAAAATAATAAAATATATATAAATATATATATATATATATTGAATTACCATAATTAGGCCTGAAGTACTTATAACATAAATTCTAATTACCCGTAACTAATTTCCAACGCGACAGGTATTGATTGGATTCGATCCCAGGCAAAAGAGGGATAGAGATTTTTCTTTAATTACTAATTTTTAGATACACATTGAGGACAATGAACAAAGCTATGAGCTAAAAGAGGTACTGAGAACTTTCCTAAAGATAAATTGGGCCGGAACATAGTATTAATAAATCTACATTCTCGTATAGTTAGTTAATAACTATCATTCTCTTGGACTAACACCCCATGGTTACCTATAGTTTGTTAATAAGGTACCTTAATTTTACTATTGTCTTATACAAATTTGACTTTTTTATGGCGATAAGAATAAAAATAACGAAGTAAAATCATATAGTCTTACTAATAAAAACCTCTTATACAGGCTTTCATCAGTTGTTTAATTATACAATATATAAGCCTTATGTAGATCACGTATAATTCCCTTACTAATAAATGTTGTGCCGGAGCTATATAACAAAACAGCAGTTATACACAATACGTCACATATTCGTCATCATAATGACATCAGAACAATATTACTCGCAGTTTGTAACAGAAATAAAACAACATCAACTAGTGATTAGTTGTGTAAGAAATTTATATGGATAAGAATTAATAGAGATTCCCTAATTGAGGAGGTACGGAAAAAATAAGTGTGTTTTAATTTATATACATTTCCCTTTACGCTATGTCAAATAAAACGTAGAATTGGTTTCACAGATAATGTGCTGCCATCTAACGTCAAGAATTTCGAACAATTCTTGGAAACTAATAAAAGATTTCCCCATTACTTATGAATTATATGCAGTGTTTTAAGATGCGTTAGAAAACGTTCAAAATAGTAGGAAATGTTACCGACAACAAAATATCATTTCAAGCGAAAAAAAAAAAGTCACTATAGTTTGACCGAGAATCGAACCTACGACCTCACGCATCGTAGTCAGAAGCTCTAACCACAAGACTACCTATTAGGCCTAATCGAGAATGAGTGTAACGAAAGGCATTTTATGATGCCTTTATTTTCCTACCCAGAGCTTTATTAATATTATTTATGCCTGTGCATCCATCAAACAGTCGTTAAAGTGTTGCATTTTGGGTTAAATTTAAGGAAACTTTCATCAATATCATAAGAAAACAATCAGTTGATCTTGATGTCCGACATTTTGTCTAGTTATAGAATCCTTAAACAAGGCTGGAGGCATGTATAACGATCCCCATGTAAAGTTGTACACCTCTTCTACACTGAACAGCTAATACAGTGTTTATTAGTAAGAAGTTTCAACTGAGATGTGTATAAACTTTGTATAAAAGTTATATGTGGATTATTAGTAAGAGGGTAAGTGTTTATATATATATATATATATACAGGGCAAGTCAAAATGTTGTGCAGGTTTTCAGAAATTTATTATGTGAAATGTAATGAACATATAATATCGTGAGACATATTGTATGAAAGGTAAACTCTCAAAGTTTAGTTGTCCACTTCTAAAGTTCCGCGTTTACCCGCAAGATGTCAACAGCAGAGCAGTAAAGGAAAATGGCGTTGACTGGGGATCAGAAGTCTTTCTGTGTGCTTGATTACCATGTAAACAACTCTGTGACTAGTGTTCAACGACATTTCCGTACCAGATACGATAAAGACCCGCCGGATGGGAGATCCATTCGTAAGTGGTACACACAATTTAGGGATTCAGGCTGTATCTGTAAACGAAAATCGACTGGCCGTCCTTCGACGAGTGAAGAGACAGTCGAACGCGTTCGCACATGCTTCGTGCGGAGTCCACAGAAATCCACCTACCGGGGAGCGACAGAACTTCAACTACCACAAAAAACTGTATGGCGGATTCTCCGGAAACGTTCACAGATGAAACCCTACCACTTGCAACTGGTTCAAGCCTTAAAACCCGCCGATTATGCTTTGCGAGCGTCCTTCTGTGTTGATTTTCTCGCATTAATGGAAGAGAATGAGTTCCATGAGAGGGTAGTTTACAGTGATGAAGCGACTTTCCACCTTTCAGGAAAAGTGAATAGACACAATGTAAGGATTTGGGGAACTGGTAACCCCCATGCAACTCTGGAACATCAACGCGATTCTCCGAAAATGAATGTCTTTCGTGCCATTTCCCATGCAAAGGTTTATGGGCCCTTTTTCTTTCATGAACGTACTGTGAACGGACATGTTTTCCTTGATATGCTACAACAATGGCTCCTTCCGCAGCTTGAAGCGGATAGTCCAGATTTCATTCTGCAGTTGGATGGTGCCCCTCCACATTACCATGGCAGTGTTCGAGACCATTTGAATACGGCTTTACCACAACGCTGGATAGGCCGTGCATCTCAGGGTGATCAACAACTCATTCATTGGCCACCTCGTTCACCCGATCTAACCCCGTGTGATTTCTTCATGTGGGGTCTTGTAAAGGATCATGTTTACGTACCACCACTTCCAACAACACTGCATGAACTGCGTGTCCGCATCACAGCAGCCATTGCTGATATCGACCGCGGACTGCTACAGAAAGTTTGGCAGGAGATTGAATATCGGCTTGACATCTGTCGTGTAACAAAAGGCGCTCACATAGAACATCTGTGAATATTAAAAAAAAAACTTTGAGAGTTTACCTCTCATACAATATGTCTCACAATATTATATGTTCATTACATTTCACATAATAAATTTCTGAAAACCTGCACAACATTTTGACTTGCCCTGTATATATAATAATGTTTATACTACCTAGGAAGAAATATGTATAATAGACTGTACAAAGGCTGATTACCTACACATGATAGTAAGACGTCCCTTCTCTTTCTCTCTCTCCCTTCCTCCCTCAGAGGGTTTAAATCAGTTGAGGTAGGAGCCAAAGGTATACAAATAAATTAATATAAAATATGTTTAAAAAAACTTCAAAAATGAGAAAATTTTGACTGGACATTTACAATTTGGAGATTAAGAATTATTTGAGGAGTCAACTTTTACGTACCGTACTTTAAAAGATTATAAAGTGATCCCATCTTAGGAGGAGCTTGGGAAGGAAGGAATTTAAGACTCCCACGTTCCTAGACAATCGCCACGATATGTCAGCCGGGTAGTCGCCCATGCGTGACAGCCGCCTTTACCCTCAGAACATAAATCTGGTACTCATTTCCGTTAGAGGTTAAGTCGACCCCAAGGCCATGGTGCCAGTACAAAAATGGTGACACCATCGGGACTCATACCCGCTACCATTCACCTTGTAGCGTATTGCCTTAACCAACTACGTTATTGCGTGCCCCTTTAACATAATTAAGCTCGTTAATAAACAGAAGATATGTTTGGAAGTAAAGCACAAAATAGAACATTGACAGGAAATAAAACCATAAAATATACCGAAAAAAAGTCCCAAAATGTAAAATTGAATATATATATATATATATATATATATATAGAACAGATGGTCCAGTAAATGGCATAGGAGTGAGGAGATTCAGGAAAACAAAAAATATTTATATACACATACACACACATATATTAACAAGACCAACTGAAATGTATGAAGTGAAACTTGGGCAATTACAAAGAAAGACAAGTTACGAATATATGGTAGAAGAAATTTTTTTAGAACACATGGTCCAGTAAATGACAGGAGTGAAGAGATTCAGAATAAGGAATCATTATGATCTTTACAATCAAAGGTCTCAGTGACATCAATCAAAGCTCAAAAATTATAGTGCTGGGTCAATGTCTGTAGAATTTCAGAGTAGATACAGTAACTCCAAAAAACAAAAAAACATTGATTGGAAAAACTGGAGGGAGGGTGAGATTAGAGAAGACTTCATGTAACATGGATTAGAGTGTGATTAAAGAAGAAGAGTCAAGAGATGGAGAAAACAAACTGAGAATAATGAACATATGGAGAGACACATACTGCTTTAAAATTCCCCTTACAAACTTCTAGGATTTGTAGAGGGGACTGAATTGATAATATTTGGAATTGGAAATCATGTCCGGAAACTTACAGTTTCCGTGCTACAGCCGTTTGAAAACATGTTTTTAACGCGACCACTTTTACAAGTAATTTATTATTAGGCGTGACACAGTACATCACTTGTTGTACAATTCAACTCATTAATAAACAAAGAAACAAAATGGAAACTGAATCATGACTTGCATTAATAATCCCGGATACACCCTCCACAATCAGTTTTAGCAGTTTTCAAATTTTCGGAAAAATTTGACTTTAAAAAAAAACAATAAAATCTCTTGGAATACTCGATAGGAACATTTTCGGTTTTAGACGTTCGCGAAGCTATTACTTGTTGAGACACGTGACGTACGTTCAGGCAATGCTTATTTTCAAACGGCTGTAGCACGAAAACGGTAAGTTTTCGGACATGGTTTCCATTTCTAAATATTATCAACTCAGTCCCCTCTACAAGTCCTAGAAGTTTGTAAGGGGAATTTTAGAGCACCCTGTATAAAGCAGTTAAGGTCCTATGCAATGATAAAAGTGCCACTGTGTATGTGTGTGTGTGTGTGTGGGTGTGTGAGGGGGGGCATTAATATGGCAAATCGCCTCTATTTGATGGATAGTGTCTTATTTTACGACGGAAATTTCAGCTCATTAGCGCAGCGATATAGCCTACATGAAAGAGTACACAATTTTTCTCCAAAACCTCTCATTCAGGTTTGAGATTTTATACAGTACTATAAAACTACGACATATGACGAATAACGGCTTTCCTATCATCTGAAGCATGATGTATACAGGATTTTTACATCCTAAATTATTTCATCAATCCTGGGCGAGTTTAAACTCCCGAACCTCAGATCCAGAAGCAAGCATGGTAACCACTAGACCACAGAAACATACTTAAATACGTATCACATTTGAAATTATCAAAAAAATTAACAGTTTTAGATGTCCTCTCTCGCACTCAAAGCTAATAAGATATCAAAATGGAACGATTTTTCAAATATTCAGAGCACATAGTTTGATGTGAAAGGCATGACGCATATAACTAGTCCTGTTGATCGACTTGGTATTTCTCTATACATTTACAGGCCTGCTCGAGACCTGTAGGTAATCAATCATCATAACGACGTCAGCAAACATCAGCATATCGCATCACCTACCTATATTAAACAAACCTTAACCAACACAGAAATGCGCTTCGTCGAGTAATGGCATTAAAAATTACTGATTTTAGAATATCGCCATCAACACATTTTTCGTAAGTAATGCCAGGAGTGATTTTTAAATTATCGATAAATTCACGACTCACGAAGTGAGGAATAAATTTATATAGAGAATTTGGAAATCAATAGTGGCATTTGTTAGGACTATTTAACGAATAAAATTATGCTTTTTACTCACAAATCATTATTTAAATATAGTTATTTTAAAATATTTATACATTTAATGTAAACGGCAATGTTTGAAAAAAAAAGAAAACAAATGAGAAACGTTTGTTATGTTTAATTTGTTCATCACTGCAACCAGATAATATTATTTATTGCCAAATGATCGCAATAATGTAAGAATGCACCCTAGTGGAGAAAAAATGAAACACATCAAACTGTTTATAACCAACATTATAGGTTATTAATTAATTTATGATGTCCTATGATGTAAATTATATTTTTCTGGAAGATAAATTCCTGGGAAGTAATTGTTTAAGAAAGTGTAAACAGTGGTTTCTTTTTATTGTGGTATAATCACTTACTATTTTTTAGAGAGTCAGTCACTGCAAAATAATGCTCTGACATATTCAAAATGTTAAAAAGGAGGAGCTTTCTTAAATATGATAAACTTATTTGATAAATTCCAGGTGAAACACGACTGTGATTAGTTGTAAATCAAAATTCATTGAAATGTGATTGGTCATTGACTCCCATTTGGAGCATGAGTTAAATAGTCATTTGAAAGTTTATATAGGATATTCAATTGTTTTAATTTAAAGTAACGGGTGGTAACCCCTTCACGACCCTGCTAAAGGGTAATCCTGCTTTCAGAAACCTAGCACCCCTTCTTGCTTTATCTTTCTTCTTGATGCTATCTTCTAATTCGGGGTGACCCGTGACCTAACCCTTGTATTATATATAAAACCCTTCATTTTTTTACTTCTTATAATAGGTAAATGTGACTAGAAAGACACACCGAAAATAAGCCCTGATCACCAGGTTCTAGGATGCGGGCCTAGAACCCATCCACGTACAAATATATTTTCAAATAGTATTTTAAGAAACAGTAGGATGGATCCAACAAACGATCAAAGATAACAGATAACGATACATGCCTAGAAACAATGTATCTTTTAAGTTAAAGATCGGGACATGGCATGTCAGAGGATTGTGCAGTAAAGAAACGTACTAAATAATTAAATTAAAAAATATGCTTAGCCTTAGAGACAGAAAATAAATAAATAAACATATGAACTACTATAATTTATACTTTAAATAATATCTCTCTAAAATACAATTTAAGAATATCTACATCTAAAACAAAAATATTAGCTCTGAAAGGAAAATGTGCAATAAGAACAAAAATAGTGATAAACAATATAATTATAGACCAAGTTCAGAATTTTAATTATTTGGGATGTCATTTAGGTAATGACAGAAATTTAGATAAACACGCTAAAATACAACGATTCAATTATCTATGTGGCACAATTAAACGTACTTCATTGAATAAAACTAGAATATAAACTATTTTAAAATTTTACAAAGTATTGGCAGTTCCATCTCTTATCTATGGGTGTGAAACCTGGACATTAATAAAGGCAGATAGTAAACGGCAGATAGTAAACAAATAGAAATGAAGATGTTGAGAGCAATAGCAGGATACTAAAGGACCGATAAAAGAAAAACAGAACTTAATATATTTAGTCTCTGTGAAAGAATAAAATACTATCAAAATGCTTACCTTCAGCACGTACTACGAATGAATGAACAGCGTATACCAAGAAGAATGTATAATTATAAACAAAAGGGAGAAGATTGTTGGCAAGACCATTTAAGAGATAGAAGGACCAATTCGACCTATAATTGATCGGAACAGGCCATTGGGCTTAATCCTTGTTGTTGTTGATGATGAACTACTATAATTAACAATTATATAGAGTCCTACACTGCACTAGACATATAAGCAGAACAAATGAGATTCCTTTGAAGTATTAGAGGAGTTGCAAGAATGGATCGAATTAACATTTATATTGGAGAATTGGTTAGAAAATCTGAAAAGAATGCCACTGAGGACAATCTCAAATCTAGTATTAGATTTCCCACCAAAGGGAAGATGTTCTTTCTATATTGAAGACTTCAGAAAAGATTAAAACAGGTTCGGCTTATGAATTCAAGAAGAAGAAAAAGAAAAATACTTATTTCGTAGTATCGCTATGAATACTTTTACATTTGAAATATTATGCAGAGTATTAATAATGTATTTTTAATTATGTTTAAATCATACTAAATTAGAAACAAGGGCTTAAAAAATAAATACAGACTTATTAGTATCATTGAATGAAATATATAGAGGGAAAAGTGGTAATATCATATATTAAGAATATATAATAATCTACTCCATACAAAAAAAGAACATTGCAGAGGAATGCCAAAATAAAAACTACACGTCAAAATATATCATACTTTATAAATACGTACATCCATCCATATTAATTCTGCCCGAGGGCGATCTTTCACTGCAACCACAGCATTTGCAGCTTTACTAGGGAATTATAGGCGTGGTAGCTTCCCGTTGCTTTCCACACCGGTAATGGATGATAATGATAAGAATGATGATGATGGCCGGATGATTTTTGGGGACCGTTGGGCCCTAAGCTTCCCGACATTTATCTTACAGGTGAGGAAAAACCCCGAAAAAAACCTCACCCAGGATCCTGTCCGACCGGAATCGAACCCGGGCCCGCTGCGTGACAAAGCAGCATGCTACCTCGAGACCACAGCTGTGGACTATATATATATATATGGGAAAGTAGTAAGATCGTCTATTTTAATGGATAATGCACGCATTCTATTACAAACAAAAAATGTAGACTTTCTGGGTACACAGATGTAGAAAGAATTCAATACGACATGAAACATGACACCGGAACAGGAGATCTCTTATAATCCCTAAAGGATTGTGATGGTTTATTTGAAACACTATTTAGCAATACGAGAATACAACATATGTATTCCATAAAATTCTTCAAAATCAGAAAGTACAAAATAATCTTAATTGCACAATAACCTATAAAATATTTTGGTTGAAAATAAATTAAATTTTATTAAAATAAAATATAATATTTCTAACGCGCAATGCTGTCTTGTTGTTCATAAAATTATGGGTATTGCACGATTTCATACGCCTAAATTTAAGTACAATCAAATTTAAAATATCATAAGCAACACAAAAAACTTACTAAAGCGAACTTAAGATTGCCACGACATGACCACTATACCGTTCTCCATATTCGAGAACACAAGATGGAAAGCGCCGAAATGAGAAGTTACTCAAAAATTGGATGAAAATGTTTTATTCGACATTCTTCAAGCATACCAACTATTTTGATGTAATATAAATAGGCTACATATTTCTCCATTCCTTTTATACTTTTCTAGAGTTGTAGCAATTTAGTAGATATAATTTTAACGTGAACCCACGTCTGGAAACATCACAATATGCATTATAAAATAATAAAGCTATCTCACTTCACGGTATGCAAAATAAAATTACATGGTGACATCTGAAGTCACCAGTTTGTTAAGTGTCTTCCAAGACTGCTAGCTGCAGAGGCGTAGTAAGTATTGTTTCCAGAGTTAAGGTTGCAGCAATAAATAAATAAATAAATAGATCATAGGTTGATCAATGTATTTAACGTCGTCCGATTCTTAATAGCCAGTTTTGTCGGTCCATCCAATCTCCTGGTTGTAGATGTTTCTCCTTCATATATAAACATATTCCCTGACTCCAGGAGGTTTTCGGTCTTCCTCTGCTTCGTCTTCCCTCAGGTTTCCATTCCAAAACAGATTTTGGTAGTCGATCCTCTTCCATTCGCTGAACATGTCCGTACCATCTTAATTGCTGAGTTTTAATATAATCTAAAATAGTGCCTTCAATCTTCATTTTCTCCCTTATAACTGACTTCCTATTTTTTTCTCTTCTTGAAATTCTTGCGCCCCTTCGTATAAAATCCATTTCCGTTGCCAAAAGGTACTTATTTGTTTTTGTTGTTAATGGCCAAAGTTCTGCTCCATAAGTAATGATGCTTTTAACAATTGTATGATATATTAAAATTAAAATAAATAAATAAATAAATTAATTAATTAATCAGTTATGCTTATACTCAGATTATGGAAGAGTATGAAAATAAACGTAAAATGTCATACAACGTTTGTAATGAACTGCTCTTTTGTTTTGTCGATGATACGAAAGAATGTTTGTAAAACATAAAAATATAATTCATCGTACATAATTTATTCTATTGTCTACAAGAGTGCTGCTATCTAATGGCATTCTTGACAACTCTAAGTTTGTCAAATGGTGTGCTGTGCTCTGGCGTTAATCTAAAAAACTAACAGCACTTTTCAACGTCACAAAAAACACGATGAGAATATTACATTTCCTCTCATTTTCAAAATAAATGAAAAAAAAATACGATACTTCGGACCAAAATAAATCAGCAAATTAAAAACAAATGGAATACAATATTATGCTTACGAATAACAGTGACATAAGGCTAAATATCCATAGAAAGTATATACTATACATGCATATTATGCTCATATAATACACACGACCGCCTCTGAGCTGTGACAGCATATTATCTGACTAGCATCCCAACATTCCCAAACGGCCCTGGATTCGATTCTGGCTATATATTAATTTTACTTCTGATCCATTCACAATTAACCAACCTCATGAGGACAATTGAATATCCAATTGATTTGAGAAGAATTAAAATCCGGTAAATATATCTGAATATGTTGCTAGAGTATTGCGTAACTTAACCACGTGATTGCCTGCACTGTATTCTGCTAGCCAGTAACAGTAATCATTTCAGTCGGCCTTGAATCTTAGAAGCTACAGTGTTATGGATGTATTATGTGCGTATTTATATACACACACACATATTGTTATTAAACAACCCTGTGCAAAAGTGCAAAAGATGCAACTAGTTATAGAGAACCTCAAAATAAGAATTGTATTTAGGATTCCAACATAAAAATAATGTTCCACGAAAATTATGAAGCTTATACCCTTCCTCATTCAAGTATACCTTAGTTGCCTACTAGATGCCTCATTCAGGCGATATGCTGACTACATGTCACTCACTGACACCTATAGGCAAATAAGTATAGGTAATTTTAAAATAAATACGATTTAACATTAAGAGGTTTATTTAATAATGACGATATTTGGTCTGTATATTCTTACCTCTTATGGTTGTTTTTGTTGAACATCCATCCATCCATAGTAATTCTGCCCGAGGGCAGGTCCTTCACTGCAATCATAGCATTTCCATGCTATGCTTGCAGCTTTACTAGGGAATTGTAGGTGTGGTAGCTTCCCGTTGCTTTCCACACCGGTGAAGGATGATGATGATGATAATGATAAGGATGATGATGATGGCATTGTGATTTCGGGGACCTTAAAGTTTTCCTGACATTTGTCTTACAGGTGAGAAAAACCCCAATAAAAACCTCACCCAGAAAAACTGCCCCGATCGGAGATCGAATCCGGGCCCGCTGCGTGACAAGGCAGCACGCTACCTCTTGTTGAACATAAGAGGTAAGAATATACAGACCAAATATCTTCACTATCAAGTATAACTAAATAGCTTTGTCAATAAATTCCCGCTAGGGAGGACCGAAGTCTCCACAAGGGATGCATTGGATTTATACATACATGCCGAGTACTGGAGTTAGTGATGAAACGGATATCTGGAAAGCATCCGGTATTCGGCCTAAATTTGCTATCCAGGCAGATCCCGGATAAGCTACTATCCGCTCGGATTAAAAAATACGAAATGTAAAATTTAGGTACTTTATTTAATCTACATAACAAACATAATCACCATACTTTCATTTTACAACAAAAAAAATAGTATTCATACTGCACTAAGGGCAAATTATAGTCAATGAATAGCAATGTCTTTGCATTAATGGTTTCGCTTGTTTTTATAGACAAGGCCAGCTTCAGAAAAAAGTATTTCGCTGTATACGCTGCTCCAGGGTGCTGAAAGATAAATTTTGGCAAACTTTGTTAAGTTCGGGAATTGAGCAGCATTAGCTGATCACCAAATATAAGAGTCGCGATCAATTGGTACTGACTTCAGATAAAAATCAATCTCAAGCACAATCGCGTTTTTTTTTCTTGATCATGAGACTGGCTACGTTGTTTTCATTTACTACCTCATTGAAGCAATCCCAGAACATGCCATGAGCTTCGTGAGATACAGCCGACTCTTTCACCTTTGCTCTACCTTTTTTTTAGCCAGTCTTGAAGATGAACTGCTACTGTATTTTTCGTCGCTAAATCTTTTTATAATTACTTATAAAATACTTTTATAATATCCTCAAACTACAATAGCACGTTTTTTAATAAGCTCAAATGATAGTGTTTGCAATCAATTCAACAAGTCAATTAAACACTTGCTAACTTCGCTTATGAACGAAAAGACCCGAATTGACCCGAGTCTGTCCGATTGCCACCTATGCGAGCTCACTCGTTACGACGCGCCCATGGGCAATGTTCAACCTGATGTCCGGCCTCAAGATAGCTGGATATCCGGTATCCGGCCAAACGCTATCCGTTTCTTCACTAATTGGTGTGTGTGTATATATAAATATAGGGCTTTGGTCTTACTTTACAGTTCAAAGTCATGTGCTTCTCGTCCTTACAACTATTTGGATGGTTGTTTTTATTTCAGTAGCTGTGTCCCCTAGCGGTAGTAACAGCAGCACTAGTATTCTGTATTTCAAACCAGTTAACAGAGATTCTCCCTTCACTCACTCCACTAGCAGGTACAGGCAGGTACAGGCAGCTAGTAAAGGGGGAGGTACTATCTCTGTTACAAATACATCAGTCTTCTAAATTATGTTATGAAAATAAAATTATATTGGATTATATACTGAACAATTCGAAAATGTATAATAGTAATATAATATATAACAGTTATTTTTAAAACTTATACCTATATACATTTTTTTCTACTTGTTTAACATTTCCTTTGTATGCATATTTAAATCCCAGCTTCCACTGTGTCTAAATTATGTTCAAATGTATACCCATACTAAAATTTATATATATACTCAAGCGTTTACCTGTGTTTTCCTTATATTTATCATACAATAACTAAGCACTAAATATTCCTAAAAAATAATTATCTAAATATGTTTTTTAAATGTATAAAAACAATCTATTAAACCCTAACTGAACACTTAATTCTACTAAATAAATTATGTATTAACTGAATTTTCTAGACAATTCTAAAATCCATCACACTGCTAGAACTAAGAACAGTCTATCGAGAAAAACAATTTTTTTTTGTGCTGTCAATACAATGTCAGTACTGAACTACACTATTAACAATAGATGGCCCTCCGCCGGTCTGCCGCAAATTATCATTCTAAAATTGTGTGTTTTGTATTATATTAGTTATAGAAATCTTAATATAAATTCAAAGTATAACAAAATAAGTCAGGAATGAAAAACCATATAACATAATTTTTACAAAAATCCTCTGAAAAAAAGGATAAATTATATTTTATTTTCTGGTTTTCACAGCTTTGGGGGAATTGGTTTATAACTGGTAACAGCCACATTCCTAGCTTTGGCCTAGTTATTGTATGCACTCCTACAGTAGTGAGGGTAGTAAAATGACGTCCCTTCTATCAACTCCGTTGACATACATAATAGTAGTAATAGTAGTAGAAGTAGGGGCGGAATTTTATGACATGTGATATTATATAACCTTTGAGTTTCAAGTACGTAAATAATATTTATATATGTAGGTCTTCTGGTGAAAGTTTAATGCCTTCTATTTTCTTATAAGTTACATTCCCCATGTTTTAAATGTAAGGGCATATCTGTTCTAATTTCGGTAATAAAGTCATATTACAGCCACATTTCAGGGATTTTGATAATTCGTCCGTAAAGTTTAAATACAGTAACCAACATAATACTATAACTAATATAAGTTGAATGGTACTTGTTCCAAGATAGCTTTAATTTTTGGAAATTCCTTCTACAAAATTAAATAAAATAAAGAAACGCGATATGGCATCTAATGATGTTAAAGAGTCTATAAATAAATAAAATAGAAAATTGGATTTATATTTTATGCTAGTACAAATAAAATGTATTGCTATTTTTCTGTATGAAATTTAATAATTTGTTGAAATTGAATGCTTTATGCTCAGCAAATAAAACTTTTGAAGAAGCACTGTTCTAAGTCAACTCTTGTGGTTTAAAGTATTTATGATTGGACTCAATATTTTTTACATTTAATTGTGCACTTTTGTCTTCTTTCACAGAACTTATGAATCGATTTCTACTAGTATGATTAGCACATTGGTTGTACTTATGTTTAGGAACTGAGTGTTCACAATTTTTTTTTTATCTTGCGCACTGCCTCCTTCCACACACTTCTTTTGCGGGCTGTGCACCACCACCACCACGGTGGTGGACTGTTGGACTCCTAGTTTTTGCTTGAAATCGTCTACCTCTGGGTCTGACTTGTGATCTTCTGCCTGTGTAGGAGATCCAAATGTTGGTTTATTGTGCCCATCTGCCGTGTTGCTGTTTCGCTACGTGACCAGCCCATTCACAGATACAGATATTGTAGTATAATATTTAAGTAGGTTAGATGGAGTATTATTTCTTTCTAAAGTAAAAACAACATGCGTAATGATAATGTAATATTGCTAGATTATACAATAAGCAGTGACAAACTTTTTTACATTGATTCTATAAAACTGAATGCAAGTTATTTTCAATTGATTGAAGGTAAACGTTTTACTATTTATTATTCTCTTCATGTCGCGACATGCCTAGAAGGCTCTTCGCCTACCACCGAGCTACTGACCTCACATTCCCATGTGTTAATAACAGAGGTGAACGATCATACAACCAATATAGGTTCTATATGTGGTCAGCATGTCGAGTCCGCAGACGTTAAGCTAGTCTCAACGTGTAGCCGCTACTTATTACAGCTGCACAAAATTTCTCGCGATGTTTGGTTGGCACCAGTCCATAATAACAGAAATTCCGTGGAGAAAATATATTCCCCATGGGGACTTGAACCAGTGCATATCCCACAGAACTGTACCAAAGCATCATGCCTTTACTAGTCGGCTAGACTATGTTGCAAACTTAATTCTTAGTACAAAAAGTTCCTTCGCTAATTCTTCTTATTCTTCCTCTACGCATGAAAGCTGACAGCTTGTTGCGTGTTCATCCACTTTAGGTCCGGGGTATGGTGACGTCCTTCCATCGTGGCTGTGGTCTTCCTAACGGCCTTTTCTCCCGAGGTGTCCAGTCACGTACTTTCTTCACTAATCTACTGTTCTCCATTCAATCTATGTGATCGTTCCTATTTAGTCTTCTATAATTTATCCAGAGGTTTATAGGTTCAATTTCACATTCTTCTCTAATAACAGAGCTGCAACTTTTCTTATGATTTTCCATAAAACTTTCATATCGATTGTTCCTTAATTATAAACTTCTATAATATTAATGCAATGAGAGAGATATTGAACGTACATCCCCATTTTAAGTATGATATTATACCATTATGTCTTAAAAGATCTAACTTATTCCAAATTGTGTAAAAATGTAATTGTAGGGTTTAGTTATTTTTTTTCATCTTCTGAACAAAAATATTTGTACAGATCCTTATGATAAATTTGTAAATATTTAGAAATAATTTTGGAAATGTAAATGTTGATTTTACGTGCATATGAATGAACGATGTGGGTTAAGTGACGGATAGCGTTCGTGTGACGTGTAGTGCTCTATACAAATCACCAATCAATTAAAGATAATAAAAGGGCCGGGGGCAATTATCACGAGGTATTGTACCAGAGTTCCTCGGTGCAAGATCAATAAGTTGTTCCGCTGCATCACTTCATATCCACTTTGTCAAACTCAGGGAGTGGTGCTTAATCCAATCAAAAATATACACCTCATGTAAATTTATTATTTACTTAATAAGATAGTGCTCTACCGCTCTTGATATTCCAAGTACATCGTGCCAGTCTTCAGCTAAGTTTACTTAAAAAACAATATGTTTAACAATACATTAATATTTCTGGAAGCTCTTTATTTTTACTGCTTTTATAATATCCTCAACTCGTGTTCAACTCAAGATCGGGTCGAGGGATGAGATGAGAAGAAGCCCCTATATACAGATCTATGAATGACAAGGGTGCCGGCCGACCACGCCTGACGCAACATCACAGAGGCAGATGAAAGAAATTAAACGAAATGGATGACAAGAGATGGAGAAATGGTGGAAATTGTGGCAGGGGAAAATGGGAGAAAACCCCGAAAAAAACCTGCCCAAGCTCCGTTTCGTCGCCCTCGAAACCCATATGGAGTGATCGAGACTCGATATCAGGACCCCAGAGGTGAGAGACGATCGTCTAACCGCTTGCCCCAAGGAGCCACCTTTTACTATTTTTATCTTTATAGAATATAAAATCTTTATATATATATATAAATTACGTTTCAAGTTGTTTGTCCGCTATGGAATCCTAAACTACTGAACCTATTTTAATAAAATATTGCACACTGTGTGCTGTTTGATCCAACTTGAGACCTACGGTTGTTTATAACTAAATTTATAGTCGCATTATTTTTTATTGCAAATTATTTGTTTATTATTTAACAAAGAGTTATAATTATCTGTGAGTTTCATACGATTCTAACAGATGACGGTGTAAGGTAATTGATTTATTATTTAACCAAGTGGCTGTGCTTTTTGTTGCAACCGCGAAATTTAAATTGAATTACAAATATTGATTATTTCATAATTTAAGTGTGTTTGTGTTTATTTTATTTTCAATATATTGATAATAATATTGATTTCGTGTGTAAGTATTAGTTTTAAGTAATCAGGCTGAAAGACAGCAACTTAATTTAAATTTAACTGGACCGAGAAGTGACATTGAACAATATGGCGAGTCAGTTCTAGAGGCCATGAATGGTAAGATACCAAGTGAATTTCCGCAAATTGGTATAGGCCTATGTGACATAAATCTTACATTTAAGAAGAATGTCAATTTAAAAACATATGAAGGTCCTAAGGAACGGAATAACAAAACTGTAAGTATGTCTGTTAGTTATAATAATGTGCCTAATATTACAGAAACAATCTCGATGCCTTAATTAAATGAAAAACAAGATGACTATAATATATCACAAGTTGATATTACTATACAGAGACTTCTTGATGATGATGAGAAACCAAACTGCCAACAAGTTCGTAGAAAAATACGAAAGTATAATGAAATCAGCAAGCCTCCTCAAAATATTCCATCAATAAATGTATACAATCCTTATGATACACTTATGAATGATACTGAGAATGCAGACAACATAAATTCATCTCAATCAAAACCACTACCACATAAACCACCACCCATATTTATACCGGGTGTAGTTATCGTACCAGGACTAAAAAATTGTGTAAAACAAGAACTTTCTGATTTAGATTTCTCACTTAGTTTACTACAACATAATTTAACGTATATCTTAGCCACAGCAACGCGTGGCCGGGACTTTATATATATATATATATATATATATATAACAAAGTCGGATTAGTTACACTATTTATAACTCAAGAACGGCTGGACCGATTTTTATGATCTTTGATTTGTTGGATTTGTTTCCGCGCAGAATAGCAGATAACTATTAAAACATCGGAAAAATTAACGTAAAAATATTTAAAGGCGATACGACGTTCGCCGGGCCAGCTAGTGTATATATATATATACAGTATATATATATATATATATATGTATGTATAATGGATATGAGTTTGTCTGTTTGTATATCCTTTATTAACTCAAAAACTATTTGAACGATTTGAATGTTTTTTTTTTTCATCATATAAAGATTTTTCTGGGACAATTAACGTATATAACATATTACCCTACGTCCTATAAGGCCGGAGCTAAAAAAAAAAGGCATCGGTGCACTATAAAAGTTGTTTTTTGGACGCTTAAATGGCTTACGCTGCCTACCATAACAGATACACCAAATTAAGGTATAGAGAATTGAATACCTAAAAAAATGCAATAATGTGCGCGACAGCATATGCGTATCTTTTACGGATAACTCAAAATAGGCATTTTTTGCATTTCGGCTCATTGATGCCATCAAGAAGATCGGGATAAGTACATTCACGGGCAACGCCAAGTAATCATCACGGTGCATCTAAAATAATTACGATATGCATTTATAATTATGTTTCTTTTTACTTATTAAACTAAACATAAAAACACATTACATTTATTTAGGCGTAACAGCGCAAGCTGAGTATTACAGTACCTAGTGTATGATAAATCACAAATCATATATACACACACACATACAGGGAATTTCGGGTAATGTGGACCCTTCTGTTTGAGTGAACCCCGTTAATATCTTCTTTAATTGGTGCTGCCCTCGAACAGAAAATATTTTAACTTTTCCCCCTCATCAACTTTGACGGGTTCAAGGCCAGTTTATTTTATTTTTTTGTGTGTAGAAGGATTCATTTGTGATAATTATGAAAATGACCACTTCAAAAGTTTTTCAAGCTAAGAATAAATTCTTAATTTCTGCTATTGAATGTTACAAATGTTGAAAAAACTCCCAAATACATTATGTTATGTAGATGCTGTTTTAATATACTGACGGGTTTGGTTTGATATTATGTGAGATGGTGGCTGTGTAAAATAATTAAACATAACAAAGGAATTCGGTTAATGTGTATCCTCCATGAGGGCCTGGGTCCACTTTACGCAAATACGTATATTTTATCAATGAGGATGCTATCTTTAAAAAAGATTCACTTAATTAATTTTATTTAATATCTTTGTAATTTTACTAAACCCAAAGACCGTCGCTTTCTGCAGTTTAATGACGTGTTAATGTTATAATCGACAATAATTTTTCAAGGCATTAAATAAATATCAACGCTTTTTTAATTATGATCAGTCATAAATATTTTCAGATTAATCTGTGCCTGTCTGCATAATTTAATAGAGTAAATAAACTTAAAAATATACTTAAAGCTAAGGTGGACACTGGGGTCCACTTTATCCTAATATGGATATTAAAGTGGACATTTCTTGCAATGTAAAAAAGTTTATAAATTATGAAGATGTTTCCATATTTGAATAAAATAACAATGCTGTCTCATAGTTACAACACTAATGATAATCACTGTAATTAAACACAACTCAAATACCTTAATTAAAAGAAGAAAAATAAATTCAAAACAGGGGTCCAAATTACCCGAAGCTCCTCTATATATAAAACTTACTTTAACGACAGTTATAATTAGTTTCTGTTTCAGACTGTTTTTTTTTAATATGGCTTAGCCATGCTATACCATATATTTCCTATCGTTCGTATATTTTAAATAAATCCAAAATTAATGCATAATGGACGTATTGTGTAACAAACTTAAAGAATTTAAGTGTGGTCGAATTTCGATTGCTGGGCGACCACTAGTTTAAATAATTATATAAACATGAGAGCGCGAATGTGCTTATTGAGTGTGAGCGAGCCGCACGAATTTAATATCCACCAAACATCGCTCAGACATATAACAATAAGGAAAGAAATGACGCTATTTGGAAAGAAATAGGATGCATTTTAGAATGTAAGTACTGCTTGCCTTACTGCCATAATATGTCATTTCTTCGCCGTAACATATGTCCGCTCTTTAATTACAGTACATAAATTTGGCAAATAAATCCGTTAAGTTCATCAAACATCTTTGCAATTTCTCGAGACTGCCAAGAGTTTTAGCTAGCAGCCATAAACGTCAAATGAAGGTTATCATGATACACCTACTGAAATTGTGCGTTTTCAGCTTGCCCCCCTCACCGCAACTGAACATCAACGATTGATCGTAATATCCCGCCCGCCCGCCCATCAATTCTTACAACACGTAATCCTACTCAGACATTTCTGAAGAGCCGGGAAGTTAATCCAAACCCCTGATATACCAACTATTAAACCTATGGTGAATTGTAACCCAAGTAACTTATTTCCATCCATCCACTGTACTTCTGCCCGAGGGCAGGTCTTTCACTGCAATCATAATATTTTCATGCTACGCTTTGCAGCTTTAGTAGGGAATTATAGGCGCGATAGCTTGGCGTTGCTTTCCACACCGGTGAAGAATGATGTTGATGATGATGATGGCCGGATGATTTTTGGGGACCGTTGGGCCCTAAGCTTCCTGACAATTTGTCTTACATGTGAGGAAAAACCCCGAAAAAAACTTATGTAATAATAATATTAGAAGATTCCGGGCTATGGGCCGTGGTCAATAACTAGTGTTTCTTTCAGACGTTTCACAGTCGAGTCTACAAGGGAACACCACCTAGAAGCACTCGCCACTGAAGATGTCCTCCGCAGTTGAGGGAGAAACGTGTGGAAGAAACTCCAGTTACAAACCACGGCCACATAGCCCGGAATATTTTAATATTATGAAAGCCTGCATTGCATAATTATGTACATAATTATAAATCAACGTTACCATTGAACAGGTTGAACTGTAATATGTATTATATAAGCCTACCCCATACGTCCCTCATGGAGACATCATGGGTTCTCCCCTAGCGGGAGTTTATTGACCTAGCCAATTTAGTTACGGTTATTTTCACATAGGTATCAATTAATGACATGTGGTCAGCACATCGCTTCAATGTGATATCTAGTAGGCAACTAAGATATTACTTGGATGGGAAAGTCGGTTAATTTTTTCTCAGATACACTAATTTAGGCTTGAGACTTTTTTACAAGCCCGAAAATCTTCAGACTCGGGATTCATGGCTTGAAGTCCCTCCCGGAGGATTTGTCCTTTGGGTTTTTCCATCCTAAAAATCCATAGTCCCCGGCCGGGTTTGAACTCGCCACCCTCGGGAAGAGTTACAAGGAACATAACCATTAGACCACAGGGGACGAGAGAACTACAATAGGCCTACCGTAATTATTGCTTTAGTTACGGGTATTTCAGCTTTCATTTCGTATTTTAATGAGAAAGAAAAGTTTTAAACTGGCGTTAGCTTTTGATGTTGCGTTGGCTTTATGAAATTGAAACCTTTTAATTTGAGTTACCGACACTCCAACAGCTATGAATTTATAATGTTTCCCCTTCCTGGTCAGATATTTCATTTTAAATGAGGATAAAACTTCGTTATGCTTAATGTGTTTTATGAATTAGGATACACTAATTAGATATATACATTTTAATTAAAAGTGTGGTCAAAACTTCAGATATGTACTTCCCATATATAGAAATAAAAATGAAAATATAGATGGTAGCTATATAACAAGCATGTATTGACATTAATTGAATGAGTCATTTCGAAAAGGGATCATCTACAGCTGGCAAAATTTTACAAGAGAGGGGAAAAAACTGATTCAACTTGTTCAGGATAAAGCATTGAATTTGAAATTGCTACTGAATAAAGTTAGAAAGTGGTAAAGGAATAGTGTAGTTGATCCGTTCTCACATGGAAAAAGATGGAAGTAAGTATCTAAACATGGAATAATGAAAAAAAGTGAATTTCAGAAAAATTGGAGATCATCCCTTTTCGAAATGACTGATTCAATTCATACCATGTCTCATTTCATTACTTCACAGCTTTTTTTTTTTTCTGTCCAATGCCAAGTGTTATGACATTTCTGGTATTGACAAAATTGTAACTCACATCTGAAGTTGGGGAACATAGAAGGTGGAGTTCTTACTTTACCCCTATATGATGGATGACAAATGATAACAAATCACCAGGTGAGTCCTTAAATCTAAACTTAGCCTTAATTCCAGATCATGCGCGACCACAGGAATAACTCCAACCTAAGTCAGACATGGCTTCCATGGGAAACTATGCTCAGAGAAGGGCGGTCTTATAAACTGACCAAATAAGTGAAACATTACTGTATCAAGCAATATCTATTGTAATATTCACAAAAGGGACGGCACTTAATAGTAACAACAACAATAATAATAATAATAATAATAATAATAATAATAATAAAATGTTTACTTAAAGTGGCAGAGTTAAGATCATAGAGACTTATCTACCACTCAACCAGTAAAGTAAGGTACATTTTTTTTAACACTGCAATAACTCTCGAACTAATATTTAATTAAATTCTACTAACATAAAAGAAAAATCTCTCAAAAAAGTTAAACTGAAAATATATAAAACCGTTATTCACACAGTTATATCATATGAATGCGAAATATGGACTTTTACTTTGATGGACGAGAAAATATTACGAGTATTTGAGAATAAAGTTCTTAGGAAAAATTTTGGACCCAAGAGGGATAAACAGACAGGCGAATGGAGAAGACTACTTAACATGAACTAGATGATCTTTATAGAAAACCAGATATAATAAAAAGAGTTAAGTCTCGTAGATCGCGATGGGCAGGACATGTGGCACAAATTAGGAATGAAAGAGGAGTATGGAGGTTTGCAGAAAAAGCAAGGGGAAAATGCCCAGTTGGTAAACCAAAAATGAGATGGAAGAATTACATTAACTATGATTTTAGGGAAGTAGATTATACAGGCCATAATTGGAAAACAGCAGCTCAGGATAGGGATGTATGGAGAGCTTGTGTCCGCGCGGCATGAACCAACGGATTCGATAGTGCCAGTGAGTTAATATAACATACACGTTAAATGTGATTAGTTTACATGTATAAACAAATAATTTATATTTTATCAAGTTAACGTATAATAGGTCAATTAAAAATAAAAATCAGTCACATAAACGTTACGTAAACTAAACAAATTCTTCAACATGTCGATTTTTTTTAAGTTTATTATAAAACGCTAGAGCAGGGGTCACCAGTTGGCGGACCGCGGTCCAGATCCGGATCCTGGGGCTTTGGTTTCCGGACCGGTTAAATATCGAATTAATACATTTTTTTTAACTTGTTAAACATCGAATACAACCAGTTGTACTAAATTTCGTGTCATTACAGTATTATTGTTGGCTCGGTACTGCTTATGGTCGGAGATTTGACTGAAGATGAACGGGATCCGTTTGAAACCTGGTATCGTGAAAAACAGGGAATTTGTGAAGTGAGATATTTAAATATTACTCTAACCACGTGTGTTAAGTTTCTCATAAACGTATTAATAATTATTAGAATTATTAACTGTGTACTACTGTTCTGCATCCTTTTAGTATTTACCATGTGTTTTGTTTAATTTGTGCAATTCATACCCATAACATAATTTAGGTTCGATCCCTGGTCGGGACAGTTTTTCTGAGTGAGGTTTTTATCGGGGTTTTTCCTCGCCTGTGAGACAAATGTCAGGAAAACTTTAAGGCCCAAACGGTCCCCGAAATCATATGGCCATCATCATCCTTATCATTATCATCATCGTCATCATCATCCTTCACCGGTGTGGAAAGCAACGGGAAGCAACCATACCTACAATTCCCTAGTAAAGCTGCAAGCATAGCATGAAAATTCTATGATTGGAGTGAAAGACCTGCACTCGGGCAGAATTACTATGGATGGATGGAACATAATTTAAATAATTTCCTTATAATTTTATTTACTTAATAAAGGCTTCGTATGTTTAATTAACTGTGGTTCCGGACCTTGACTTAATTTACTCCATGAAATATAATTGGTGACCCCCTGTGCTGGAAGAAAGAAGTGACATGTTGACTTTCAGATATTGAGACGAAGCAGCGACTCCTGTGTTTACTGCCAGGAACCCACAAACCAGAACATTCATCCGGGATGTTTTCCTCCTCTTCCAAAAGACAAGTAAATATAATAATGATATTATTATATGAATATACTTATTATATTCATATGATTCACATTAGTAGACGATTTAAAAGTTACATGTTAAGTACCGTTGCGATAAAAATGTCGGCTGCTAGAGCTATTTATAATTTCGGCTGTCAGGCAAATCTCCATTGTTAATGGTTAATGTGCTGATTTTCGGATGAGCCTTCCTCATTTTATTTTAATGGCACATACTAAGTTTAGTTGAAAAAAATACGAAAATTGCTGCTGCTAGAGATGATTTTAAAATTTTCCCTCCATGTTAATCCCCAGTTCTAAAGGTCCGATTTTGGTGTTTAATTTAACTTAATTTATTAATTGATTATTATATGTAGAGTGTCCACCGCTGTGGTCTCGAGGTAGCGTGTTGGCTTGTCATGCAGCGGGCCCGGGTTCGATCCCCGGTCGAGACAGTTTTTCTGGGTGAGGTTTTTATGGGGGTTTTCCCTCACCTATAAGACAAATGCCAGGAAAACTTTAAGGCTTAAACGGTCCCCGAAATCATATGGCCATCATCATCATCCTTATCATTATCATCATCATCATCCTTCACCGGTGTGGAAAGCAACGGGAAGCTACCACACCTACAATTCCCTAGTAAAGCTGCAAGCATAGCATGAAAATGCTATGATTGCAGTGAAGGACCTGCATGCGGGCAAAATTACTATGGATGGATGGATATGTAGAGTTTGATTCAGAAAAAAAACAATAACAGTGGCTTCTAGAGCGTTGATATGTGTGTGTGTGTGTGTGTGTGTGTGTGTGTGTGTGTGTGTGTGTGTGTGACCTATACCAGTAACTCGAACCTATCATTCCTTCATAATGGCATGTGGGATTATGTCGAAACGCCGGAATTTGTGGTCAAATGCCAACCTTGAATCAATGACACGGAAAACCCAAGAAACTTTCTTAATCACACTTATATTCACTAAAATCTACAATATAACATACATAATTATACTTTGTTCATCCTAGTAACTAGGAACGATGAAGATAAAAAAAAAGATAAAAAAAAGGGGGCTAATTCTTTACAACATGTGACACGAAAGCAAATTCCAATCATACACCATGCGCATGCGCCAACAAACGCGAAGCGGTTAACACTATGGAATCACGGGATGCAATCAACAAACACACGATATTTAATGAACCAAAAGGCTAACCAAACGCAATTTTAAGTACTCTAACCTGTGAAAGATCAATCTAAAAGCTAATCTAGCGCAATTTAAGCACTCTAACCCGCGAAAGAATGCATCGCCCAAAAATAAATAGTAAGTTCGGAAATTCTGAAGTATATGTATACAGTTAATTAGTACATACTGTATGTTGGCTGCACTGGAACAGTCTTCGTTTTTCTATAAAATATTCGTTAAAATCAATATGGCTGCATGTCTTCATGCTACGTATTAATATCATAGAAAAATATACTGAAATAATAGTTAGAAAAAATGTAAAATCGTTGTAAATGGTGGGAAATAATTTTAAAAATGAAACCCTAAGAATAAACTTTGACAGGAGTTTATGGAAGAATTTAAAAAGTCGCATCACATGTTGTAAAGAATAGCAGAAACAAGTAAAAATCTTCTCTCATGGGTACAATCTCAACTACATCGGAATTCAATAAAAGGTGACATTACATTATAGTTTTCAGACTTTTCGTCAATGTTTGCTTCAAAGACGCTATTGACAGTAGCGAATTCCAAAAACCGGAAAGCGAATCAGTGAAATAAGAGGCATAAGAAAATGTTCTGTAGTAGGCGTATTTATAGTATTTTTCATTGATCTGAGATCTAATGTAACTTTATGATTAGAGGATATAAAGTAAAAGCGAACTGACAATTCTGGGGTAGAGGTGTCAATAAATTGTAATATAAGAGTAAGAGAATGCACGGTTGTTCTATCCTACGCCTGTCACTCAGTCAGAACCAAGACTGTGATACAATAGATGATAAAACATGATCATATTTTCGGATATTTCAAATATATATAACGCAAGCGTTATGAATACGTTGTAGCTTGTTTAACGATTCAATATTCAAGCCAATACGTAATACGTCACGCCAATCAAACTATGGCATGACGAGAGCATTGTATTAGTATCTGTTTAATCTGTAACATAGAGGCCAGAATTCAAATCTAGCGGGGAGAAAGGTAAAATGTTAACTTCCATTCTTCATCATCATCAACAACAAGGATTAAGCCCAATGGCCTGTTCTGATCTCATTATAGAGCGAATTGGTCCTTCCATCTCTTCAATGGTCTTCCCAACATTCTTCTCCCTTTTGGTTTATAATTATACATTCTTCTTGGTATGCGCTGTTCATTCATATGTAATACGTGCTGAAGATAAGCATTTTGATAATAATTTATTGTTTCACAGAGATTAAATATATTATGTTCTGTTCTTATATCTTAGTTTTTCTTTTTATCGGTCCTTTGGTATCCTGCTATTGCTCTCAACATCTTCATTTCTGCAGCCTCTATTTGTTTACTATCTGCCTTTGTTAATGTCCAGGTTTCACATCCATAGATAAGAGATGGAACTGCCAATACTTTGTAAAATTTTAAAATAGTTTATTTTCTAGTCTTATTCAATAAAGTGCGTTTAATTGTGCCACATAGATAATTGAATCGTATTTTAGTGTGTTTATCTAAATTTCTGCCATTACCTAAATGACATCCCAAATAATTAAAATTCTTAACTTGGTCTATAATTACATTGTTTATCATTATTTTTGTTCTTATTGCACATTTTCCTTTCAGAGCTAATATTTTTGTTTTAGATGTAGATATTCTTAAATTGTATTTTAGAGAGATATTATTTAAGTATAAAGGAATTGTTGTAAAGCATTTTCTGATGCTGTCATTATTACTTGATCGTCTGCAAAAAGCAGAATTGTCAATACACTATTTATATTAATTTGTTCTTGCCATTCATTTAAGACATGGTCCAAGTATAAATTAAATAATACTGGTGACAATGGACACCTTTGTCTTACTCCCTAGTTTATTTCTATGTTTTGTTTACTAATTTTATCTCCGCAGTCTTCCATCCCACTATTAACAGAAAATCAGTATTTATGAATTATAAGCATATGCGGATAAAACATCAACAGCTGTTGAAATAAATAACACCCTTATGCAACCTTCTTAAGAAAGAAGTTTGAGTACCAAATGGCATGCCGAAGGTGGAACATGTTCTGAAAGGCTTAAACGGTATTTAATAATTGAATTTTTTTTTTAAAATAGAAATCTATTTTAAATGAGGACGACTGATATATCAGGTATATATTTTAATATTTAAAAAATGTTACTACATAACCTCAACCCCGATTTACACTGAATTTTAGAAGTGTTATGTCCACCGCTATGGTCTCGAGGTAGCGTGCTGCCTTGTCATGCAGCGAGTCCGGGTTCGATCCCCGGTCCGGACAGTTTTTGTGGGTGAGGTTTTTATCGGGGTTTTTCCTCACCTGTAAGACAAATGTCAGGAAAACTTTAAGGCTCAAACGGTCTCCGAAATCAAATGGCCATCATCATTATCATCATCATCATCCTTCACCGGTGTGGAAAGTAACGGGAAGCTACCACACCTACAATTCCCTAGTAAAGCTGCAAGCATAGCATGAAAATTCTATGATTGCAGTGAACGACCTGTCTTCGGGCAGAGTTACTATGGATGGATTAGAAGTGTTGATTAATCGATGTTATTAAATCGCAAATAAAAGAAGTCCCAAAACTCTACGTTAAGACATTCCCACCACTCAGTACCACCAAAAAAAAAAATAGTGTTTTTGCTACCGATACACACTGCTGACAGCAATGCTTTTAATTTTTCCAACAACAAATCAATACTTAATTCATAGACTACTCGGAGGACAGAAGTGGCGCCCATATTATTGAAAAACCCACCTAGAATTTTTATCGCGTTACAAACCAAATTCACTGTATTCTGTGTGACATTCGTTGAATTGAATGTAAACATTTTCATTAGTCCTACGAATTTTCATAACTATTCTGACAAACACGCATCGATACACTTAAACAGTCACACTTCGTAACTGAAACCAATAAACCCTACTTTGTATCAACCCTGAAACGCCTGTAACATGCAACCAACATACCAGCGTGTTATGCGTGTTTGCACGTACAGCTGGAAGTGGACAGAATTTCGGGTACAGACTCTATATAAGTTATATATATATAACATGAAAAAAATTAACGCCTGAACCGGGATTTGAATATTGTCAATTTTTTTGAGTTTTCCTCCATTAATAATATTCACCGTCACAGGAATAATTTGTCTACAAAATACAAATAAAGAATTTAACCTTCCAATATCATAATTATATTCAAGTGAAGTGCCACCCAGGACCTCTAACTTAATAATTAATGCGCTACCAGTTACGGTATCAAGGAATCGTAGCACAAACATTTATTTTTCTTTTATATATATTCTCTATCATGAGAGGTATCGGGAACTCGGTCTCATTACCATCTCGTGGCTACTATAACAAGTAAGAAAATTAAAGAAAAAATTTTACTTTATAGCAGTGACGCATCTTTATTTTGATGTTAAAATTAAATTTTATCATTTAGCAATAAAGGCCTAATATGACATGAAAACAAAAATAAACGCCTGATCCGGGATTTGAACCCGGACGTCGAACTTGATACGTTAGTGCGCTACACTTACGCTATCCAAGCATGCTAGCACAAACATTTATTTTTCTTTTACATTTACCTTCTCTATCATGAGAGGTTGCGGGAACTCGGTCTCACTGCCCCTAGTGGCTACTATGACAAGTAAGCAAATTATCTTCTTGTATCTTGTAAGCCCATGTTTCCCTTAACAGAGATTTAGGCGCTCTCCCCTTACAGGGAAGAATTTAAACCATGCTAATTTAGTTACACTTGTTTTCGTATAGATGCCATTTGAGTGGTCCGTGGTCAGCGTTCCGCCTCATACTGACATCTAGGAAACCAAGGTAGTACTAGGACGGGAAAATTCGGCAAATTTTGCTTAGAAGCCTTTTCATTCACGGCTTAAGTACATTTTACGAGCCTGAAAATCTTCAGACTCGGGACCCACGGCTTAAAGTCCCTCCCGGAGGACTGGCTCCTTGGATTTTCCCATCCTAAAAAAATCCATGGATCCCGGCCGGGTTTGAACCCCCGACCCTCGGGACCAGAGGCAAGGAGCATAACCAATAGTCCACCGCGGGCAATTAGAGAGAGAGAGAGAGAGAGAGGAGAGAGAGAGAGAGAGAAAGAGAGAGTATATATATATATATATATATATATATATATATATATATAGGCCTACATACATACTAGCTGGCCCGGCGAACGTATCGCCTTTAAATATTTTTACGTTAATTTTTCCGATGTTTTAATAGTTATCTGCTATACGGGGCGGAAACAAATTCAACAAATCAAAGATCATAAAAATCGGTCCAGCCGTTCTTGAGTTATAAATATGTAACTAATCCGACTTTGTTATAAATATATATATATATATATATATATATATAGGCCTATATATATATATATATAGAAGTCCCGGCCACGCGTTGCTGTGGCTAAGGTATACGTTAAATTATGTTGTAGTAAACTAAGTGAGAAATCTAAATCAGAAAGTTTTTGTTTTACACAAGTTTTTAGTTCTGGTACGTTAACTACACCCGGTATATATATATATGGGTGGTGGTTTATGTGGAAGTGGTTTTGTTGATTGAGATGGATTTATGTTGTCTGCATTCTCAGTATCATCCATAAGTGTATCATAAGGATTATATGCATATATTGATGGAATAATTTAAGGAGGCTTATACTTTCGTTTTTTTTTTTCTACGAACTTGTTGGCAGTTTGGATTCTCATCATCATCAAGAAGTCTCTGTATAGTAATATCATCTTATGATATATTATAGTCATCTTGTTTTTCATTTAATTGAGGCATGGAGATTGTTTCTGTAATATTAGGCATATTATTATAACTAACAGACTTACTTGCAATTCTGTATTTCCGTTCCTTAGGAACTTCATATGTTTTTAAATTGACATTCTTCTTAAATGTAAGATTTATGTCACATAGGCCTATACCAATTTGCGGAAATTCACTTGATATCTTATCATTCATGGTCTCTAGAACTGATTCGCCATATTGTTCAATGTACCTTCTCGGTCCAGTTAAATTTAAATTAAGTTGCTGTCTCTCAGCCAGATTACTTAAAACTAATACTTACACACGAAATTAATATTATCATCAATATGTTGAAAATAAAATAAACACAAACGCACTTAAATTATGAAATAATCAATATTTGTAATTCAATTGAAATTCGCGGTTGCAACAAAAAGCACAGCCACCTGGTTAAATAATAAACCAATTACCTTACACGGCCATCTGTTAGAATCGTTTGGAACTCACAGATAATTATAAACAAATAATTTGCAATAAAAATAATGCGAATATAAATTTAGTTATAAACTTCCCTAAGTCTCAAGTTGGATCAGACAGCACACAGTGTGTAATATTTTATTAAAATCGGTTCAGTAGTTTAGGATTCCATCGCGGACAAACAACGTGACACGTAATTTTATATATATATATATATATATATATATAGAGAGAGAGAGAGAGAGGAGAGAGAGAGAGAGAGAGAAATTTGAAAGAAATAAACATTAAATATATTTTCATAGGTACAATTTCAATTAGCTACATAATTACATTGCTTCATAAATCGGTAAAAACATGTGGTCGTAAAACATGAGAATGTTTTATAGGCCTTTTTTATATCAAAATTTGTTTCCTCAGAACTGAAAAACTAAATATTTGAATTCTAAATTACGTATAGGCCTACCGATGTTCTTTAGTGAAACTGTTCAATTTCATGAATATATATTATTATATCATCCTAGAGAAGGGAGTCTGATATTTTTAGTGGAACGTTTATCATAGGATCCCTATCATGTCGCTTTTGTTTGAAAGTACACAATAAAATATATGCACACATTTCACAAAGCAATATTATAACTTCATTTTCCCATTCAGTAAACATAATGTTCAAAATCGAACAAAAGCGCGCATTCGAAAAAACAAATAAATGCATCCAGCACGGCGTGTCACATGGAAGATATGATACGATAAAAAATATTTAATCACACCACATCGAAATTAATATCGTACTTTTCAATTGACATGTATGAAATTCTTTCATAGACCTATTTTTATCGCAGCATGAGTTATACAGGATGTTTGAAAGTTTATATTTTATTTAACGACGCTCTTTAATAGCTCAAATCATTAGCGTCGCAATTCGAATCTGGGTGACAAATCTTGATCAGAAGCTTCTTCTTTAGACTTGGTTATTTTACAATCCTAAAATCTACGATACAGGACCTACAGATTTAATTCGCTTTCGAAGGAAACCATGCTCAGGATTTTGATGCCCTGAAAAATCCATCGACCGCAGCTGAATATGCGAACCTCGGATTTAGAGGTAAGGATGGCAACCACTAGTCCACTTAGACCGACCGTTTTAAAATATCAAACTCTTCAACGTATATAGCGATTAACAAATAATGATAATTATGAAAATAATAATAGTAATAATATAATAATAATAATAATAATAATAATAATAATAATTTGTTTATTAAGGATTTTCTCTACAATACATTAGTTATCCTTCAGCATAAATGTATTTTGCCCCGCCGATTTCTATCCTCAGCATCTTCTTCTTTGAGGTCTCTGTTGATCATGTTTCTTCTCACTCCATCCATCCACTGTTTCCTGGGTTTCCCCCTCCTCCTTCTGCCTTCAGCACTCCAATCCAGTATCATTCTCGGGATTCCATTATTTTCCATCCTCTTCAGATATCTATACCATTTCAAACTTCGATCTTGTATTACTTCCATAATATTATATTTAACATTCATTATTTCTCTAATTTTCCGGTTCCGAATTTTCTCCTTTCTTGAATTTCTTGCTTCCCTTCGCCAAAAATCCATCTCTGTTGCCAATATTTTTTATTGCTTGCTTGCTTGCTGTCTACCTAAAGTCCAGGTCTCTGCACCATGCAACATAACACTTTGTACTAATGATTTAAATAGCAATGTCTTGGTTTATAATAATAATGATAATAATAATAATAATAATAATAATAATAATAATAATAATTATTGAGTGGAGAACATATTTTTAATAACTCATCTCATACAATTTCAAATTTCTTTGAGACCATTGGTTTCAAACGAATTTTTCGTTCATCTTCAGTCATGACTGAATTGTATGAGGTGAGTTATTAAAAATATGTTCTCCACTCAATATTAATGATATAACCTCATAATGTTTACTTCCCAACATTAATTTAAATATATAATAATAATAATAATAATAATCTACATTTAAATGCAATGTTAAGGCGTAAGCTCTATTTTCCTTTGAACAAGTAAAATCATTTGCCTGAAAGAAATATTAATTTACATAAATATCTAATTTTGAAACTCAAATATGAAATCAGATACTAGCATTATTCTACATTAAATGTTATGAAACTTACGAAGTTCATATTTTATTAAATAACACAGATCAATTAACATTAACAAAGAATGGCATCGCAAGAAAGGATATGAGTAACGAAAGACTATGTATAGTGTAAGAGAGGTTGTATGTACTTAACATATTCACTTACATTCTTTTCAACATGTCATGTAATTTGAGCGAAAATTAAAACTGGCGTAAAAGTACCTACAAATGTTGTGCAAAGACCTTCCATGTTATGCTTGAGATCCTACTCGTATTATGGTTAGTGAATCTATGATATGAAAATCTCAGCTTCACTTCCATTCTGTCGAAGGAAGTCATATTCAGGATTATTATTATTATTATTATTATTAACAGATGTTAAATGTATACATCTTCCTGTGCCCAATACGTTTTGATTCTCTTCCTCCATTCATCTCTATCCTTCCAATCACCATCCTGCAGTCCCCTATCCTTCATCAAATTCATAATTCCCTCTATCCATATCTTCTTAGGTCTTCGTCTTCTTTTCCTCTAATTTGGAATCCACTCCAAACTCCCCTGGCAATATGTCTTCATCCATCATCTTCACGTGTCCAATCCACTGCAATTGTTTATTTCCCACAAATAATGGCCTATAACTGTTTCGTTGAAGTTCATTTTTCTTCGGATAACAATGTTTCTGATCCTATCTAAATTAGAGCATCGTGCAGATATTCTTAAAAAAATCAATTTCTGTAGAGTGCAATTTTGACTTTAATTTGGTATTTATAGTCCACGTTTCTGCTCCATAGATAATTAAATTTCTTACTATTGATTTACAAATACGGATTTTAGTTTCTTTGAATATCTGTTTATCATAAGTAATGCCACGAGTGATTTCCAAATTATCGATAAATTCACTCCTCACTTCGTGAGTCGTGAATTTATCTAGAGAATTTGGAAATCACTCGTGGCATTTGTTAGGGCTATTTAACGAATAAAATTAAGCTGTTTACTCGCAAATCATTGTTTAACTATAGTTATTTTAAAATAGTTATGTATTTAATGTAAACGGCGATGTTTGAAAACAAATCAGAAATGTGAGGTTATGTTCATTCACTGCACCTTGATCATATTATTTATTGCCAAATAAGATCGCAATATTGCAGGAGTGCACCCAAGTGGAGAAATAATGAAACACATCAAACTATATATCATAATTAACATTACGGGTTATTCATTTATTTTTTTAGTAAACAACTCAGTAAAATTAAGGAATCTTTTCATTATTTGCTATATTCAATGTATTTGTTGGAGAAAAATAATGCTTTGACGTGTTCAGAACATTAAAAAGGAGGAGCTTTCTTTATCACAAAAGCAGAAGCTGATAAAGAGAAATCGATAAAGAACGAGGTGAAACACGACTGTGATTGGTTGTAAATAAAAAATCATTGTAACGTGATTGGTCATTGACTCCCATTTGGGGTATGAGTCAAATAGTACCACAAAATTCCATTCAACATTGCTATTGCAGATCAACCTATAACTAATATTTTTGTTATTTCTAAATCATTGTTTCCATTTTCATTTATATCAATTCTCAAATACTTAATTTTATTACAAATATTAATGGTATTTTTGGAATATTCTAATACCAAATTTTCTCCACTATCACCAATTACCATATATTGAGTTTTATTTACATTACATTTTAATCCCCACCTCTCATATTCTTCCATTAATTTCCTGGTCATATATTCAATATCGTCATAATCTTTAGCCAATAAAATCTGAAAATCTGCAAATTATAATATTATTATATATTCATTATTATTCCCATATTGGAACATTTATTTTTCCATATCTTTAATGCTTGTTGAACATACAATTTAAAAAGTGTAGGGGATAAAAAATCCTTATTTTAAACCTTTAGTTACGTGGAATACATTGGACAATTTATTTCCTAATTTAACATTAGTATTCAGGATTTTTATGTTTTAAAAAGTCCAACAATCTCAGCCGGATACGAAACCTTGAGTCGTGCTAAGTAGCAACCAAGAACAGAGGCCGACAGTAGAAAGTCAACTCAAGTATCTTGAGTGTAAAATTAATGGAAGGAAAGCTCCATGAATAAGAGAACCATAATGAAGTTTTACCGTAACTTGAAGTGTATATTTTGCTATAAGCGATCTACAAATTTAGTTACCACTGTTTTGAAGTCTATAAAAGAAACAGAGATCGAACCAAGGCATTTTAGAGAGAAAGCAATTTCACGTTGATAAGTGAAGGTTGGAGACGTAAAGCAATTTCAACAGTTAATTCGATTAAAAGCAATATTAAATTACAATTAACACAGAAGCTCCCTCTAGCTTATTGGCACTGGGGTAACACACATACACATTAAAGTATATGCTGCCACACACTGGCACTGTTTCAGAAACATTAACCCTCTTTTATCGCCATCTATTTTCATGTTTCTTTGTCTTAAACGTCTAGAATTATTCCACCTTCCAAACTCCACGAAACATGGATTACACAGACGATGTACATTTTTTGTTGCTTAAAATATATCCCTCGCGTCTTCTCTCTCTTTGCACTCTACATTTTAAACTCAGCTATTTTAAATGCTTTCTACATTTTCATTAAATACATAATAAATCAAATTAGCAATTCTGAAGTCCAATTAATATAAATTATGCAGTATAACTTATAAAATATATTTTTTCAACCTACAACTTGGATCAGAGAGTAACATTGCAGACTAGTATTGGATAATCCCGACATCAAATTCAGAGACCGACAATACGAATAAATAGTCTTGTAGTTTTTTTTTTTTTCAGCTGTCAAAGATAATGTTGGGTTGTAATTCCATTACCGCGTTGTATTTTATCATTAGTCATCATTTTGTTATTTCCTTAGAATTATTCCCTATGAATTTTCAAAGAATACACGAAATACACAACAATAGGCCTATGCATAACTTACATAACTTTCCAGCATAGAGTAAACTCGAAATTCTTAGACCTGATAAGGACAAAGATTTTGAACGGTCATAAAATAAAATAGAAGTAGGCCTATAGATACCAACATTCCAAATAATTATTTAGTTAGAACTGTATTTAATTACTCCCTTTAACAATTCAGTAATGTAGGCCTACATAGATGACAGTTTCATTAGCAGATATCTACTATAACAAATGAATAACGGCTTGTGAAATGAGATTCATTCGCAGAACAGTGGGTTACACCAGATGGGATAGGAAAAGGAACACCGATATCTTAAAAGAATTGAAGACTACGCCAATTTTGGAATATATTAAACAGTACCAACTAAATTGGAAACACCTTCTAGAAAGAATGAGTTCAAATCGGATCCCCAAAGCTGTTCACAATTATATACTAAGAGGACGAAGATCACTGGGCCGTCCTATGATACGCTGGAGGGAAAATTTTCCATAGGATCGTAACAGGCCTTGGCCTAATACTTGGAAGGAAGAAAAAGAAGAAAAATAAATATCAGGGCAAATGAGATCCCAGTATGTCGTCCACAACTTTCTGACCACAATCATGTTAAAAATCAACATATCGACGGTAGGCAATAAAAACCTCGTAACTCTATCAGTCATTGAAAACCACATAGCTCCAGTAGCCAGCACAGAAATATGCATAACCTGTTGAGAACACCGATTTTAAATTTATTAACTTGTATTCTGTAGTAAAACATATGGGAACTACTGCTAATCAATTTTCATAATTATTTAAAACAGTTATTTGTTTCTCCTGTAAAATTTACCAAAATGGAGTTACGAGCTTTTCACTTCCCACCATCGATATACGACTTAGATAAGCCAGATTGACGTATACATTTATCATGTAATAATACGTAAGGACGAATTTATACAAACAATCAAATATAATTGGATGGTGTTATGCATCAACCGGCTATGCGCCATTATATAAGTTTCGAGAAAAATAAGTTTAAGTCAATCTTCACTATTTATTGTAGCGCCAAACTAACAATACTGGATATTATAATTTATTTTCCTTGTTTGACAGTTATGCATCAACAATCTAAGAGCGGAAACATTTGGCGCTTAGTTCAATGATTACCATTTATGAAGATCTGATTTCATACCCGTTTGTTGCAAAACACAGAACCTCTGATAAGACTGGTAGCGTTTACATTTTCTTTAATAATGATACATTTAAAGATTTGGCGCTAAAAGTGTGCGTACATTTACTTCATTAGCCAGTGCAACAGATGGCATCAAAATCACATTTTTAAGTGGCGCTTAGCCGGTCGATGCATAACATCGTCCAATTAGAAATGAAATATAAGCGTAAGAAATCCTGGATATTGTTAGGAAAATGTTGCACTATGCATGTTAAAACGAACATGTTACGATATATACAGCCAGAGGTTGTAAACTATATTGAATGCTATCTATGACGTGACTGACTACATTCGTGGTACCAACATGCTCTTCTTGAATTGCGACATCGGACGACATCGTTCGTTACTGCGTCCTACATGTTTTATATTACAGCAATTATAGTGTTTTATGTTACAAATAGAAATCTCTGATTGATTTTCCAATATATGATGATGATGATGATGATAATAATAATAATAATAATATATTTATTTTACCCTAGATAGTTAACTTCTTAAGGCCTATATTTCTACCAATCAACCAGGTTATATAAAATTCTCAATAATTAGTTATATATGTAAGTTACATTAAACATAAATGAATTGTTTACATAGTATTCCAATAATAAATTATTATATATAATGTATGTTTATTTACAATATAGGCCTACGTTTATTCAACGAATAAAATATAAAATCTATAAGATAGAAAAATAAATCTAAACTACTAATGAATAATAGAATACATTTCTTTGTGGACAAAAATTATTTAACAACAAGTAATTGTATAAACTTGAGGGAGGAAAATTCCAGGAGCACACAGTGGCTACCATGAAAGAAGTAGAATGAAAAGATCTGTTGTGAAGAGATGTCGTTAGCAGAATAAGATATTGTGACCAAAAGACAAAATTGTGATAATATAACTTATCAAATCTAGATGCCAGGTAACTATAATCCTCATAATACGACTTAGTTCATGGAGTCGAGGGCTCTCCTGCTCAGAAAAACCCTTCAGCCAACTATGCTTAAGCAACATTGCCCAATTAGCACTTCGAGGTTCATCACTAGAATGCTGACATTGAAATACTACATGCGCATAAACAGAACTTTACTATATATAGGCCTATATACACTTTTTAAATACAGTATATTATTTTACACGCATATTGGCGAAATATATTTTAACACCAGTAATACTCATTCTGCATCTGTGTTTGTATTAGCAGTGATTTTATATATAAACTAGCTAATACCCGGCGTGCACTGCTCTGCCTAAATAAATGATAATTAATGTGTTTTTATGTTTAGTTGATTAAGTAAATGGAAAAATAATTATAAATTTATATTTTTTAATTACTCCGTGCTGATTACCCGGCGTTGTCCGGGAATCTACTTATCCCGATCTTCTTGGATAAATGAGCTAAAAGACGAAAATTAATGTACTTCTTATGATTAGTTGAATAAGTAGGATAAATAATAATTATAGATGTATATCGCAATTATTTTAAGATTCCCCGTGCTGATTACCCGGTGTTGCCCGGAAATTACTTATCTCGATGTTCTTGACATAAATGAGCTAAAGGACAAAATTCGTTATTGTGAGTTATCCGTACAAGAATACCCGCCTTGCTTGCACAGGAATCTACGTATTGTCTCGATCTTCTTGGCATCAATAAAAGACAAAAATGGTTATTGTGAGTTATCCGTAAGAGATAAACATATGCTGTCGCGGACTTTTTTGTAGAGCTTTTTGAGATATTCAATTCTGTGTACAATAATTTTGGGTATTTGTTATGGTTTAGGCAGCGTAAGTCATTTAAGCGTCCAAAGAGCTACTTTTTTCACGTTTTCCATTACAAATGGCGATTTTTAAGGGTATAGGAGTTGAGTATCACAACTCTCTTATAGCCTATGTTCATTCCGGGAATCTCCTGAACATTTCGCAAAAAGCCCCATCACAATCGGATCAATGATATGGCAGCGCATAAAGTACGAACAGACAAACAAACAAACATTCATTTTTATATAGGCCTATTAGATATGGAAGTAGCTTTTGAGTCCACAGAACTCATAGGATAAAAACGTTGAGTCAACATTTCAATCGAGTCCACCGCTGTGGTCTCGATGTAGCGTGCTGCGTTGTTCGATTCCCCGTCGGGACAAGTGTTTCCTGAATGAGGTTTGTTCTCCGGGGGATTTCTTCACTTATAAGACAAATGTCAGGAAACTTTAAGGCCCAAACGGTCTAAGAGCTCTCCTGGCGCACCATCATCATCATCATCACCACCATATCATAGGAGCAGCCGTAACCTCGACTTCCAGACGTCCCAACCTCAGAAGTGGGTTATAATTACGCCAATGCCAGGAGATAGCACCATAAATGTCAAATGACAACCTGGAGCAATGAATAAAATCATTCCAGTTGATTATTTTAAAGCGTAACAATTTGTATGCACTTTACAAGTGTAGGCATAATCAATCGTTAAGATATTTCACTCTTCGGTCGTGTAGAGAGAGAGACAGGCTCTTTTCGAGATATTTATAATAAGATAATCTTGTGTTTATTAATAGTGCGTATGTTGTGAATTAATGGAGCAGTTACTGCATTTCAAAATGTTACTAGTAGAACAAACACTGCTTATTTTCATATGATGAACCGTTGATTGTTTTCTTGGAATAAAGTACGCTATAAAAATAAAAATATTTACAGGTATGTTCTAAGTAATAGTTCATAACAAAGTTAATTTATATTGTAATTATAGTATATTGATATTTATAGGTAATTACCTATTTAAATTATTTTGTAGGCCAGATATTTATTATTACTATTATTATTATTATCATTATTAATTATTATAAAACTATTATTCTAAATTTTTGAGATCTGTTAAAGGGTGCACTAAGGAAGACAGAATCAAGAACACAGAAATAAGACAGGAACTTGAAATATATGCAATAACTGATAAAATAGATACATATAGACAAAAATGGAAGCAACACATAGACAGAATGAATGAAGATAGATATCCAAAACAAATAAAATACAAACCTAAAGGCACCCGAGATGTAGGCAGACCTAGAAAGAGATGGGCTGAAGTCGGAACGGGTCAACAAACCTAATCCATGAATGCAGATGATGATGATGACTATTATTCTACCAGTTATATTATACGGATACGGTACATGGGCTCTTACTTTAAGGGAGGAAAGGAGGTTACGAATTATTTGAGAATAAAGTTCTTTGGGAAAATTTTGGACCAAAGAGAGATGAACAGGCAGGCGAATGGAGAAGACTTCATAACAATGAACTACATGGTCTTTATAGGAAACCAGATATAACAATAGTTAAGACCAGTAGACTGCGATGGGCAGGACATGTGGCACGAATGGGGAATGAAATACGTGCATGGAAGCTTCTTGTAGGAAAACCTGAGGGAAAACGCCCAATTGGTAGACCAAGAATGAGGTGGGAGAAAACATTAACTATGATTTGAGGGAAGTATATTATACAGGGGATGATTGGAAAACATTACCTCAGGATAGGGATGTATGGAGAACTTATGTCTGTGCTACGAACCTACGGGTTTCATAGTGCCAGTAAGTTAGTTATTGTTAGGGTAATTGGTTAAGGCGATATGCTACATGCTTGAATGTCGAGAGTCCAGATGGGGTCAATAAATTTAAATTGGTCCTGGAATCGATTCAGATTCTAACTGAAATGAATACAAGACGTACAGCCTTTGAAATAATTGATGGCGCACAGATCATTTTCAAGTCTCAGAACGAAGCCACTGCGCATGATCAGAGATCAGCTATTTGGTTTACAAGTATACAACTATTTGAGAAACTAAATCCGTTCTATTTCGTTGTGTATCGTGCAATGGAAAACAATTTCGTGTAAATAAGTAGTGCGGTAAATACTGAAAATAAAACAAAACAAAAGAAAGAAAATTAATTAAAATAAGGACGAGAGAGGAAAGAAAAAAAAAGCATGACAGCAGGATCGAACGCGCTACCTCGTGCACGGGAAACAGAAGCTCCCTCCACTAGACCACAACCATCTCTCCTAGAAATTGTCTGTATGAAGCGATGTAGTACTTCAGGACTTACTTGTATAATGAAATTAGAATATCAATTTAAATTAATCAGACGCATTTTCTATTTATAATGGAAATAAATAATTTTATTATGTCATGTGTTTTGTAAACAAAGTAATGAGACGTTACAATCGTTATTCATTTTCTATATATATATATATATGAACTGTTTCCTTTAATTTATTTATTTCCATATATTCCATTCTGCCCGAGGGCAGGTCTTTTACAGCAATCATAGCATTTTCATACTATGCTTTGTAGCTTTACTAGAGAACTGTAGGTGTGGTAGCTTTGCATTTCTTTCTACACCGGAGAAGAATGATGATGATAATGATAAGGAAGATGATGGCCGGATGATTTTCGGGGGCCGTTGGGCCCAAAGATTCCTGACATTTATCTTACAGGTGAGGGAAAACCCCGAAAAATCTCACCCAGGAGACTGCCGGACCGGGAATGTGTCCATATATATACAAATTTATTTATATAACGAATCCTAGTAACTGTAGGCATTATGAAAATTAACGACGTTATTAAACAATAAAAATATATATATATATATATATATATATATACCTGACCAGAATCGAACGTGGGTCCGCGTCTTCGGAAAAAGATAATCTTACCGACTGATCCACTGAAGCGAACGATACGAATGCTGCATGAAGAGAGACTTACGCCGTCCGCTTTATACTCAAACGAGTCAGAACATGAAACAATGTATTGGTGTGAATCGCTCTTCAAAACTCGTAACTTTCCATCATCAAGAGTTGCGCAATCATTTTTTTAAAAGGCTGTACATTGTAAGGAGTAAAATAGCTGTTGACATCTCGTGCCGATTGTTTATAAAGGTGAGAGTCTTAACCGCCTATTACCCCAAGGACCTTCTAATTCCTGTAGTGGCATCTCTTTAACAACAAAATAATAATAATAATAATATTATTATTATTATTATTACTCACTAGCAAATACCCGGCGTGCGCTGCTACGCCTAAATAAATTAAAATGAATGAGTTTTTATGATTAGTTGAATAAGTGAAAGGAAAAAGAATTATAAAATTATATTTGTTAGATACCCCGTGCTGATTACCCGGCGTTGCCCGGGAATCTACTTATCCTGATCTTCTTCACATAAATGAGCTGAAATACGAAAATTAACGTGTTTTATGTTTAGTTAAATAAGTGAATGGGAAAATTGATATCGTAATTATTTTTAGATACCCCGTGCTGTTTACCCGGCGTTGTCCGGGGATCTACTCATCCCGATCTTCTTGGCATAAATGAGCAGAAAGACGAAAATTAATTGATTAAGTACGTTTGTACTTCTTATGATTAGTTGAATAAGTAAAATGAAAAATAATTATAAATGTATATCGTAATTATTTTAAGATTTCCCGTGCTGATTATCCGGTGTTGCCCGGGAATCTACTTATCAAGATCTTCTTAGCATAAATAAGCTAAAAGACAAAATTCGTTATTGTGAGTTATCCATAAGAGATAAGTATATGCTGTCGCGGACTTTTTTTGTAGAGGTTCTGTGTATATTTTTTTTTTGTGTGTATTTGTTATGGTTTAGGCAGCGTAAGCCATTTAAGCGTCCAAAGAGCTACTTTTCCACGTTTTCTATTACAGATGGCGATTATTATATTAAGGCTGCAGGAGTTGAGTATCACAACTCTCATATAGCCTATGTTCATCCCGGGAATCGCCTGAACATTTTGCAAAAAGCCCCATCACAATCGGATCAACGGTATGGCCGCGCATAAAGTACGAACAAACAAACATTAATTTGTATATATTAGATTTGTTCTGTTTGACAGTTTAATAAAATATGTTAAACATTTTTTAATATTAGATCCAATATGTCAGAATCCCTCATAGATAATTTCGTCCGTTGTCATTTTAAAGCACCCTATATAATCCGAGCCTATGCTTATCTCTTAAGATACAAAATCGTAACGAGCATATTAACTTCAATGTTTCGGACTAAAAAATAAAGATTGGATCCTTTGATGTAACATGGACTTTGTGAAGGAGTAGTGTCCTCAATGGAATTGTTGATGCAGAAAGCGAAATCTCAGCAAATCCTTCACGTTGACGTGAGCTTCGCTTTATACCAGACAAGCCTGTGACATTACAGAAAACAGGTTCTCTAATTTATCTCACCTGCTAAGTTATTATTCCATCTGAATTTCGTATTCATTCCCTGTATGTATATTAAAGGGTAACAGAAATACTCTATATCACTAATGTAATTCCGACGCTAGTCTAAGAAAAATAATAGAGTAGAACTAACTAACTCACTGGTACTATCGAACCCGTAGGTTCATGGCCGCGCGGACATAAGCTCTCCATACATTCCTATCCTGAGCTAATGTTTTCCAATCATTCCCTGTATAATGTACTCCCCTCAAATCATGTTTAATGTTATTCTCGTACCTCATTCATGGTATACCAAGTGGGCGATTTCCCCTCTGGTTTTCCTACAAGAAGCTTCCATGCACGTCTTTCATTCCCCATTCGTACCACATGGCCTGCCCATCGTAGTCTAAGAGACTTAACTGTTCTTATTATATCTGGCTTCTTATAAATACCATGTAGTTCACTGTTATGTAGTCTTCTCCATTCACCTGTCCAGCTCTCTTTGGTCCAAAACTTTTCCTAGGAACTTCATTCTCAAATACTCGTAATCTCCTTTCCTCCCTTAACCCATTCACCTCAAAAGACGAGGTAGACTCGCCGCCAGTTAAACGGCCTTTAACTCAGAAGACGAGGTACACTCGCTAAGCTCTGCTGTTATACATTTTGCAATATTTTGTACATTCCTTGTTTGAGTTCTCAAGTACCGTTATCTTTTGTTTGTTTTGAATGTCTGAAAATATGCTGTATAAATTACACTAACTTAAATCCAGTGTCTGGGGAAATACATTGAGCATTTAAACCTGAAGCGAATGGGTTAAAGTAAGAATCCATGTTTCGCATAATTGAATAGATCAGTCTTATTTAAATATGCTTTGCTACCCTCTTACACTTGATTTGAGACGTGCATTTTTATTTATTTGTTTTTTATTTTCCACTGCCACTAGGTTGTCTTACGGCATTTCTGGCATTCCCTCCTAGCATTGGCGAAATTGTAACCCACTTCTGAGGTTATAGGGCGGATGGGAGGAGTTAAAATATACTGATGATAGAGTGATAAATGATAAAGCACCACCAGGCTCCTTAAAGTTAAACTTAACATAATTTCCAGACCTGGGATCGAACCCAGGATCTCATTAACTGTCTGACCACAAGACCATGAGGCTCCTCTTAATTTTAAAAATGGTACAGATGTTTTTGTGTGTATTATGTCGCAGTTAGGTTGGTAGGCAGATAGTCCTTATCGCAATCCAGCCATGCAGAACCCTGGTTCCAGTAATAGGTGTATGATCGATGTTGTGATTTGTGAAAGAGACAAGTAAAAAAAGAAATCGTAAGTGTGCATCATTTGCTGAATGGTGATCCCACTACAGGCCTCAGGAGGCCCTTGGGGTAGTAGGAGATTAAGGCTCCCACTTTTTCTTGACAATCGGCACTTGATGTCAGCCGGGTTGTCAGCCCTGCATGACGGCCGCCTTTAACCCAGAACAAGCGTCTGGTACTCATTTCCGTTAGAGGCTGAGTCGACCCCAGGGCCATAGTGCCGCCAGAAGGTTTGGATCAGTTTAAAAATCCTGACCCCCACTGGGACTCGAACCCTCGACCTTCCGGCTTGTAGCGCAGTGCCTTAACCATTACGCTACTTGCTGAATGGTTCTACTATAATTTGTGTCTATTGTCAAGTGTTTTATGACTTTTATTTTAGTTAAAATTCTGCTTAAAAAGTATATGTTTTCTTATGCTTACGTTCTTCTACGACAGACTCCCTTCAAATTTTCATTGAACACTAGCTAACACCCGGCGTGCGCTGCTACCTAAATAAATGAAATGTACTGTTTTTATGTTAGTTGAACGAGTAAAAATAGTTATAAATTTGTATCGTAATTATGTTTAGACACCCCGTGTTGATAACGCGCCGTTGCGTACTTATCCCGATCTTCTTGGCATAAATGAGCTGAAAGACAAAATTCATTATTGTGACTTATTCGTAAAAGAATACCCGCCGTGTGCTGCTACGCTTGCGCGGGAAAAAACTTATCCCGATCTGCTTGGCATCAATGAAAGACAAACGGTTACTGTGAATTATCCGTAAAAGATAAACATATGCTGTCGCGCACTTTATTTTATGTAGTGTTTTGAGATATTCAATTCTGTGTACTTTAGTTTTGTGTATTGTTATGGTTTAAGCAGTATATGCCATTTACGCGTCTAAAAAAAAAATTCACTAAAAAGGGACTGAGTATTACAACTCTCTTATAGACTATAACTTTCCTGGGAAACTCCTGAACATTTTGCAAAAAGTCCCATCCCAATCGGATGAACGATACGGCAGCACATAAAATACGAAGAAACAAACAAACATTCATCTTCATTTTTTTGTATTAAATTTAAAGACTTATGTAGAATTTAACTAGAAGGTTTTCTATTAAAAGTGTATTATTGGCTTACATGTAACATTATATTAACATTTTAGCAAAATATATGCAGCCAAAAAAAATCACATTTACATAAGGAAACCTCAAAAAATGGTTGAATTACCAATAAAGAAATAATTGTCTTATTATGAATATATTCTGTTACTTTTTTATTTAATTACATGCTTTTAAACTTTATATTGCAATTATGATGAATATATGGAATTAAATTAAAAGGCAAGTATATCCACAAGATTGCCGAAAGATTGGATATGAGGCAAAAGATGAAAGAGTCCGTCAATATAATTGGAGATAATCTGTAAGACTGATATCGAAGATACAAAGAGGATCAAATGCACAAAAGCTGTTTCCTTGGTTGACAAAGAAACTGTAGGAAACTTACATTTTAGCGACACAAAGTTCTTTGTAACTACTGACATACAACCATCTGAAGAGAAACTTTTTCCAATCGACTTGCAGCCTCAGATATTTCTCTGAATGGAAAAATCTAGTTGAAGGATGCAATTAATCCACTTCTTTGGTTGTAAAGTCAAAGAAAGAAACAAATCCAAGAAGAAGAACGAGTTGGCGATTTAGAGAACTTACAGGTTTAAATTTCACAATCAGTCAATCATACTTCTTTTTCCGTAGCGTTTCTCACAAATACAGACAAATCTTTAAATCAAACTCAAAACCTTTCCCTTACTTTTCAGCATTCGTATATAATTATATGCCTTATTTATCTTATGGAATTTCACCTAGGGTATGGGACCGGTCTCCAATTTAGGTATAGCTATGATAAGTAGCGGCTCCAGGTTGAAAAAAAAAACTATGACAGCTAGGGGACACGACATGCTTACAACACACTTCCCCCCTTTACTGGATGGATATCGTGCAATAACAGTCTGGTTTGTACATATAGCCTTTAGAAGAAAATTATTTTAAATGTGTTAGGAAAATAGTTTATTACATGATTAATGTATAGTAACTTTTACACAACTGTTTAACTGTTTAACATAGAAAAAAAATAACTCAGTGGCTCTATCGAACACGTAGATTCATGGCCGCGTGGACATAGGCTTTGCATACACCCTTATCCTGAAATAAAGTCGTCCAACCATCCCCTGTAAAATCTACTTCCCTCGAATCCTGGTTAATGTTATTCTCCCACCTCATTCTTGGTATACCAACTGGGCGTTTTCCCTCTGATATTCCTACAAAAAACTTCCATGCAACTTTTCATTCCCCATTCGTGCCATATGTCCTGTCCATCGCAGTCTACGAGACTTAACTGCTCTTATTTTATCTAGCTTCCTATAAAGATCATGTAGCTCATTGTTATAGTTTTCTCCATTTGCCTTTTTTTTTTAATTCTTTGGGAAAATAATTATTAAAGATATTTGCTTTTTAAAAAAATGCTATTTATATTAATTAGAAGGAAAAAAGTAACACATTTATGTAACATTGTTGTTTGTACAGAAAAACAAAAAGAATTAAAATATACAAATAAATGTCAATTTGTAGATATCCTCAATAGTTCAGCACAAGGTTGCATAGCCTTTTCCTTTTAACACCAATTTGTATCTACTGTTCAATGAATTAACCAGAATTTGGTAAGTTTATGGTTTAATTTCACTTGATTAGTTTACAACTATATATTTAAATTCTTCTATTGACGAAACCTTCTTCTTATAGACTATTATTTTGAGAATGGATCGCAGGTGCTCCATGGGGTTTGGGAGATTTAAGCTGGCATTTGAAGCTGTTTTGTTAAATTCAATATGCCCCATCTTATATTAATATCAGCTGTATGTTTTGTGTATCGATCTTGCTAAAATATGATGGTGCTCGATATTTCCATATTTAGTTGCACTTCTTTTAGATTTTGCTTCAGAATGCCAAGGTAAACCAATTGGTCCTCACCAGCGTCAATAAATTGAATGTTTTTCTACTTGCAGACACGCAGTCCCAAAAGCATTATAAAATCGTCTCCAAACTTAATGGTTGTGATATTTTTTGTTTTCATTTTTGTCGGCTTTATTTACATTTCGCCAACACTACGGTTATCATCAGAACCAAATAGTAAAATTTGAGTCGCATAAGTAGAAATAAGCATCAACAGATTAAGCGTCATTAAAAAAAAGAGAGATTTCGATACCATATGTTGCACTGACTCATGAAGTAAGTTAAGCATACTTTTAGCGCCAAATATTTAAATATAGCCTTATTATTAAAGAAAAATGTAAACACCATCAGTTCTAACAGATATTATGTTTTGCAACATACGGCTATGCAACCTTATCTTCATAAATGCTAATCTAAATTTTGAATCATGTAGCTAAGCGTCAAATATTCCCGCTCTTAGATTGTTGATGCATAACTGTCAAAGAAAAACCACTTGCAATATCCAGTATTGTTAGTTTGGCGCTACAATAAATGGTGAAGATTGACTTAAACTTTAAACGTATGCTCCTTGAAACTTATAGGCCTACAATGGAGCATAGCCAGATGATGCATAACGCCGTCTAATTGTTCTCATGCATTCAGGGTTAGTAGATGCAGATCTATCTCCTGCTCATTCTACAGATGATGGGACTAATCCCGAAAGGCCTACAGAGAATTAATAGTTTAAAAGTTGGAGTGACGGACCAATTAGATAACAATTTTATAAGTTTATATTATTTTAATTTTATGATTCAATTATACAGCGGGTGTGCCGCTAAGTCTGAACTGGGCAACAATTGGAGGCGAAATAAGGAAGCGCGACTGGCAAGTTCGTCTCTCTCTCTCAGCTCTGCCTAATAGGTCATTGAATATGCCGCTCACTGTAATAAGATTGGGTAATCGTTACTTCACAGATGCAGTTGACGTATTTCATTTTCAATTTATCAGATAATCACCATACTTCTTTTAATGTTTATATGGCAGTGCTGATAGGAAATTAAGAAAACAAGACAGTTATTAACCATATGTCTGAAAATTAAAATATGAAAAAGTTTCATCCTTGTAATAAGAACAAGGGTTAAACTGTAATTTTAACATTAACAAGTGTGTGATACAGTTTCTTGAAACGTTGACCTTCTAATAAAGACATTGCACTTATTTCTAAGTAATATGATCTTAATATATTATCTTAACATCCATTGAAGTGCGTTCGTCAAAGTGTGCTCTTGCCTTTCCAACGATTTTATATTATGAAATAATAATATGTTATAATAACAAATTAACATACAATAATGAAGGGAGTGTATAAATGTAAGATAAATACACCAAATAGGGCAATTGCCTATTAAAATGGACAATCATCCAGTTAAGGTTTTGTAGGGACGAAGGGATCAGAGTCTAAAGAAAAAAATTCCGATAAGGAAAGATACGTCTGGTCACCTCACTTTTAAATGTGTCTATAAAGATTGACTTACTTCATTGGTTGAGTGGAAGGTGAAGCCTTATGGCCTTAACTGTGCCAGTTTAAATAATGTTTATTATTATTATATTATTATTATTATCTTCTTCTTCTTCCTTCCAAGTATTAGGCCAAGGCCTGTTACGATCCTATAGAAAATTTTCCCTCCAGCGTTTCATAGGACGGCCCAGTGATCTTCGTCCTCTTGGTATATAATTATAAACAGCTTTGGGGATCCGATTTGAGCTCATTCTTTCAAGATGGTGTTTCCAATTTAGTTGGTACTGTTTAATATATTCCAAAATTGGCGTAGTCTTCAATTCTTTTAAGATATCGGTGTTCCTTCTCCGATCCCATCTGGTGTAACCCGCTGTTCTGCGCATGAATCTCATTTCACAAGCCGTTATTCTGCTTTCATGTTGTTTTTTAGTGTCCATGCTTCACTACCATAGGTCAACACTGGTCTAGCCAAAGTGTTATATAAACGTAATCTGGTGTTTTTTTTGTACAAGGGATGGTTTCATAACTTGATTAATAATTCCTAAACTTTTATTATAACTAGTAACTTTTTCAGGGATATCCTTTTCATCCCAGATAGAGAGATAATATCCAAGATATTTAAATTGATTATTATTATGATTATTATTATTATTATTATTATTATTATTATTATTATTATTATTATTATTATTATATGCAAATGTAAAGCGAAACAACAGTCGCAGCTCCTCTAATTAACTACGTTAGAAGTAGGTAACGTATTTAATATAATTATTTTATTTAACATCTGAGGTTATTAGAATCGAAATTCAAATTTGGGTGTGAAAGGGAAGACAAATATTGCACAGAGACCTCTAATTTCAGGGTTGAGAGCTGGATTACAAATATGTCTGTAGAATTACAATCGATACTCATATTGAGCACCTTTTAGCTATAAAAGAAATGCGAGTTTCTTCCTATTCAATTGAAAATCATTGTGCCGGACAATAAAAATATGTTACTTTTTTACCATAAAATTCACTAATTAAGACGTAATTTGATATTATTAAACAAGTTCGCAAGAAAACTCCTCACTGCCATCTGTTGTGGCTCAAGAAGCGTGCTTGATGACGCCACATTGTTTTCGCGTAGAATATATCGATAATTCATTTGTTACTCATCTGACAAAAAAAATCCTGTAACCCGATCGCAGCGGCACCTACCGAGTCGAAACCATCCAGGGACCCACTCAAACAAAATCATCAAAATGGGTCTAATCGTTTAGTCAGTTTTTAATTTCGGGTTTCAAGTAAACCTCCACTTATGATAGTCGGATTTCGCTCATTTTTTGGATAATATCTACATTGGTTTATTTTAATACGATATACCTAGTTTCATTGTTAAACACAAAAAAAAATGTGACCACTAGAACGATTTTTAAATTTTCACTTCAGGTGAACTCCTACACCTAACGGTTTTAGAGGCTACAATTATTGTGAATCTAAACCATCGAGGGACTCAGACACACACAAAAAATTTCATCAAAATCGGCCCAGTCGTTTAGGAGTTCAGTGACAAACACACGTACAGAAGAAATATATATAGTAAAATTTCCAAACTGCTCCAATCATTATACTAATCCTATATTAATAGCTCATGGAAAAAATAAACTAACTAACTAACTAACTTGACACTCAGTCAACAACCGTGAACAACTAAAAATTGGTGTGAAGTTTGTTTCGGCCCTGTGCAACTAGAAGAGCGGTAGTGAAACAATTCTAAGTTGGTGTTCAGGGACCAAAGCAAAGCCAAGTGTTACTTATAGTAAGTTAATGGTATTTTTATGGCAATAGACATCGTTTTGAAGGAGTTTCCGGAAGGAAATATCCAGAGGCCACTATGCACATAAATCCTCATTGTAAGGGCAGTGCTCGAGTTCATGTGGATGGTAGAAATGGTTTAACATGTTGTGGTGAGAAAGTGAAGTCTCGCCACATTTCCGGTGACCAGATGGTGCCATCCCAGAGCTGCAGTAAGATTTTATGCTCGCACTCTCTCCAGAATATGCAAACTAGCTAAGCCGTAGCAGATGCTCAAACCTAATTATCACACGCCTTCAAACAAGGTGCACGTGTATATGCTATTGTAAATTATTCACATATCACGAACATTTATTCTGGTACTACACTGATAATATCTTAGAGCAGCGGTTCCCAACCTTTTTCGACTCGCGAACCCCTTCAACAACGATCTAAGTTGGGTGAACCACCGACTTTTAAATAATGCTCCATAGAGTAGACATGCATAAAATTTAATTTCAGCAAAAGTTTAATAACCTTAAATTAACTTAACCTAAAGTTACTCTAGTTACGGCTTCAACGTTATACAACGTGTAGGCCTAGTTGTAGCGAAATAAAATGCATTCCTAAAGATTTTACATTGTAAATCACGCATTCGCGGTAAATATTAATTTATTGTGGAAATAATGTGATAAACTCCCGATCTTACATATGTAACAAGGGGCATTATAGGGTTAATGTAATTTTAAAATAATAATAATAATAATACTAATAAAATTATTATTATTATTATTATTATTATTATTATTATTATTACTACAATGCCCCAGAAATGAAGGAAACAATAATAGACCTAACCTCAAACCCGCTATTACGGAAAAGTTTTGGCGAATCCCTTGAAACATTTTGCGAACCCCCTGGGGATTCGCGAACCATAGGTTGGGAAAGGATTTCTTGGAGTAAAGGATCTAACTCACTAGCTTTAGCGAACACGGAGGTTTGCGGTCACGCGGACATAAGATCCACATTCTGAGCTAACATTTTTTCAATCATTCCTTGTATGATTAAACCCCATCAAATCATGATTACTGTCCCACCTACTGGAAGACAGTTTGACTCTAGTTGTTCTACAATAAGTTTCCTTAAGAATACATAATCGTTTTCTTCTTAATCACATAACTAACTCACTCACTCACTCACTCACTCACTCACTGGCACTATCGAAACCGTAGGTTGATGGCCGCGCGGGTACAAGCTCTCCATACATCCCTATCCTCAACTAAAGTTTTCCAATCATGCCCTGTATAATCTACTTGCCTCAAATCATGGTTAATGTCATTCACCCACCTCATTCTTGATCTACCAACTATGCATTTTCCCTGTTGTTTCCCTATAAGAATCTTCCATGCACTTCTTTCATTCCCCAAGCTACATGTCCTGCCATCGCAGTCTACGAGACTTAACTCTTATTATATTTTTTCTTAATGATATAGATATTAAAATTTTTAATATGAAATACCCTAATTATGAATTGTTTATTTAAAAGAAGAGACTGATAATCGAGATTTTACGTTAGATTTTTTAAGCCAACACAATAATAAGTAGTAGTAAGCCCTTGGGTCTCTCAATGAGAGTTAGGGTTCTCCCCCTACAGGGGAGAAATTCTACTATACTAATTTAGTTACACTTGTTTTCGGAAAGATGTCATTGAGTGGACCGGGGTCAGCGTTCCGCCTCGGTAGTGACATCTAGCAAACCTTTTCCTTTGTATGTATATTTACAATGCCTCACGCCACTCGGACCTTACATTACGCGACCTATTGTAAGAGGATTTGTATTTAACTACCAATAACGCATATAATGTTTTGACCACACAATAACATAGATGGCCTCCCAGTGATATGTTCAAAGCTGAGCCACCTGCGATACAACATGAACATTTAAGACAAGACACCATTCCCTCATAAAATCAGACTAAACAAGACGAATATGATGTGGATTATTGTGTTGCTCAGATGATGTTCGGATACTATTTGGGCCTTAAATTTTCTGACATTCGTCTTACTGATGAGGACAAACCCGAAAAACCTCTCACATGATATTTGTCCCGCCCAGGGATCGAAGCCGCCCCCGCTGCCTCTATGACAACGACGTTACCACTAGACCAAAATTTGGACGTGAATATTATACGTAGATAATTTAATATATACTTTAATGTTAAAATGTATTAAAGTTTAATTTTATCTACAAATTAATTAGACCAGCCTCATGGGCAAGTTGTCATCGTTTCTGGCTACTGCTCATGAGGTCTCGGGTTCGATCCCCGGTCAAACCATAGGAATTTTTCCTTAAAGGGTTTCACATGGTGTGGAATTTAGGTTAAGTTCAGGTTAAGAACTCTCTTGGTGCTTCATTATCATTTAACACCCATCGCATGGTCGGGGCAACGTAACTCCGCCTTCTAGGCGCCCCAACTTCAGAAGTGGGTTACAATTAAGCCGATGCGAGGAGAGATCACCAGAAATGTCGAAATGGCAACCTGGGGCATTGAATAAAACATAAAAAAGCTAATTATCTTAATGAATGAAATTATATTATGCAACTTTACAAAACAGCATTTACCAAATTAATATAGAATATATATATATGATGTATGAATCAATGTATGTATGATTTGAATAAAATTAATCACAAATTACATAAATACGTCAATGTTATTTTGAACCAATGTTACAAGTATCTCGCAAATAAAATCAGTTCAAAACTGATTAATTACATACGGAGAAGTTACTTTATGGAGGAATCGGAAGCAATGATAAAAAAACTAAATTGTGTCACATTGTCGCCGAGGGCGATAAACTAAACAGCTGGGTTTGAGATTTTTATTCCAGAGAGTTTAACCCTTTATTAGTCCATCTGACTGGAGTTTTCTCATGGTTTTCTTCATGTAAGGGAAATGTCGAATTCTAATTTTGTTGTAATTAATAATTTCATCATTAACCCTTATCTCATAATTAATTTTAATCAATCAAATCAACAAGCAGGTGCAAGATGCATGCATACCACTATAATAGACATACGCAAACAATTGTAGTAATCCTAAAATTCTGGAGGTGAATAAAACCAACTATGTTAAAGCGTCTGTAAATAAAATAGAAATAAAAGATTATGTGAACAAGTTTCAGAAATATAAGACCCTATACTTATTGGTATGATCCAAAAATTCTAAACCGAATAAGGTAAAAATACGTAAAAGCGTCTATAAATAAAATCGAAATAAAAGACAACATGTAAGAGTCTAAGAAACATACAGGGCCCTATTCGATTACCTTCACAAGATAAATGAATAAATAAAACAAAAGTAATACACACGTTGAAGTTGGTACATTATGGCACACAATGAAAGCACATTTACAAATTCGCTAAAAAAATCAGCAGCAAACATAACCACTTTTTCGTAACTCATGATATTAGACTGAGTTCGAACCCGACGTAAGACAATGCGGGAGGAACTTACGCGTCACTACGGCGTCGGTGCATGAGTTTGCCAGAAGTGACTATGTATACATGCAGGAGTGCCTTGACCTCTTTCACAACAAATTAGAACATTACTACCAAACTTTCTTGAGAGTTAAACAAAAGTACAAGTACTTTCCACATTTTCTCACTTTTTAAAAAACTAAGTGAAAAATATTAGTCATATAGTGTGTTTTTAAAGGCATAATTATCTAATAGAAGAGAGAATGACTCAAAACAAAACACAATATCTTAAAATTAATATTCCATAAATTATAAACACATTTTCATCGACACTCAAGGACATTTTGTGGCGAGATGCCAAAAGAAAGTCTAATAAAGGTGGAATGTTAAAAATAAAATGTTATAAATATATGATACAAGGAGTAGGGTACGGGTTAAGCAAACACTTTTCATATACTTTTGAAATTTACAATGGCTTAAAGTAAAGAGAGGCACCATCTCCCTTATTATTTACTTTTGTACTAGAGCATATAATCAATTATTTATAAAGTAAATAGGGCGTATAACTCAATGGTTATAATAATTTATTACTTTATTTAACGACGTTATTTAATAGCGAAGGTTATTATTACCGTCGTAATTCAAATGTGGGCGTGAAAGGGCTGATAAATTCGTGCTCAAAGGCGATTTTTTCTGGCTTTAAGTTCTTTACGTCCCGTAAATCTACGTTACCACGACTTTAGTTCCCTTCCAAAGACACCCATTTTCAGAATTTTTACGGCCTGAAAAATACATCGCCCCTGCCAGGTTTGAATCCGCGAATCTTGGAAATAGAGGCGAACAGCGTAACTACTAGTCCTTCAGGGCCAACATATAACGACTCAGTTGTATTAATCAGCTGTTGTTATACTGATTACGTGTTATTAGGTGGTATTGAGGAAATACTGGACCCTAAATCACACGTTTTATTAAATAACACTAAACACTGAACCAGGGAGTAAAAATCAGTAAAAGTAAAAATATATTATTAAATGGGGATGAATACTTAACAAACTCCGGGGCGGACCAATCTGTATAAGGGTTTTATTCATTGTTTTCTTGTCACCCATGTAAATGTCGGGTTGGAATTTCATTTCTAGGATTCTTTTAATTATATTCATCATATAGTGTCATTAAAATAAATAAAAATGGACACGATGTGAACTTAGATGTTAAAGTATCTATAAATAATGGAATTAAAAAAATAAATATATGGTCACATATAGAAGAACTTTATTAAATGGGAATGAGCACTTAACGACAAATGAGATAAATTTTGAAGAAATATGGAAATTTAAATACTTAAGAACAATAATTATAAGGAGAAATAAGGTATAGAAACTAATTATGCATACATTCAATTCCTGAAACGCATGCTATTATGTATAACAGGAATTGTGATCCCAACTTCTCCAACAAAAAGTCAAACTGAAAATACAGTGTGATTATAAAGTCCCAGTACATTTTGCGGACAACGTAGCGCAAATAAAACAAAAATTATAAGGCAATTTCTACTATCAAGTTAGTGTTCAACATAATCTCCATCTATCTCAAAACATGTTTCCCCAACGCACCGTCGTCCGGAAAACATGCACCAACATATCCTCTGACCGTCGTCCGGAAAACATGCACCAACATATCCTCTGTAATCATTTCACTCGCCTGGCGTATGAGTTCTTTCAGCACTTGCAGATTAGAAAAGTTGGTTCTGTACACCTGTTGCTTGATGAACCCCCAAGCAAAAAGTCCAGGGGTGCGAGGTCTGGCGAAAGAGGTGCCCAGATACGAGGAGATGCCCTTCCAATCCACCTTTTGGGAAACTTGTCATTGAGATACCCACGTATAACCAGAGCAAAGTGTGGTGGTACTCCATCTTGTTGCAACACCACTGTATCAATGATACCATCTTGCTGTAACTGTGGCTGTAAGAAAAGTTGCAACATATCAAGATACACGTCTCCCGTGATGGTTTCCTTTAGAATCTGTCTCTAACTTCCTCGTACGACTGGCCTCTTAAACGCGCAGCAACAATCTCTATCCGCTTTTCAATGGTGAACATATTTGTATCTTTCGAATGGCTGTAACAGAAATACGATATGTAAGCGATTTCTTTAAAATGTACTGAGACTTTATAATCACACTGTATAAAACGAGGATTCTTTCAGTTACTGTATCGTTGCGAAATACATTATCTTACAAGATTACGATATTCGAGATTAAAGCTTAGGATTTTTTGGACAAAATAGTGGCGAACCAAGAGGTGAATGGAGAATACTGATTAAGAGTGAGATACGTGATATTTTTATAAAATCATATGTAATAAGAGCAGTTAAATCTCGAAGAATGTTATCAGCAGGACATATGGCACGAATGGGGAATGAAGAAGGACATTAAAATTTGTAGGAAAACCAGAGGAAAAGCCGAGCGGGTAGGCCAATAATGAGGTGAGAGAATAACATTAACTATAAATTTAGGGAAGTGATTTATACAGAATTTTGTTGGAAAAATCAGCTCTGGATAGGGATGTATGGAAATCTTATCTCCACGCGGTTACAAATTCCCAGATTCGATAGTCCCATGAGTTAATTATCACTAATGTTTCATCTTCTTTTACAAGAGGTGCTGTCATTCAATGTAATGAAATAACTGTTAGATTTAACAGAAATATAATTTTTCGACGAATTTTTATAAGGATCCATATGATACTAATGACGTAACCAAAATGCACTTAGGCCTATATAAACCTATCGGACACCAACTTGACGAACCAAGGATAAATTAATTGGTTGCTGCTGGTCGTCACCGACTAGAAAAGTACAATACAAGGAATCTTTCGTTTAGCGTGACGCCATCGGCCGCGCTTAAATTAGATTTTATTAATACAATTTTCGCTATTTTAGTATCAAATAGCTACTCAATTGTCCTCATGAGGCTGAGCGAACACTATTCCAGTTCATACACAAAAAGAAAATATTTCAATGGTGAACCGGAAAATACAGTGGTGGACTAGTGGTGATGTTCCTTGCCTCTGGTCCCGAGGGTTGTGGGTTCAAAACATTGTCGGGGTCGACGGATGCTTTTAGGATGGAAAATCCAAGGAGCAAGTCCTCCGAGAGGGACTTCAAGTCGTGGGTCCGAGCCTGAAGACTTTCAGGCTCGTTAAAGATCCTTAAGCCCGAATAAAGAGGCCTCTAAGCAAAATTTACCGACCTTTTTTCATCCTCTTAATACCTTAGTTGAACTTTTATTTAATTGGGTCGGTATGTTGAACGCCTACTATTTATGACATCTTTGGAAAGTAAGCGGGTAACTAAATTAACTTGGTCCAGTAACTCCTAACAAGGGAGAGGCTAAGGTCCAATGTTGGTCTGTTATACCATTGTAGATAGATGTAGATACCGGAAAATGAAACATAGGACCACTGATATATAAATAAATCACGTTATCCCTTTATTTCATAAAGACCAACACTTAGGATATGTTATTTTTGTTCTCTATGTCATATAAATCTACTAGTTGATCTACACCTTACAGTATAATCAAATAAGCGAACGTGAAATCACATATAACTTACGTACTTAGGGCATAAGATGTTGATCAATTTATACATTAAACTGATATTAAAAAAAAACACACAATTCGTGTTTGTGTTTTCACCCTCTGGCCAGATGTATTTAAAATGTAATATGTATTTAGATTTTATTTATATACAGAGTTTTAATGTTTACACATCTTTCTGTGCCTAAGTTTTATTTTTCTTCTCCACTCGTCTCTCTCCATCCAATCCATGTCCTCCAGTCCTCTTGCTCTCATTCCAGTTATTTCCTGCATCCATGAGTTTCGTGGTCTTCCTCTCCTCCTTCTTCCAGGTGGACACCATTCCAATGTTTTCCTGGGTAATCTTTCTTCTTGCATTCGTCGTATGTGCCCATACCAATTTAATTGCTTATACCGTATATAATCTACTATTGAATAACCAATATTAATTTTTCTCTTATGACAGTATTTCTTATATTGTCTAATTTTGAACATCTTGCTCCTCTCCTCAAGAAATTCATTTCCATCGATATCACGTATTTATATACTTATTTGAAAATGCACCGACATTCTAGAAAATTGTATTTTCGAAATCAAGCAGTATGATATTATTTTATTAGATGCACGAGATATTACTTCAACTTAGAACAGTTAAGAGGTTACAGACACGTGTTGAAGTCAAGAAACTACAGTCCGATGAAAGTGGAACTCCCTCTCCTGACAATAAATAGAATTAAATGTAATTGTAGGTTTCAAAGCCAGAGTAGATGGCGCTTTTCTTACTGCGGGTGGGCAGGCACCCGATGTGTTGTGACCTTTTTTTTTTGTTGTCCTGTAATTCCACATTCACAGAGCATGTACACAAAACAAAAGCGAAAAAAAAAATCTTTCAAAACTGCATATGTTTAAAATGCGTTTAAATATATCTTCTTCCTTATCTAACTATAACGTCTTCTTTTCAGAACGTTTATACCATTTTAACAGAAATGGTCCATTACGATGAATGGATGAATGGACTACACACTGATAAATTATTTTATGTAAAAGTAAAAAAGTAAAGTAAAGTGAACCCACTACAGGCCTCAGGAGGCCCTTGGGGTAGTAGGAGGTTAAGACTCCCACTTTTTCTGGACAATCGGCACTTGATGTCAGCCGGGTTGTCAGCCCTGCGTGACGGCCGCCTTTACCACCAGAACAAGCGTCCGGTACTCATTTCCGTTAGAGGCTGAGTCGACCCCAGGGCCATAGTGCCGCCAAAAAGTTGGGCCAGTTTAAAAATCCTGACCCCACCGGGACTTGAACCCTCGACCTTCCGGTTTGTAGCGCAGTGCCTTAACCCCTACGCTACGGCGTACCCCCGATCAATTATTTTATGTGCTAATGAAAATGTTATTATATTTCGGATATAAGTATGGACTTATTATAGTACCTTCGTCGTTAAATAATTAATTTTTCTCGAGAACTAAATTCATGCTAAGTCATTAATAGCAATTTTTTCTCTCATTTTTTCTATCTTGTACATTTTATATTTCACTCCTTAAATCTATATTAAAGTATATTGTAAATAACAATTGTATTGCAGATATATCACATAATAATTTTGTTTTATTGTAAATTAGATGTAAGAATAATTTTTGTATTTTTTTTAATCTGATTGAATGGTAGACATAATATTTGTATTTTTTTTTATTGTTGAATGGTAGACAGGTCTCAAGACCTTAACTCTGCCAGGTAAAAAGAAAGTTATTATTATTATTATTATACTGTTTATTTGTTTTCATGTATATATCTCAAGAAACCAGCTACTCTATTAACATATTTTATAATATTCAGATTTCAAACATAATGTAAATGCGTAGGCTTCTATAGGAAGATTCAGAGAGCGTACTTTTATGAAGTGTCTTAAGATACTCAGAACACTTTAACCGTATCAAGTGCATATTATACATCATGACCCGTATTTCGTATTAAGCGAATGTAACATCTCTAGGGAATACAACTGTAGGCATATACTGACAAGTAATCAACATCAATCACAGCGAACAAACCTCAGAGATACTCCAGTTAGGCATAATTAATAACGAACTGATTAATTACTGATTGGGAAGCACTATATTCCCAAAGTTCAGGTTCATCCACTTCAATACAAACTTTCAGTCTTGGGTGGGTAAGTAGGTACAAAACAACTCGCAGTTGAAGTCCCTCTAACATCTAAATGAAATACACGGTGTGATGTCAAACGCTCACATCATAGGAGCATCTAACCTTTCACCAGGAGGTATTGACACCATGTCATATTGGTTCCTAATTGAATGGTGGTAGTTAGCCATACGCCTACATTTTGTAAGCTAATTCTAAAACATACTACAGACTACATAATATACAAATTAATCCAACAAGAACTCACTTCCTTGCAAATATCAGTCTATATTGGCACTGTACTGATTTAGATTCAAAACCCATGAAGCCAAGAACTTTACGTACAGTTTACGCTTTTCATTGACCAACCATTTCCATTGCAAAATCTATTTATTTTCTGCATTTCCTTGTGTGTTCTGTTTAAATTGTGTGTGCCTTAGGTATATAGAGGAAGTTCGGGTAATGTGGACCCTTCGGTTAGAGTGGACCCTGTCAATATCTTCTTTAATTGGTGCTGCCCTGGAATAGAAAATAATTTCACTTGTTCCCCTCATAAATTTTGACGTGTTCAAGGTCAGTTTATTTTATTCTTTGTGCGAAGAAAGGGTTAATTTGTGATATTTATGAAAATGACCATTTTAAAAGTTTTTCGAGCTAAGAATTAATTCTTAATTTTTGCTATTGAATATTAAAAATGTTGAAAAAACTCCTAAATAAATTATATTATGTAGATGCTGTTTTAATACACGTATATTGTTGGGTTTGGTTTGATATGTGACATGGCGGCTGTATAAAATAATTAGAGTAATAAAATAATTCGGTTAATGTGGACGCTCCACAAGGCGGTTAAAGTGGACTTTACACGAATACGTATATTTTATCAACGAGGATGCTATTTGTATAACCATCACTTAATACATTTTATTTAATATTCTTGTAATTTTACTAAACCCAAAGACAGTCACTTTTTGCAGTTGAATGACGCGTGAATGTTATAATCAACAATAATTTTTCAAAATATTAAATAAGTATCAATGCTTTTTAATTGCAATCCGCCATAAATATTTTTAGATTAATCTGTGCCTGTCTGTATAAATTAATAGAGTAAATAAACTTAAAAATGGATTAAAAGCTAATGTGGACTCTAGGGTCCATTTTACCTCAATATGGAGGTTAATGTAATGTAAAAAAGTTTATAAATGATGAATATGTTTCCATATTTAAATAAAATAACATGCTATTTCATAGTTATAACACTAACGATAATTACTGCAATTAAACAAAATTAAAATCCCTTAATTAAAAAAAAAAGAAAAATTAAAAATAGGGGTACACATTACCCAAATGCCTCTATATATAGACCAACTTTCGTGAGATTTATCGATTACTGTTATATATATAAAACAGTTTTAACATTAATAATTACAATAAGTTCTCATAATTTAATAATAAAATATTGGTCTTGTAAACCAATTCCTTTTAGAACTTCAAAATTGTGATGTATCGTTTTATCATAAGTAATGCCATGAGTGATTTCAGGAAGTGAGGAGTGAATTTATCTAGAGAATTTGGAAATCAAGAGTGGCATTTGATAGGACTATTTAACGAATAAAATTAAGCTGTTTACTCACAAATCATTATTTAAATATAGGTATTTTAAAATATTTATACATCTAATGTAAACGGAGATGTTTGAAAACAAATGAGAAACGTTTCTTATGCTTCATTTTTTCATCATTGCCAAAGTATTGTAGAAATACATCTTAGTGGAGAAAAAATGAAACACATCAAACTGTTCATAACCAACATTATAGGTTATTAATTAATTTCTGATGTCCTATGAAGTAAATATGTCAATTATATTTTTCTGGAACGTAAATTTCTGGGAAATAATACGTTTAAGAAAGTGCAAACAGAGTTTTTTTTGTGTGATATAATCAATTGATACAAATGTTTTTATATCATATCCCGCAAGCACTGTCTGGTTATATTCGTGCACTATGTATACAATCTGGTAGCCACATGTATTCTAGAATTTTTACATCTTAATATATAAATTATTATATTCAACGTATTTCTTAGAGAGTCAGTCACTGCAAAATAATGGTCTGACCTATTCAGAATGTTAAAAAGGAGGAGCTTGATTTTAAAGTGATAAAATTAAATTAATAAAATCGAGGTTAAAAACGGCTGTGATTGGTTGTAAATCAAAATTCATTGAAATGCGATTGGTCATTGACTCTCATTTGGGGCACGAGTTAAATAGTCAGAAATGTTCTCAGTGCAGGTTATTTGTTGTTATCCTGAGGAGCGCAAGATCATTATATTATTACTATCATTATAAATAATAGAATTGGAATACAGGCCTATAGTGAAATGTCCTCTGTAAATCACATGAACCTAGTGATCCTAATTACATATACACATTAAAAATTAAAGCAGATTTTCTAACAGTAACCAGATAACAATAAATTAAAAACACACTATGTATTATTAATAACAATAGTAGATGAATAATTCAAAGTATAACACGATTTCGCTTTTAAAAACTTGACTCACACTATATAACACACACTGTCTGGGCAGATGGACGGCCATGCACTGGCCACTTGTTCAAAGTGATGTCATCATAACGTCATCTCGAATTAAAGCAGAACGGGGGAGACAGCAAACATCACAAAAACATCATATTGGATGATGACAAACTTTCATATTACACACATCTGTTGATGTAAAAAACTTTGCACTTTCTGCATACATAAATACATTGCAATTAATGTATATTTAGTTACTAAGAAGCAAACGCTGATATTTTCGCCACCATTGTCTGGTTTGTTACATTTACACATTTTCTAATAAAGTTAAGAAACATTAGATTTCAGTAACCTTATCGTAATTTTCTTCGTATGTAGGCTACTTCTAAATCTGACATGTTATAGTTAGTTAGATGGTTCATGTTTTTATTATTGATTTCGTACATCTCAATGATGGATAAATCATATTTGAAGAGAAAAATTATACGCTCAGACCGGGACTTGAACCCGGGACCCTTGGTTCTCTAGACCAAGTGCTCTACCAACTGAGCTACCTGAGCAAGTACCGATCTAAACGCAAATCTTTCTCTATATACATTGTAATTCCCATCCACCAAATGCAAGTCCCGGTCTGAGCGTATAATTTTTCTCTTCAAATAAGGTGGTTCATGTTTGGTTAGTAATTATCTAAGTTATAAAATCTTCTGTAGACACTTTTGACACGTTGTAGTTAGATGTTCATGTTTGGTTAGCAATGTTCTAACTTACAGGTACATTAACACGGCAACTATTATTTCCAAGTATTTATGACAGAATAAAATGTAAATACATTGTTCCAAATTTTATATTAACACAATTTCTCACTGGCACGGAAAATTTGGCCTCAACATCATAGAAAATGCTAGCTGTAATTGTGGTACTAGCAATCAAAGTATAGAACATATTATAGTTGATTGTTCTTTGTTCTGGAACGAAATTTCGAAATTACATGATTTCTAAGTAACATCGCCTGTTTAAGTAAACCACCCATTACAGAAGTGCTTATGACAGAAAAGAACTACAGACTTTTTAATGTTTTTATAAATAAAATTCATTAAAAAAATTTAATTTTAGATAAAAAAAATTACATAACGACAAAAAGTTGACAAAATATAACCCTAATGTACCTTAGGTGAAATAGGTTTATACGTTTAGGATATAAAAAAAACGTTCCAACTTATGAAACCTTCTATTGAACTAAAATAAGTTCAAGTAAAAAAAGGAACAATTATCAGGTGTATATAAATTGGAGTGTGGCACATGCGACAATGTCTATATAGGACAAACTGGCAGACCCTTTATTTCTCGTATAAAGGAACGTATCAGAGCATATAACAGAAATGTAGTTACTTCAAAGTATGCTAATCATTTACTCCAATACGATCATTGGTTTGATTCAAATTTTAAAGTTTTTCATGTTTGTGACAAAGGGAAAAAATTAGATCTTTTAAAAATTGTAGAGGTACATAAATAAAGAATAGCAATAGGCTGTTAAATTCACAACTAGATTTAAATGAATCGCATCTTTTAAATTTATAATAGAATGTTTATAAAAATGTTTGTTTACATTCAGTTGCATAGTTACAGTTATGTACTGGAGTTTATATTGTATTGTATTGTATTGTAAGCCTATGTTTTCCCTTTACAGAGATTTAGACGCTCTCCCCCTACAGGGAAGCATTTGAACCATACTAATTTAGTTACACTTGTTTTCGTATAGATGTCATTTTGAGTAGTCCGTGGTCAGCGTTCCGCCTCATACTGACATCTAGGAAACCAAGGTAGTACTAGGATGGGAACATTCGGTAAATTTTGCTTAGAGGCCTTTTCATTCAGGCTTAAGGATTTTTTACGAGCCTGAAAATCTTCAGACTCGGGACCCACGGCTTAAAGTCCCTCCCGGAGGACTTGCTCCTTGGATTTTTCCGTCCTAAAAAAATCCATCGACCCCGGCCGGGTTTGAACCCGCGACCCTCGGGACCAGAGGCAAGGAGCATAAGTTTATATACAATAACAAAATTCATTCATTTGGAATTATGTCTGAAGAAGGTACAAAGTACCGAAACAGCTGTTACAAATTTATACTGTAATAAATATGAAAATCATATAAAACTTTAAGTTTTATTTTTATTTAATTAAATAGAATAAGTTCATATATCCTCAACATCATCCTAAAATCATAAATATTATTTATTGAACTTATAAAACTAAACTCAAAGGCCTAGAAAAGCATTTTATCTACAATCCGGCTGCTGGTCTCACATTTACATGTGTTAATCACAGAGGCAGGCGGTATATGTGGGGTGATATGTGGTCACCAGCTATTATAGTTGGTTACTTAATATTATATAAAATTAATAAAGTACACTTGATGTTATGTGTAGTGTTTTTTAATTCATATTATTGTGTGGTGTTGCTATTTTTGCCCTGAATTATATTAATTTTAGGGATAATACACATGAAAAAATTAAAGGACCGACTTGAGTAATTACTATTCAGTTCAAGGTGTCTTACCTCCTCGGCTTTTGTCTAAAAACGTAAAGATTAAACTATTTAAAACGATAATTTTGCCTCTTTTGCTCCATGGTGTAAAATGTGGTCTCTTATGTTAAAGTATTAAAAGAGTATTAGAAAATGGACCGAATATTCAGTCCCATAATGTAAAAGAATGAAGAACGGAGTAAACTTCACGATGAGTAAGATCCTAGTATATATAGTTACCTAACATTACCAGGGTAATTTAGTCTAGGAGATTGAGATTGGTAGGTCATGTAGTACGACTGGGCGACAGCAGAAAAAACAATTGGAAAACCCTATGGATTTAGAGAATTAAATATGTCGGGAATATGAACTAGATTTAGCTTCCTGAGAATAGCGACGAGCGGAGGCCGTAATCAATGCTGTACTGAACGTACGGGTTCCATAAAAAGGTAAAGTGAACCCACTATAGGCTTTAGGAGGCCCTTGGGATAATGAGAGATTAAAGCTCCCACCCACCTTTCTACACAATCGGCATGAGATTGTCAGTCCATGACGGTCACTTTTACCCCCTTAACAAGCTTCTGGTGTTAATTTTTATTAGAAGCTGAGTATACTATATGGTCATCGTACGGCCAGAAGGTTTATGCCAGTTTAAAAACCCTCGAACTCCCGACCTTCCGGCTTGTAGTGTATTTCCTTAACTAACTACGCTACAGCGTGTCTCCACGGGCTCCATAAGTTATATAATTAATTAGTTACGAATAAAAGTTAGACTGAAACAATTAGGGGCATACAGAGGACTACACCTGTCATTTTAAATAATAAAACTATATCATCATCAGCATCATCATCCGCTATCATGGCAGCTGCCGCCGTCTTCCGGAAACCAAACGAAATTCCTCTCTGTCCATCCATTGATCTTACTCCAATCATCTGATATTCATAGCCGCTTGTACCCCTTCTATCCAAGTTTTCTTCGGTCTTCCTCTCTTCCTCCTTTCCATTGGGATCCATAACAATTTTAGGCAATCTTTGCTCTGGCGTTCTTTTGACATGTACATACCACTGTAATATTTTCTTTTCTATAATGTTTATGATGTCCGGCTCCTCTTATACACCCATAATTTCCCTTATTTCTTTATTTCGTATTCTATTCATTCTAGATTTTCCAGCTGACCTTCTTACAACATCCATTTCTGTACTTAAAAATTATTTTCATTTCCCTGGTAGGAATTTGCCGAACTTCAGCACCATATGTTAAAATGCTCTAAATTATGGTTTGATATATTTATAATTTTATATTTTTGTAATATTCAATAAAACTATATATTATTATTATTATTATTATTATTATTATTATTATTATTTGTTAAATGTAAAGTAGATCCTCTTAAGTTGTGGATTTAAGAAGGTAACTTTAATTCAAATAATATAATAATACAGTTTTGTCTGATATAAACACGGCAAATGTCGCAAATTTGCGGTGTCTGGATGTATCAGGAAGTGTGTGTTGAAAAAATGCCAAACTGTACCAAGGACGTCTTACAGAACTTGGCCTAAATTATTTTACAGTAAGTGAGTTACTAATAATACTGCATGTAGTTGGCACTTACTCTTCACTCAATATAATTCAACAGTAAAATATTCACTGTTCTTTTAGTGATTTATCATTAAATTTCTCTAAGATCCGTATGAATATTATTTTCCTATCCAGACTCGGCCAACACTAATTTATTACAAGGGTCAGTTTCACCTAGAGAGGTAACTGTATTACGCCAGTTTAAGCTATGCTTTATAAACGGGGAAAACTGGCGTAAAAACCTCTGTTGGTGAAACTGACCCTAAGAAATTAAAGAGAGGAGTTTCATGTGCTTACTTTATGTGTTTACTTTAAACTGGACGTTACTTCCTTTGCTAACAAGAAAAACATCTTAAATGTAATGTCAAGATAATATTGCTAGATTCCATAATAAACATCCAGGATTTTTTTTTTAACTGTATGCTTTCACTTCTGGTGTTTTCATTCCTGTTAAATTGGTTTTCCGGGCTAAATAGCCGTGGTCCAGTTTTGTTGAAACTCGACGTTTTGTCTACAAGTACTGTAAGCTCAAGAATTCTTTTTTTATTGAATCTCGAGGTTTTGTCTATTACTGCGATAGACATCCTCAGGAGATTGAAGATGTCTACCGCAATATTAGACGAAACGTCGAGTTTAAAACTGGACCATGGTCGTTTTGCCCGGAAGATCAATTGAACAAAGATTTTTTTAAAAGTTAAAACATAACTCTATAAAATTATACACAAATTATATTATAACAATATTGTTGACACGTTTCTTACTAACTCATTAGCTGTATTTTGCAATCTTAGTTCATTATTCGGTTGGACGGGCAGACTGGCCTGAGCACCATGACGAGAAAGATCTATAGCGCTATCCCAATATATTATGATAGAATGGGATGAAGGTCTTCTCTATGGTGTTATGTGAATTGTAGGTCGGCTTAATGTCAGGGGCTCCTCCGAGACAACACAACATTAAGACGAAACAAACCATTCACTCACACACACACACACACACACACATATTCATACTAAACATAGCGAATATGCTGATAAGTTTATGTGTAATTCCAATAATCGATAATTTGTTACATATCCTATGACTATGTAAGAAAATAGATTCAGTAGATAGTAGGAAATAAAGTTAATAATATTATCATTCATTACTAATAAAAGACAATCCAGATCCCTTTAATAATCGATTTCTACGACTCCAGAATACGACAGAAGAAGACTACAAATGTCTTAAGGTTGTCATATCTTGAATCTCAAGAGACCTTTGTTATGGATTTAGAATTCCCCAAAGCCAAAAGCGCTGCTATAGAAGGATTATGTTTCTCAAATGTGGTTACATCCGTGAAATTCGTAATAGTAAAAATTCAATAAGCATGATAACGACAAAACTATTTACGTAATTACAGTATTTATCTTAATGTATATATATATCTTCTAGTTACGGAAATAAAGATAAATAAGTTTTTTATGATATATTTTTGATAACTTAATCCCATCTTTATATTTGCCTCTTATCATAAAGTAAAATAAAGTGATCCCACTACAGGCCTCGGGAGGTCCTTGGGGTAGTGGGAGGTTAAGGCTCCCACTTTTCTAGACAATCGGCACTTGATGTCAGCTGAGTTGTCAGCCCTGCGGTGACGGCCGCCTTTACCCCCAGAAAAAGCCTCTGGTACTCATTTCCATTAGAGGCTGAGTCAACCCCAGGGCCATAGCGCCGCCAGAAGGTTTGGGTCAGTTTAAAAATCCTGACCCCACCGATAAGTATATAAAACGTTATAGTCTAATTTCTCATTACAGCAATGCAAATAAATCACTTTCATAAAATTTCATGGGTACATTAACATATTATTTAATACAACAAGGCTTGTAACATCTCTGGTCATTAGTCTCGATATTCAATGATGGGTGCAGAGTCGATGGCAAATTTTGCTCAGACATATCTTATATTAAGTTCTTGGTCTTGCATGTTTACGTATAGCTATTATGACATGGGATCTAGGGTTTATATTTTCGTCTGAAAAAAAAAATGATATATATATAAGGCTATTCAAAAAGCAGGAAGAAACTTCAAACATTTATTTCTTCCAAATTAGAAATAATAGAAACACAATTCCAACGTTCCTGGAAAGAGAAAAGTTCAAAATTTCACTATTCAATATGAGCACCATGTGTTACACTACAAATATCAAAACGATGGCTCATTTCTTATCACACACGAATCAGCTGGTCTGTAGGATGTCACAGATTTTCAAAAGCGTCAGGCATAGGGGGATGAAAAAAACACGGTCTTTTACGTACCCCCACAGATAAAAATCACATGGGGTTAGGTCTGGTGACCTGGGAGGCCACCGGCGATGAAGTTGATCTTCTGCCCCTCCTCTTCCAACTTGTTGTGTCGTCATTTTAATAAAAACAATAAGCATGACAAGCAACAGCACCAATGCGATCGTGATCGGAACTTCAAACTTTTCTCTTTCCTGAAACTTTGGAATTGTGCTTCTATTTTTTGTAGTTTGGAAGAAATGAATGTTTGAAGTCTATTCCTTCTTTTTGAATAGCACTGTATATATATATATCCTCCATCTATGCCAGATGAGATTGAATCAGGGAATCTCGGAGCTAAAAGCCTGGATATTAGTATTAGACCACCGAAACTCACTGTTTAGTATTACGAATTAATGTAATTTTATAGTATGTGGTAATTAAGAATGTGATTGATAATATGGTTATCTTCTTACTGAACAATCACTTTCAAGTGTTGGTATCATTCTTGGAGCGTTCTTAGTAGAGAGAAAAAGTTAGAAATTGGAAGCACGCTGATTCAGTAATGATGCAGAAATTCAATTGCATACTTAATTATCATGAAGTATATTATGTTACATATAATTAACAAGATATTTAAAGTTATTGGAATTTCCTTACAACACCATTGCATGTACTTTTTTTTTTTCTCATTCAACAACTGTAAAGATCTAAAATCATATAGCATATAGAATCTTTGTTTCCATCCAATAAGCTGAGAATTTGCTGTTTGTCACGTGTTTCATTACAATTTAATTTTAACGATATTCAGAAATGGCGGTTATGATGAAATGGATCCCTGCAACGAAAATGTAAACCATAATTTCTCCTGACTGATAAAAATTACGAAAAACATTCAGTCAGATTGATAAGCATCAGATTACACGCCAGGACCTCCCTTAAACGATTCTCATACGCTCGCCTATTTTTTTTCACATTTAATTAAACAAATATCCTGTCATCATGAAATTCTAATAAATTGATATAGTTAAGCAAAACTCTATTGAGTAGCACAAAGAAATTTTGTTGGAAATTTGGGCTGAAATAAAACTAAGTACATGGTCACACAAAAAAAATACATTATATAATGAAAATTGACAGTTAATGTCAAATAAGGGAAATTTTGAAGAAGTGAGAAGCAATAATTACAAACAGGAATGAGATGCTCAAGAAAATTAAACATAGGCTCAATTCTGGAAACGCATGCTATTAAGTATTACAGGGACTCTTTGTCACCCCAACTTCTCTCAAAAAACATTAAACTCAAAATATATACAATTGTTATTCCCCTAGTTATATTATTGGATGAAAAACAAGGACTCATGAATTCATAATTTGAGGAAAGTGAAAATATTACGAGTATTTGAGAAAAAAGTTCTTAGAAAATTGTTTGAACTAAAGAGAGATGAACAGACAGGCGAATTGAGAAGACGAATAATTGAAGCTACATGATCTTTATGGGAAACCGTAAGTAATAAGAACAGTTACGTCTCAAGAATGTGATGGGCAAGACACGTGGCACGAATGGGGAGTGAAAGAGGGACTTGGAAATTCCTTGTAGGAAAATCTGAGGGAAAGCGCCTTGTAGATAGGCCAAGAATAAGGTGGGAGAATATCAGCCATAATTTGGGGCAAGCAGATTATACAGGGGATGGTTGGAAAAATTAGCTGAGTATAGGGTTGTATGGAGAGCTTATGTCAGCCCGGCCAAGAACCTGCGGGTTCGATAGTGCCAGTGAGTTAAAGTAACAATTGTAAATTAAGATCTCCATCTTAAATTAAATCCGTTGCTTTTACTCACAACATGCATCAAGCTTCTTTCTAACAGGTGCAGGCAAACTGAGTCATGCACAACTGCTAACACTAAAATAAAATTGAAATCAAAGCGAAATCCTTGAAACGTTCACTCACAACTAAATCGGCACAAGTGTCAGGAAAACACTCATTACCGTATTTCCATCTCGCACGACAATATTTAAATTTGGAGCACAAGCCAAAATCCTACGGAGGGGAAAACAGTGAGATGTCTTCTGCACAAGAAATGACTAAATAACAAGACTGGTGTCAACTTTTTAAATACAATAAACAAGAAACTAAAGGCTCACTAATTTTAATATCATAAAAACGATTTTTGAAATTTGTCTTTATAGACTCACATAGGTTGTTTGAGCATATAAGCAGAAATCATTAAGAAAAAAAAGGGGGAAAAAAAAACATGGTAAACGATAAGAGAGAAAAAATAAAGCGTAAAAATAAAGAGAAAGAACATGCATGTAAAAGAAATATATTTGAAATTTGAAAAAAAAAATTGAACGTTATTTTTTTGAAGGAATTAAATTAACTGCATACTAAATAGATCCTAATTATAAAACAATAACATAAATATGTTAACTGGCAATTTATACTAATGACGAATGTGGTGCTTATATATCCTACGCCTTGGTGGGGGGAAGAATACCTAGATACTCTATATAATTAGAATCAGCCATATACTTCAAAAACTATAACTGGGGTTTCTTTACATTCATTAATGATACTAGTTTTTAAAACGAAGTTCCCAATTCTCATAACTTATCATTTATTTGATTTGGCACGAGTTTTCTTCATGCGAAAATGTGAATCGTAAAATGGAGAACTTTATGGCGATGCGTACGAAATGAAACTGATATTGCAGATAAATAATGTGTCTTTCACATGCGTACCACCGCTTATCTCTTTCATTTACGCACACTTCAAAGTACATAGAACCAATGTTAACATTTCTCTCTTTCGTGCATTTTTACGATTTACAAGCTTTGATATAACTCCACCCAAACACTAACATATGTTTTAAACCCATCAATGTTGTTGAACGAGCTACCACTTTCAGAAGAAAAAAACTTCTCTCATAGATCATAAATCTACATGAAATATAAAACTGTGATTTCACAGCCAGAGAAAGAATTCTGAACATCCAGGAAAGTAGGGAAAGAAAAAAAAAATACAGCAACGGAAAGACCGAGCAAAAAGAATACGGAAGGGTGGTAAAATTCATAGTGAAACAATTATAATATATATATATATATATAGTCCATCGCTGTGGTCTCGAGGTAGTGTGCTGCCTTGTCATGCAGCGGGCCCTGGTTCGATCCCTGGTCGGGGCAGTTTTTTTGGGTAAGATTTTTATCGGGGTTTTACTTCACCTGTAAGACAAATGTCAGGAAAACTTTAAAGCCCAAACGGTCCCCAAAATCATATGGTCATCATCATCCTTATCATTATCATCATCCTTCACCGGTGTGGAAAGCAACGGGAAGCTACCACATCTACCATTCCCTAGTATAGCATGAAAATGCTATGATTGCATTGAAGGACCTGCCTTCGGGCAGAATTACTATGGATGGATATATATATATATATATTTTAATTTATTTATTTATTTAATTTATAGTTTGCAGAGTTCGTAGCATTCCCTTGTCAACGTCATAAAACATATACATTGTTGTGTTTGCTCAAGTTTTCTGCTCTGGCAGAAACTAGAAAATATGTTGAATTTTAATTTGGACTACGGTAACGGAATTTCCTATTTTAATAAATTGTGGAAATTATTCATTAAAACATCTATTATATTCTTCCTATTTTCTTCCAAGTTGAATTCCATAATTTAATAATTATTATCAGAGATATATACACTAGTGAGATGTGGTGGTATTGCCATCTCTAATCTCGTGAAAAGCTATAGAGTTATTTTTAATTGCATTAGTAAAGTACCATTTTTAGTACACCTATATAAATTATGTGCAATACTGAAATGTCTACTGGGTTCTTTATTTATAACCTAACGGACACGTGGCGTTTTGCCTGTGGGCAGTTGGGTGGGCCACAGCCGGTTTTGCTCCTACATAAACTCCGCACATAAAGCATGTATAAAAATCTTACCTTATAAAAGATGCTGGAAACGTAGTCCACCCTCGGCTAAACAGGCATTATAAAGGGGAAAACACATTCTGATTCACTTGATTAAGTTGGGCCACTGAAATGTTTCCAATTTCATTTCTAATATTTTGTTTTAGTTCTTCGAATGTATGAGGATTTGTCTCGTAAATTTTGTCTTTAGGTTACCTCACAAGTAAAAATCACAAACTGTTAGATCAGGGGAGCGAGAGGGCTACACACCAGCACTAATCACTCTATCTTCAAACACTTCCCTAATTCTATTCATGGACTCCTCTGCTGTATGAGCAGTAACAGAATCTTGTTGAAACCACCTATATGATTTCTCTTCTTATGTTAGTTCACGAACAAATGGGGTCAAAATGTAATTTCGGTACTTCTCTGTATTTACAGTCTGCTCGTAAAATATTGGACCGTTTATGCGTCTAGCGCTAACAGAACACCAAAATCCAACTTTCCGATCATAATGAAGGATTTTTTTAATGCGATGTGGATTTTCAGATCCCCCAGTACCGATTGTTATGAGTGTTGACACGACCATTTAGGTGGAACCACGCCTCGTCGGAAAAGAACAGAAACTGTGGATCAATTAACCCGTCATTCACTGATGAAAGAAACCACTCACAATAATGCATTCATGATACTGGGTCACCTTGTTTTAAACAATGCACACGTGTACACTTATAAGGTTTTAGTTTTAATAATTTAGTTGCTCTATGTGCAGAAGACTCCGAAAAGACTCCTGTTGTGTAAGTTTTCTGCATTCACCTATTTTTTTGATCGGTCTCTTTGATCCAAAAGTTTTCTTAAGCAGTTTATTCTCAAATACTCGTAAACTTCTCCCCTAACTTAGCGTAATAGATAATGTTTCGCATATATCTAAACGGAAAAATACATCCCATTAATACTGACGATGTTTAATTCCTATCAAATTGTAACTACTCGTATATCTGATGGAGTGTCGGTTACATAGGCCCTATAAAAAAAATCAGGACAAACAAGTTCCTCGGTCTCGGAAGAAGTTGTAATACGTTTAGAATCGTCAATGGCGACAACAAAACAAAGAATTTCATATTAACATATGGAAATGCCACGTCACCAGTTTTGAGTGATATGGGGCAAGTGTTTGTTCAAGTTACAAAACATGCGATACATCTAAAACCAAATCCTTGCTTGTGGTAATTCAAGCATATCTTCTTCAGTTCCGTGTATTACAAATTCATTTCCATGAATTTTACATGAACTAGCAAATTTTAAATTCAATATCATCTTCAAACAGTTCTCGATAACAGACTCCTGAAAATGCCAGAACCTCTTAATCAACATAGCATGCAATACAACTCTCTAACACACACTCTCTCTTTCTCTCTCTCTCTCTCTCTCTCTCTCTCTCTCTCTCTCTCTCTCTCTCTCTCTCTCTCTATCTCTCACATTATCTAGCTATATATCTATCATCTATAATGGCGTAGCCCAATGTTGAGCCATAGCCTTTCCCTTGCCAGCAGTCACTAGACCAAGGTAATTTGCTTATAGATGCCATGAATGACATGTGGGTGCTATACAACGAACGCCAAATTATATATAATTTAAAACGAGCGAATAGTCACAACCACTTCATACCGAGTAATATGGGTTTATTAATTTCTATAAGTTAAGTTACTTTGTAATAAATTTCAGCTGCTAAGGTTCCTGTGGATTTCCGAGTTCTGTTGTGTCGTCATTGTCCCACCTCATTTCAAAAAACGTTAAACTGAAAATATATAAAACTATTATTCTACCAGTTATATTATATGTCTGCGAAACATGAAATGAGATTACAAGTTTTTGAGAAAAAAGTTCTTACGAAAATTTTGAACCAAAGAGAGATGAACAGGCACGTGAATGGAGAAGACTACATAACAATGAACTACATAGTCCTTATAGGAAGCCAGATATAATAAGAACAGTTAAGTCTCATAGACTGCGATGGGCAGGACATGTTGCGCGATTGGGGAATGAAAGACGTGCATGGAAGCTTCTTGTAGGAAAGCCAAAGGGAAAACGCCCAGTTGGTAGACCAAAAAAGAGGTGGGAGAACAACATTAACTATGATTTGAGGGAAGTAGATTATACAGGGAATGATTGGAAAGCATTAGCTCAGGATAGGGTTATATGGAGAGCTTATGTACGCGCGGCTATGAACCTACTGGTTCAATAGTGCCAGTGAGTAAGTAACTATACATGGTCCCGTCTTACGTTTGTTCCCATTGCTCCCGTCCCTCGTACATGCAAGTGTTTCAATAATGTCGTCTTGCACATGTAGGATCCGCTAGCCCAGTATTATTGTTATTATTGTTATTATTGTTATTATTATTATTATTATCATTATTTACTAATTTTTACTGACAAAAACAATCAAAATCAACTCATGCAAATGTTGCATCATTTTTAGTTAAAGCATCTTGATATATGACACATATTTTAAATACTTACAGCTTGTTTTCTTCCCTTTGTACAAGAGACCACGTTTCACACCCATTAGAATACCCTATGTAGTTTGTAGTTTTATAAACTTTAATTAATACTGTTTAGACATAAGCAGATTATTAAACAAGGATATGAATTACGGAGTTCATAATTAACTAATTCACTATCGCTATCGAACGCTATGGTTCATGAGCGTGTGGATATAAAGTCATTCAAATACACCTCTCCTGAGATAATGTTTACCAATCATTCCCTGTATAATTCATCTCCATGGTTTATGTTATTCTCCCAACTCATTCTCGACCTACGTGCTGGGAGCTTTTCATATGATTTTCCTACAAGAAGTTTCCATACTACTCTTTCATTTCCCATGTGTTCCACATATCCCGCCCATTGCAGTCTAAGATACTTAACTTTACTTTAAACCTGGTTTCCTCTAAAGATCCATCCATAGTAATTCTGCCCGAAGGCAGGTCCTTCACTACAATCATAGCATTTTCATGCTATGCTTGCAGCTTACTAGGGAATTGTGTAGGTGTGGTAGCTTCCCGTTGCTTTCCACACCGGTGAACGATGATGATGATAATGATAATGGTAAGGATGATAATGATAAGGATGATGGCCATATGATTTCGGGGACCGTTTGGGCCTTACAGTTTTCCTGACATTTGTCTTACAGGTGAGGAAAAACCCCGATAAAAACCTCACCCAGAAAAACTGCCCCGACAGGGGATCGAACCCGGGCCCGCTGCGTGACAAGGCAGCACGCTACCTCGAGACCACAGCGGTGGACCCCCTAAAAATAATGCAGCTCAATGCTATGTAGTTTTCTCCATTCACATGTCTGTTCAGCAAGGTTTGACAAACATTCTCCTAAGTACTTTATACTGAAATACTCGTACATTCTTCTTATTCTTCTTCATTGGGTACTACAACTTCTTAGAAGTTTTGACCTTCTCAACCATTTTCAACAAACAACAAAAACTAAACAAATAATAAGCACATGTGAAATGAAAATCTTAAGAACCATTCAGGGGAAAACATTATTTGATAAAATACACAACACAGAAATGAGGGACAAATGTCATATTCAAGACATAACCAAATTTATTATAGATAGAGTAGATAGACGAAAATATTGGAAGAGTCATATAGAAAGAATGGAAGACAACCGACTTGCAAAAAGAGCTAAAGAAGATAGACCAATGGACGGGAGAAGAACAAGAGGAAGACCAGCCAAGAGATGGATAGACAGTGAATGCACATCCAATACGTCTTCCTCCGAGGAGTGATTTTGGAAATAAACAGGATGAAAATCCTACAAATTATGATTAAGAAGAAGAAGAACTATTTTCCGCCATTCGTTTCATTTTTTAAAATTAGATTTGGCCAATTCCTTATTTATAGCTTTCTTACATCTTCAATTACGTCATCTTTCCACTTATACTTGGGTCTACCTCTGGTATTCGTAAATGACTAAAATAATTTTTCATCTAATCAGTAAAAATTAATTTTGAGGGAAACTGAAGAATAACACCCGATCGAACTTCGGAGTTTTCAAATTCTAATGAAATAGAACTTTGGTCGGAGGTATTAGAGGTATAAAACTAACTAACTCACCAGCACTATCGAACCCGTAGGTTCATGGCCGCGCGGACATAAGCTCTCCATATATCTCTATCCTGAGCAAATGTTTTCCAATCATCCCCTGTATAATCTACATCTCTCAAATCATGTTATTCTCCCACATCATTCTTGGTCTACCAATTGGTCGTTTTCCTTCTGGTTTTCCTACCAGAAGTTTCCAGGCACCTCTTTCGTCCCCCATACGTGCCACGTGTCCTGCCACGAGACTGAACTGTTCTTATTATATCTGGCTTCCTACACATATCATATAGTTTTCTCCATTCACCTGTCCATCTCTTTTTGGTCCAACAATTTTCGTAAGATTTTTTTCTCAAATACTCGTAATCTCCTTTCCTCCCTTAAAGTAAGAGTCCATGTTTCGCATCCATATAATATAACTGGGAGAATAATTGTTTTATATATTTTCAGTGTCCCGCGCCGTAGCCGAGCGGTTAAGGTAGGAAGCCTTGGCGCAGAGCTACGGGACTTGCGCTGGTTCGAGTCTCCATGGGGGAAGAAATTTTCTCATGGTATTTCGGCCAGTATGGGACCGGTGCCCACCCAGCATCGTGAGGCAATTGGGTAGCTACAATAAGTAGCGGCTCCAGGTTGAGGAACCAGCTATAACGGCTGGGGGACTCGACATGCTAACCACATGTCACCCCTACACTGGCTGTTGATCATCTACCTCTGTGATTGACACATGTGGATGTGAAGGCCAGCAGCCGGCTGGTAAAAGGGCAACCGCTGAAAAGTGGAAAGACCCTCAATCGGAATATATTTTCAGTTTAACATTTTTTTAAAGGAGCTGGGAAGACAAGAGTCCCTGTAATACATAATAGCATTACAGGTACTGTCTTCCCAGCTCCTTTAAAAAATTAAAAGTATATCAATGGAATAAACCAGTGTGATGATTAAAATAATAATCTAGAAATGAAAGCCTACATGTAAAAACTATTTAAAAAACTTAATATTTTACTACTCGTAATATTTTCAAGAGCATATTCTGCTGCGAGAACTGTTGGTCTGGTTATACGAGCCCAAGTTATAAACACATGGGTGCGCGAATGTAAATAATGGCTCTTGAAATTGTAATTCATGAACTAGTTGCACTGTAACTGAATTAGCACGTGTATTTGAAGCAAATGTTTTAAAAAAGATATATGAATGAATGTTACATCGGATAAAATCAATACCAACTTCAGGCCTTGTAACAAATATAGCCACGTGTTACAGTACACTTGTTCCTTTGCTTTCAATCTTCGGAGGCGAGAAAGTAGCGTCTCTTGTTTACTAACGTTACGCTCAAAAAGATCATTTCATATACAGTATCCAGTGAAATGGAAACTTTTCAAAAAAAGAGGGACAGCATATTAGAAAAGAAACAGGGCTAGTATCTGATATTTCCATGCTATTAACTCTGTGTCCTAAATAATCGAATATTTTATTTAAAAGTATTTTTTAACATCTCAGATCATTAACGCCGCAATTAAAAGCTGAACGTAAAAGGGCCGAAAGAGTCTGCTAAGAGGGTTCTTATTTCAGATTTTCGCAAGGTGAAGGTAAGTGATCCTACTACAGGCCATAGGAAACCCTTAGAGTAGTAGGATGTTAGGGCTCCCAGGTTTTCTAAACAATCGGCCAGCTTGATGACAGCCGTGTTGTCAGCCCTGCGTAGATGCCGATTTCTATTTTATTGTTGTTATCTACCGGAAACCTACAAACAATGCTCTTGCCATAAACAAAAAATCGACACACCCTTTTCAACAAAAAATAAGTACATTTGACAGCTTAATCAATAGAGTGTTAAAACGTCCATTAAGCAAAGACAATTACCTATATTCAAGAACTCAACTACATTAAATATATGGCAAAAACCAATGACTACAATGAACAAATCATAAATAAACAAAAAAGAAAGAACAATATATCCAACATAACTAAACTTGAAAGAGAATCTGATAACAAGAAAACATGGATAACACTTACATATACAGGAAAAGAAACGTCAAAATTAGCCAATACACTAAAGAAAGCCGATAAAAACGTAGAAATGGCATACAGAACTAATAACAAACTAAATAACATAATAAACAATAACATGGAAGAAAATAACATTTTCAACAGCAAAGGAGTATATAAATTGATATGTAAGGACTGCAACAAATTATAATAGGAAGAACAAACAGAAGTTTTAACATCAGATTTAAAGAACATTTTCGAGACTTTATTCATGCAGAAGGAAAATCAAGCTATGCAAAACAGGTTATCCATGAAGGACATCGCATGTTAAATATTGAAACCACCCTAACAGTAATGCACAGAGAAAATAATCCAGCGAAGATAAACGTACTCGAGGGGATGGAAATCATGAAAGCAGTTCACAACAAAGGCCATCTGATAAACGAAAACGAACCCAGTACATGTAACCCCCTCTACCAGATCTTCAGTGAAACACCAGTTTTGAATCCTGCAGATGATGGGACAAGTCCGGAAGGCGCTACAGTTAAATAACTAATTAAGTTGAGGAGACGGACCTTTCAGGTGAATATTCCATAATTTTATATTTTAAGTAGTATATTAGCTTATCATCTCCTGTCGCCACAATGTCGTGTATCAGAAGTTATCTAGAGGCCCTCTAATTTTATATCAAGGATACGATACTATCGCCTAAAAAAACTAATTTGAAAATGTATAAGTAACACTCCATTTATATTTAAATTAATACATATCCTTTCCGTTTTAGAATTCAATAATTATATGAAATATTGAACCGTTATGCAATAAAGATTTAATATATGGTCGTGAAGCCTAAGGATAGGTGTTCCTGTATTAGAGTAAATTCAGGTGGTAGTTCCTAGTTTAATTTTACAGATTCCTACTAAAAAACAAATGATATTTTTGAAATTTCAGCTGAAGATTGGCAATGAAAGAAAATGTGTCTTCTCCTACCTGTTGTAGCCACTGAAGCAGTAGACTGGAGGTGGCATGATCTGGTGGTGGAGGCAAAGGGGGCGCATGTTGAAGCACAGTGACGAGCTGCTCCACGGCTTCCCCCAGAGACAACCCTGCGGCTCCCGGTGTGGCTGGATCAGGTGGCTCAAATCTCGCGCCTGTCGACCAAATAACACCAATTCTCAACACCAACAATAATCTCAACTGAGTCATTTAAAATTGCAATACAAATTATTATATAAAACTTTCCTCATTAGAGGATTGCCTCAAGGACAAAGTAATACAGACAATTTTTGTAATTGATGAAATACATTTTGTAAATATATTTTAAAAAATTCAACTTGTAGGCCTAATTGAAGTATACATACTATAAAGTAATTTTGTAAATATGGTTTCTTAAAATTGAAATTGATCCTCTAATGACAGCGATGGCAATTCTAGAAAGATACACCCTATCCAAATCTAAGGAATTCCAAAATTCTAAATTGGCTAAGAATCCTGGTATAGTACATCTTGCCCCGATCATCAATCCTAACCACATCCAGCACTACGAATATATACAATATAATGCCACTTGTTTTTCCGACAAATTACTGTACACATAGTTTGGAGTACCTTCGATTTGCCACTTCTGGTATGACACATGCCTATATGTTCAAAAGAATGCTTTTTTGCACGATAGTGCCATCTGTCTTACTTACAGGAATGGCGACCAGGACTGAAAGTTCAATTTTCTAAATTTCGGAGTTGCCATCCTACAAATAACTAAACAACTATGCTGTAATATTATAAAGTACCTGCCTACGGCGGGAAGTAAAACTACTGTCCTTTATCTATACTACGTACCATGTATATACAAAACTATATCCAAAAGCCAGTGTTAATATACATTATACGAAACAAATCACTGCATTTTAAATGATCTGAACTTAATTTGAAACAACATTGAAAGTTGACTTAATAAATATAGTAGTTCTACCGTATTCAATTCTTCTCTACTGAAAATTTTAGGCATTTTAGATGTATGTCCAATATTCTTCTTTTTGAGGAAGCTAACTAGTATGACAAAATCTGCAATATTGATACCTTCTTTTAAATTTATCATCGTTTTTAGCATTGAATATTCCGACCACAAACTCGCTGGATACTTTAAATGTTTCACTCCTGAGCACGAAATAAGCAACGATATTTTTTTTCATTTACACCACAATTCTTCCCCTCCAGCCACTTTCTGAATGAAATGTATGTTTTTGATATCATGATTTAGACTTCTCTGTCACTAAAGAAGCACACCCAACTTCCCAAACTTGTTCAATTTCGTCATTTTTATTACCATCATTCATACCTTCCGCCAATGTATGCCTCATTGGTGTCACGGCCTGCTATAGTCTCAAGTAAATTATTTTCGAATTTAGCGTATATTCATTGGCCAGGCTGTTAACGTCAGCCAGTTGTTTACAATGAAGGCAAATATTTCTAACAAAGATAATATTATTTTACTATTATTTATTGTTTTGAAAACACCATCGTGTAAAAAATAATGTACAACACACGTTTGTGAAGTATTTTACAGAATCTCTGAAATTAAGAACCTCGCTATCGCTCGGTTTTTAATCATCTCCTCGCTTCTGTAAAAACCACTTCCCAACCTCGCATTGTAATATATTATTACCTAATTTCCCATCAACATTTCGACATTGTCACGATACTCTATAAAAATTGACAATTTTACTTAAGAAAATGTATGGTAAATGAAAATTCCTTCCCAAAAAAAAAGGGTGTAACCATCAATGTCTGTGAAGGTGATTTTAATGTATTAAAATGAATGAAATATGCCTGTTATTTATGTAATATTCCCAAGTTTCAGTAAACAGCATACTGCTACGTATTTACCACATGATTTGGCATAGCTGAAAAATAGTGTACAGTCTAAAATATTGTCACGAGAATTTCTGGTTACACTCTTATTCGAGGGAGGTCTTCAACTAATGCGTATTAAAATATAAATATATGTTTATTTAGCATTGCATTTGTAATTGGTATCCAAACTGTGATATTATAGTCCCTAACCAGAATGATGCTTGTAACATTGGAGGCTTTCGTGGCCGGTGCATTTCATGTTAAACTTGGCTTTTTCCCAGGCATTGTGTCCATGTTTTGGAGTTCACTTCCTCGAAGTTTCGTTTACAGCTGCGGCAGCTTACATGTCAACATCAGTATAAGACAGTTAACCAATTGAAGATATCTGCCGTAGACCAAACCTTGAGGAAATGAGCAATTACAATGCGATCAGTATAGCATTGGACAGCAGACGCAGGGATTTCACTGTACACTACTGACGCACTTGCGGCGGGGAACAGACAGCGTAGGATAGCAGTGATAAAACCACACACATTTTCATAACTATTTTACAATTTGTCGTACTTATCAACTTTACTGAAGCAGGTGCTGGAACTGTCCACCTTCGTCGTTCATACATTTTTGACACCTCTTTATAAAATTTGTTGTACAGATTATGGGCTGTTGAACGTGATAGAATTTTTTAACCCAGGAAGTGTTTCAAAAAGTGTTCGTACTTAGCTGGCAGACTGAGTTAACAAATATTGATCATAAATAAATACACGTTGTTCAGAAGAAAAATGATTAGCAATTATACAGTTTACACTTATGCGCACGTCATTCAGTTTATATTAAGCGAGCGAGCACCTCATCTACCCGAGGCACACAATCTAGCTGCGACCATGAATGTTCTCGTATACTGCTGAGTTAGCGCACATTTCAAGTCATACTGCTGAGTCAGCGCACATTTCAAGTTCCGTGTCTGCATGTGTAAGCCTTCGTCATCGCACAGCACAAACCCAACACCGCGTCTGCTGTCCAATACTATACTGATCTTACTGTACTAGACTACGGCCACAACATACGGAAAAAGCCAAATTTGATACGAACCTTTAGTAACGTATAGTATCGTATTCAAGTGTGAATTGTCAAAATGTACATTTTTTTACAATTCCAACATAAAGGCGGCTCCGCGGCGCAAGCAGTTAGACGCTTGCCTCTCACTTCTCGAGTCTCGAGATCTAGTCTCGGTCACTCAATGTGGGTTTTGTGAACGAAACGGAGCTTCAGCAGGGTTTTCTCGGGGTTTCTCCCGTTTCTCCTGCTAGAAATTATATTCCACCATTTCTCCATACTAATCTCATCCATTTCGTTTCATTTCGTTCATCCGCCCCTGTGACGATACGTCAGAGATGGTCGACAGGCACCCTTGTAGTTCATAGACCTCTATAAATATAGGGGCTTCATTTCATCTCATACCTCGACTCGATCTGAGTTGAACACTAGTTGAGGATATTTTTTATATTTATTTTAATTCCAACATAAAAATTGAACAATCTTAAAAAGTTTTCATAGATAAAAGAATTGCATATTTCTACTCAGAATATCATAATGGTATGGTTGATCAGGAGTTTTTCGTTAACAATGTACTTTATTAAATTTCGACAATTTACACGATCGTTAAAAAATAACTAATAACTTGTCGCTTGTTTTTGACATTTTTACTAAAATAATTTAACTCCGTCGAAAGTTTTTGGTTCAGATTTCTGATATAATGTCTCTTCTTAAGTGTCTATGTTTCTTTATCAGAGCTTTCGATTCTTCAATAGATCTGTTCTAGATATTCCTAAAGTATTTTGAGGCCTCATTATTTTTGTTTCATAATGACATTTTCAGTCGCATGACCAAGTCCCAACCTGGAGGAACAAAAGGTGCCCTTTTTTTAAATCTAGATCACCATCTTCGATCTGTTCAGCTAACAGTAGCCAAGCTATTATCGCCTCACTATGATGGTTGTCCAGCGGCTCGCTTTGTTTCCCCGCAGCTGTTATATTTAATTAAATACACAGATGCCCACTACCGCTACTATAATAATTCTGCATGTTGATCATTGTTAAGCATTTTCGCGCAGCACCTGCTTTTATATAAACGAACAATCATCACAGTGAGGCGATGATACCACCGATAGAGCTCTCAGGATCATTCAACCTAATAAACCTCATTATAGGTCAAAGTTGAAATGCCTTGAAGTGGGGGAATAATCCACATACCTGCTTCATATTGACTACCCGCAAATAAAAAAAAATTACTTCTGACGTTTCTAGTGGCGCACATGTTAATATAAATTAGAGTAAAAGTTACAAATATTACGTTCCCCTTCATCCCTCGGGCAAAAATTTCAGCAGACGAACAACAATTTAGAGCTAATTGTAACAAGTCTCTTCATCGGTGAAAACAGAAAAGCAAGTGAAAAATAATGGTTGAAGTAAGTTGGCAGCAGGTGAAACAAAGATCAAAAACAGACTTATAGAAATGTCAAGAGTCCCTTCTTTTGGTGCTTGGACTGTAGTCGCATTATTGAGTTTTCATAGAAAAATTCCGGGGAAAAAAACTAGTTCGATAAAGAGAGGAGTGCGTGAAGTTAGTAAAGAACAATGGAGATGCGAAACTTGTCCTGGCTGCGGGAGTTTTAATTGTGACCCAATTCCTACACTTCACTGGTTAACAATGTGCTCTTTTTTCTTTGTTTCGCTTGACTGAAAAATCCACGTAGGTAATTGTAATGACACCGAGTGCCACGTCAAGTTGCTTAAATGTTGTAATTATGTCCTCTAACGAACGTTTAATCTACCTTAAAATTCTACAATTAACAATTTACGTAATACAATAATTTCAAACTTATATCACCCAAAATAAGGTTAATTCATAGTAGCTTACTTACTTACTCACTGGTACTATCGAACCGGTAGGTTCATGACCGCGCGAACATAAGCTCTCCATACATCCCTATCCTGAGCTGTTTTCCAATCGTTCCCTGTATAATCTACTTTGCTCAAACCATAGTTAGTTATCTCCCACCTCATTCTTGGTCAACCAATGGGCGTTTTCCCTCTGGTTTTCCTACAAGAAGCTTCCATGAACTTCTTTCATTCCCCATACATGCCACATGCCCTGCCCATTGCAGTCTACGAGACTTAACTGTTTTTATTATACCTGGCTTCCTATAAAGACCATGTAGTTCACTGTTAAGTAGTCTTCTCCATTCACCTGTCTGTTCATCTCTCTTTGATCCAAAAATTTTCCTAAGAAATACATAGTAGCTTAGAGTGTGTTAATACTGATTCAAGGTATCCTAGATTCGATTTCCGGCTAAAAATATATATTTTTTAGTATGTGGTCTAGAGACGATCAACTCATTCACGAGAGGGAAGTTTAATCGTAATAATGACATGAATGGAGAAGTGCCGAAATTCTATAAAAAAAACACATTAAGGTTGGGGAAAAGCGTCAATTTAGCCACATGATATCTTGCATTGTCATCTGTTAGCCATCTAGTCGGCCTTGCCTATTTAAGATTAGTCGTGCCACAGATTCTTTTTAACCTTTGCATGGTAATTTAAGTCGGCTGTGGCCGACTAGTGGTTATCCTCCTTGCCTCTGGTCCTGAGAATCGCGGATTCAATCCCAGCCGGGTTCGATGGATTTTTTTAGGATGGAAAAATCCAAGGAGCAAGTCCTGCGGGACGGACTTTAAGCATGGGTCCCGAGTCTGAAAATTTTCAGGGTTGTAAAAGATCCTTAAGTTTGTATAAAAAAAGCTTCTAAGAAAAATTTACCGACTTCAACGTCCTAATAATTCCTTAGTTGCCGGCTAGATGTCTCATTGAGTCGGTATGGTGACCGCATGCCATTCATGACATACATGGTCAAATAAGGTAATTAAATTAACTTGGTCTAGTAACTCTTAACAAAGGAAAGATTATCGCTCAACATTGGGCAATGCCATTATGGACATTATAGATGGTGATTTAAAAAATTTATATTTTTATATTTTTGCATAGTTTTTATGTAACGTAAAATTAGATAAACTCATCTGTCTCAAAGAAAATCATTTAAAATATAATTGCCATATTTACAAAATTGTGCAGCGTTATTTCAAGCATGGTTTAATTTCAAGTAGTCCAATACCAAGAAAAATAAATATAATATATTCTACACAAACAAATGTTTGTTCCGATATAAAAGTATTTTATTGCTAATAACTCCCTTGAAAATGTTATACACAAACATCTTTGACGATTGTTTTCATACATGCGCATTTTAAGTATATAATATGGTAAAAATAAACAAAACTTTTTATAGACTCTGGATCTAAATGTTGGTAAGGTTAATTTCAGAAAACATATTTTTGTGCAGGAAATTATTTATGGATTAGATTAATAATTGTGGACAATACGATAATACATATGTATCAGTCTACAAAAAGCCAGAAAAGGATAGCCGTGTTTCGGAACTACGACCTGTGCGTCACAAGTGCAATGTCTTTGGCTGTAGAGTCGCCCGTTGTACGGAGGCTGGCGATAGCAACCGCTGATAGCCTAGTTCCCGGTAAATCGAAAGCAAAACCCCTTGCTGAACGTCGGTCGGCGAAGCGATAGCAACCGATGATACCCCCGCAGCCAATTCAGTATAAATATACAACCTTACTTACTTACTTACTCACTGGCACTATCGAACCCGTAGGTTCATGGCCGCACGGACATAAGCTCTCCATACATCCCTATCCTGAGCTAATGCTTTCCAATCATTCCCTGTATAATCTACTTCCCTCAAATCATAGTTAATGTTGTTCTCCCACCTCATTCTTGGTCTACCAACTGGGCGTTTTCCTTCTGGCTTTCCTACAAGAAGTTTCCATGCACGTCTTTCATTCCCCATACGCGCAACATGTCCTGCCCATCGCAGTCTACGGGACTTAACTGTTCTTATTATATCTGGCTTCCTATAAAGACCATGTAGTTCATTGTTATGTAGTCTTCTATACAACCTGCAATGAAAATGACCATCCTTAAAAACCCCCAAGTCCTTCAATCCACACTATCCTTTGTAAACACACAAGTTTCTTCAAGAACATAGACTGCAATATCTGAACACTACAAGAAAAATCTTTGAGACCGACTAGCTTAAGCAACCCTTCAAAGAAGACTTCTACCTGAAGAAGAAAAACTGTTTAGAGGAGCACTCTTCACAGCAAGCAGACAAGTTACGCCACACCTTCACTACAAGCACCTTAAGATATTGGGTCAAGACCTTTATAAGGTCGGTACCAATTCTCAAACTTCAATATTTGCTCTAGACTATGTACAATTGCGTAAAATTAAAAAGAAAAATAATCACGTACCTTATCACATGAGATGTTGGAAAAGTTGTCCTTCGTCCACACATTTCTGACATCTTTTAAAGGAAATGTGTATTTTCACGCATTATCTTCCGAAATATAGTAAATATTTCACTTGCTTTCAATTTTTCCAATGTGTGAGGGTTCAGTGAATACACTTTATTGTTCATAAGTGCTCCCGTAGATAAAATTCGCAAACAGATCGGGGGATCGTGGATGCCATGAATCTTTTACTAATGATCCTAGATTAAAAAAATTCCTGAATTAAATTTAACATCTCGATAGCTGTATGAACCATGGCAGTCTTGTTGGAAGTACTCTGATTGACATTCAATATAAATTAACTGTTCACAGAATAAAGTGGGTGCCGGTACTTATGCTAGCCCTGTATCTCTGTGCATAAATGGTAATTTAAAAATATATAAGCCCTATAACCTTATGTAGTTACGTATTTACTGCAAACCAAACTCCGATCTTCTCACCATGTATTGTGTAAGTAATCGAGGCATTATGTAGGCCTAGTCCACCGCTGTGGTCTCGAGGTAGTGTGCTGCCTTGTCACGCAGCGGGCCCGGGTTCGATCCCCGGTCGGGACACTTTTTCTGGGCGAGGTTTCCATCGGGGTTTTTCCTCAACTGTAAGACAAATGTTAGGAAAACTTTAAGGCCCGAACGGTCCCCGAAATCATATGGACATCAACATCCTTATCATCATCACCATCATCATCCTTCACCGGTGTGGAAAGCAACGGGAAGCTACTACATCTACAATTCCCTGGTAAAGCTGCAAGCATAGCATGAAAATGATATGATTGCAGTGAAGGACCTGCCTTCGGGTAGAATTACTATTGATGGATGTAAGCCTAAACTGTAGCACAGCACTAATAAAGAAATCACATTTATTTCTTCTTTATTAGGAATTTTTCTGCAATACAGGGTAGTTTTCCTACAACCCATTGTAAATTTTACTCCTCTATACATCCCTATTCTCTGCATCGCTCTCTGTTAATCCTCTCGACACCGTACCACTATGCACTTCTGTTGCCCTCCGTTTCAACATTTAATATCATCATAGGTATCATGTCATTTGACATCCTCTTTACGTGGCCAAACAACTTTAGTCTTCTTTTTCCAAACACTTGTAGAACATCTTTCTGAACATCCATAATTTCTCTGATTTTAGTATTGCTAATTTTGTCTCTTCTTGAATTTCTAGAAACCTTCCTCCAAAAGTCAATCTCTGTCACCAATAGTTTATGTGCTTGCTCTCTGCTTAATGTCCACATTTCCGCACCATACAATAGTATACTGCCCATCAATGAGCTATAAATATTTTCTTTTAGTTTCATTAGGAATGTGTCTACTCCGCAGCACCGAATTATTGTTTTACTCCCATGATTTACTTATATTTAATAAAGACTATTTAACTCATGCCATAAATGCTAGTCAATGACCAATCACGTTTCAATGAATGTTGTTTTACAACCAATGACAGTCGTGTTTCACCTCGCTCTTTATCGATTTCTCTTTACCAGCTCCTGCTTTTGTGATAAAGAAAGCTCCTCCTTTTTAATGTTCTGAACAGGTCAAAGCATTGTTTTTCTCCAACAAATACATTGAATATAGCAAATAATGAAAAGATTCCTTGATTTTACTGAGTTGTTTACTAAAAAATAAATGAATAAGCCGTAATGTTGATTTTGATATATAGTTTGATGTGTTTCATTATTTCTCCACTTGGGTGCACTATTATAATATTGCGATCTTATCTGGCAATAAATAATATGATTAAGCAGCAGTGAATGTACATAACCTCACATTTCTTATTTTTTTCAAAAATCGCCGTTTACATTAAATATACACTGCTCAAAACAATTAGAGGAACACTATGAAATATGCAAATATTTTTTCATTGGATAAAGGTACAAACATGCAATTAATAAAGTACATTATTTGTGGTTATTTATTTATTTATGTAATGCTCATGTCAGTAAAAACAAATGAATAACGCTGACAATTAACTTTTCAAATAATTCCGCTATGTAAGCAATTGAATCTTGTGCTTATTTTTCGAAGTTAAACATTCATTATATAGAGTTAGTATCGTGTATAGTCTCCACGACATTCGATGACGCTTTGGCACCTTCCTGGCATGCTCCCAATAAGATTCTGGATTTCCTCTTGCGGGATATTCTCCCATTCCTCCTTCAGAGCATCTCCAAGTTGCTGCAGAGTTTGTGGAGCTTGATGTCGGTTCCTGACCTTCCTGTCTAGAAGATCCCACAAGTGTTCAATAGGGTTGAGGTCTGGGCTGACTGCTGGCCACTCCATTACCTCAATTTCATTCCTCCTCAGGAAATCCCTGGTGGCAGCCGCAGAATGTGCCCTGGCATTATCCTGCATAAACAGAAATCCAGGGCCTACTCCAATGGCAGCAGGTACTACATGTTCTTCCAGAACGTGTTCGATATACCGGACAGCATTCAGTCGCTAGGGAACAAGTACAAGGACCGTACGATTGTTATACATAACTCCGGCCCACACCATTATGGAAGCTCCTCCGAATCTATCAATTTCCTGTACAGCCTCTGCAGAAAATCTTTCTCCTGGCCGTCCCCACACCCTCAATCGACCATCACAACGTGTAAGACGATACCTGGATTCGTCCGAGAAGAGCACAGACTCCCGCTGGTTCAGGTTCCAATCACCATGGTTTTCAGCATACGTACGCCTTGCTGCTGCCCATTTGTTAAGCGTAGTTTTTTTAACGGGCCTTTTTGGACGAATATTCTCTTTCCTTAATCTGTTCCTTATGGTTTGGTCTGCAATCCGGATTCCGGAAGCCATATGAAGGTCATTCTGCAGGTCTTTTGCAGTTCTTGTACGCTGTCGAAGAGCAGAAAGAACAACGTATCTGTCATCCTGGGGGCTTGCTTTAAATGTACGGCCCTGGCCCCGTCTTCTACAATACTGACCTGTCTCTCTGTGCCTGTTGCGTAACCTGGACACCACGGAAGGAGAACTCCCAAGCTCTCTAGCCACTTGTCGCAGAGATTGACCTTGTCGTAAAAGATGTAGAGCATGATACACTTCAAACTCATTTAAATGCCTCATTTTGTCAGAGACTTCAATAAACAAGGCAATAATCAACATTCGTCACTATAGCAACATCAGGAAGCTTACTAATTAGAAGTGGCCAGTGCCTTCCAAAATAAAAAATTTCTCTATATTTGTTATTTGAGGTAATTTCTCTGTATTTAGGCCATGGATCTTTAAAATTTGTATCCAATGATAAAATTAATAATTCAATTTACATATTGTCCAACTTTCAGCACCACAGCTTTAAAAAACAATTACTTATTCAATTTATTACAAATGTTCCTCTAATTGTTTTGAGCAGTGTATAAATATTTTAAAATAACTATAGTTAAACAATGATTTGTGAATAAACAGCTTAATTTTATTCGTTAAATAGTCCTAACAAATGCCACTCTTGATTTCCAAATTCTCTAGATAAATTCACTCCTCACTTCGTGAGCCGTAAATTTATCGATAATTTGGAAATCACTCGTGGCATTACTTATGATAAAGTGATACCACTGCAGACGTTAGGAGGTCCTTGGAGTAGTAGGAGGTTAAGGCTCCCACTGTTCTTCTAGACAATCCACAATTGATGTCAGCCAGGTTGACAGCTCTGGGTGACGGTCGCCTTTTTCGTCAGAACAAACATCTGTTACTCATATCGCTTGGAGGCTGAGTCCATCCTATGATAGATTTTATGCCAAATTACATTAAAAGGTAAAAACATATATATTTATTATTTGTGTTATGCATGACCGCCGCGGCGCAATGCTTAGTTGATACGGTTAATAATATCTGACTAGCATCTCAAAGATACAGGGTTCGATTCTCGACTATATCACAAATATATTTTGTATAGGGTCAACAATAGGGGTCAAATCAGATCCAAGAAAATAACCAAGTAGCTACTTGATGGCTAAATTCGATTAAGAAAACTAAGTTTACTTGACTGAAATACGCTAACCATGCGACTCTTTATAGGCCTACTGTATTCTGTTAGCGAGTGACAGCAACCATTTAAGTTGGCCTTGACAATTCGGAGCTGTCCAGTCAAGGATTGAGAGTATATTATTAATGCATTTAATTATTTATATATGACCGACAAAGAAATATGGTATAACACTCAACCAGTGTGATATTTGTAATATTTTCTAACGTGTGTGATTCAGATGTTAATAAAGATCATATACGGTATATGTATATTACACCCATACATTCTCATGAAATGGACAATGGTCGAGTAACTTAACCAAAATAATTTAGTTATGCTTCTTTCTCCATAGATGACAGCAAGTGACATATAGTTAGCACATCGCCTCATAGAGACACATATAAGGCAACTAAGGTATTACTTGGATGGAAATGGTAGATTAAATTTTGCTCAGAGGCTCTAATTTAGGCTTGGGGTTCTTTTACAAGCCCGAAAATTTTCAAATTCGGGATCCACGATTTAAAGTCCCTACCAGAGGACATGTCCGTTCCATATTTTCATCCTAAAAAACCATCAACCCCGCCCGAATTTGATATATATATATATATATATGGGGGAACGCCGTAGCGTAGTGGTTAAGGCACTGCGCTACAAGCCGGAAAGTCTAGGGTTCAAGTCCCGATGGGGTCAGGATTTTTAAACTGACCCAAACCTTCTGGCAGCACTATGGCCCTGGGGTCGACTTAGCCTCTAACGGAAATGAGTACCAGACGCTTGTTCTTGGGGGTAAAGGCGGCCGTCACGCAGGGCTGACAACCCGGCTGACACCAAGTGCCGATTGTCCAGAAAAAGTGGGAGCCTTAACCTCCTACTACCCCAAAGGCCTCCCGAGGCCTGTAGTGGGACTACTTTATCATATATATATATATATATATATATAGCCTACGTTATAATTTTTTCACAAGAATGCACTTTATCTACATATTTCCTGTCATAATCTGCTGTATTTCGGCGCACTTCCATATACCGGTAGTTACAATTTTCTGCACATACTTCAAAACAAATTTCTTTACAAGCGTAAAAACATCTAAATTATTTGTTGCTACTGTACTATCTATAATGGCGTAGCCCATTGTTGAGCTATTGCCTTTCCTTTGTAACGAGTTTCACTAGACCAAGTTAATTTTTAGTTGCCTTATTTGTTCATAGATATCATGAATAGCATGCGGTCAACACTTTCTCAATGAGACATCTAACAAGCAACTGAGGTATTACTAGGACGTTGAGGTCGGTACATTTTGCTTAGAGACATTTTTATTCAGGCTTAAGTATATTTTACGAGCCTGAAAATCTTCGGAATCGGCACTCACGGCTCAAAATTCTTCCCGGAAAACTTGCTACTTGGATTTTTTTCCATCCTAAAAATCCATTGATCCCGGGCGGGTTTGAACCCGCGACCCTCGGAACTAGAGGCAAGGAGCATAACCACCAGTCCACCGCGGCCAACACTACAATATTACTTCCTATCAAAATCAATCGTCAACAATGTTTTGCTAAAATATAGTAACACAAATAAAATGTGTACAACTTTTTTCACAGATCTGTATGAATATAACTGTACACCATTAAATCCATTCGCGAAAACATTTGACTGAAGAAATGAATAAAAAACGCCTAGAGTACGGAACTTCCTGAAAAAATAATTATTTCTGCATGAATACAAAATAATAAGATTATATATACTCACGTTGGGCTGAGGGCGCAGACTCGTCGCAGGGGGGCGCCTGGGGGTTGCACATGGTGAGCCACCACCAGCGAGTCATCACGACTCTACTAGCTTGTCATCACACAGTTACTGTCCACTGTTAATTGTCACTTCACAACTGTCCCACTCCATTGCTGTTTACTTCATACACTGCATACTAATGTATCATACATCACCTGCTCAAGGTTTCGCAACAGTTTTCACGGTTTAATAACGTGCTTCATACTAACAGCACATAACAATGGATGGAAATGTTCACCTATTCTAGAATGCAATAAAAATAATTACACTAACTTCGGAAGACGAAAAACCATACCAAAATCACGATTTCAGTTGAATAGCACATAACAATGGATGGAAATGTTCACCTATTCTAGAATGCAATAAAAATAATTACACTAACTTCGGGAGACGAAAAACCATACCAAAATCACGATTTCAGTTTGAATAGCACATAACAATGGATGGAAATGTTCACCTATTCTAGAATGCAATAAAAATAATTACACTAACTTCGGGAGACGAAAAACCATACCAAAATCACGATTTCAGTTGAATAGCACATAACAATGGATGGAAATGTTCACCTATTCTAGAATGCAATAAAAATAATTACACTAACTTCGGGAGACGAAAAACCATACCAAAATCACGATTTCAGTTGAATAGCACATAACAATGGATGGAAATGTTCACCTATTCTAGAATGCAATAAAAATAATTACATTAACTTCGGGAGACGAAAAACCATACCAAAATCACGATTTCAGTTGAATAGCACATAACAATGGATGGAAATGTTCACCTATTCTAGAATGCAATAAAAATAATTACACTAACTTCGGAAGACGAAAAACCATACCAAAATCACGATTTCAGTTGAATAGCACATAACAGTGGATGGAAATGTTCACCTATTCTAGAATGCAATAAAAATAATTACACTAACTTTGGAAGACGAAAAACCATACCAAAATCACGATTTCTGTTGAATAAAGCAAAGGTCGAAAGTAATTATTTTTTAATAAGTGATATAAACAAAAGGGTGCTTGAAAACGTTACAAAATGTATATGAGACCTTTAGAAGTAACAAGTCAGTTTTTACTAAATTATATTCAAAGTTGAGACACTCCATATGTGATTGTCTTAGCAGGTTTATCTTCGGCTACTAGATTTCAGCACCAGACAAATTTTTACTTATTCCATTGCCCACTCGGATTAGTACCTGCTTTAACTACTAAAATTTACACTTAACTCCAAAATTAGCAATTTGTCACTTGTACCTCTTGGCTTCTAGGGTTCTCATATGCTATAATCAATAGTAAACCAAAACTGAAAAGTGATAAACGATGTTTGATGGAGTGATATAAACAATACAGTGTTTGACGAACTTTAAATAACAGTACGTGACGGTGTGACAGGATAAAACCGTTCTTTGTGAAATGATAGAAACAGCAACGAATGACATAAAAGCAGTGATTGGCGAAGTGCAATAAATAACAATGCATAAAGAAACAGGAATAAAATCAGTTCATAAAGTCACGAAAAAAAATGAAGATGACTAATTGTCTAATGGAATCAACAGTCCTTGACGATTTAATAAAATAAGCCACTCAAAATTTTCTCAAAATTGTAAAAAGAAAATCCACGAACGGGCAGAAGCGACAGTGGTTGACAATTCGATATAAGCAAATGTACTGGTTGAAACAACAACAGAAGGAGTTGAAAGAATCAAAATAACAAAAATAACAGCGCTTAAGTAAGACAATAGCAATGAAACAGAAAACTCGAGTGAAGATAAAATTTTGAAAAAAAAAAATTCTGTTTCCAAATATATATATATATATACTAGAAGTCCCGGCCACGCGTTTCTGTGGCTAAGGTATACGTTAAAAATTTAAATTAAGTTGCTGTCTTTCAGCCAGATTACTTAAAACTAATACTTACACACGAAATTAATAATATTGAAAATAAAATAAACACTGAACACACTTAAATTATGAAATGATCAATATTTGTAATTCAATTGAATTTCGCGGTTGCAACAAAAAGCACAGCCATCTGGATCTCTCATTGTTAAATAATAAACCTTACCAAATTACCTTACACCGTCATCTGTTAGAATCGTATGGAACTCACAGATAATTACACCGCCATCTGTTAGAATCGTAGGCCCTATGGAACTCACAGATAATTATAACTCTTTGTTAAATAATAAACAAATATCCCTATTAGGTTCGTCTTCCGGGCATATAGGCCGTGGTCCAGTCGTTCTTCTACTCGACGTTTCGTCTACTGCTGCGGTAGACATCTTCAGGAGATACTGCGTGCTCTCTGTGAACTCCTCAACAGTCGGCTGCAGACTGTTGAGGAGTTCACAGAGAGCACGCAGTATCTCCTGAAGATGTCTACCGCAGCAGTAGACGAAACGTCGAGTAGAAGAACGACTGGACCACGGCCTATATGCCCGGAAGACGAACCTAATAGGGATCAAGACGCCGGCCGTGAAAGCCTACAGTTATAAATAAACAAATAATTTGCAATAAAAATAATGCGACTATAAATTTAGTTATAAACTGCCCTAAGTCTCAAGTTGGATCAAACTGCACACAGTGTGCAAAATTTTATTAAAATCGGTTCAGTAGTTTAGGATTCCATCGCGGACAAACAACGTGACACGTAATTTCTATATATTAAGATAACATCGGAAACCTTTCCAGAGAAAAAACATGTCAGTGATTGAAAATGTATGGATTTTTGAATCTATGTTATTGGCACTTTAAGGTCTTATAAAGAAATGCTTCCTCTTTATCGAATTCACGATAATTGGTCTAATGGAATCAGAATGTGTTATTAAATGTCTGACTATAAGAACTTCAATAATTATACTGTATTTACTCAAAGGAATGCCAGCATTTAAGATCGTATTAAATCACCCTTCTGTTAAAGTAGTAGGACATACAAATTTTAGCTTCAAATCAATAGAAGCAATATCTGAAGTCTTACTTCGACGTTTTACATTGGATTTTTATCATCGTGACAGTCAATGAAACCTTATATGAACAACCACTCCTGGCAATCAATTTTATCAAGTGAGAAAGACAGCCAAGTGGAATTTCTAAGTTTAACTAACTACTGACTGTCGTTTTAAGAAGAAAAAAAATCTCCAAACAAAATAGATATTTATTTCTTATCACTGTTCTCAAACTACGCACATTTTTATCAGTCATTGAAATAGTTGATGTAGAAAACAAACACTCAAAATTTTTCCAAACATGTTATTGGAAACGAGTACCAATTAATCGAGATGAAATTCTGTCATTTTCGGTCAAATATAATATATATGTATATATACTTTCTACCATTAGAGAGAGTTATTTAAGCTGCAAATCAGTTAAGTAGTGCTAAGCTTGCGCTAACTTTAGTAAGAGTTGCAAGTAAGTCTGAGAAGGTCAACACTGCATAACTCACGAATTGCATACTGTAAAATACTTCATCATTCTTATAACTAACTCGCTGGCACTATTGAACTCGGAGGTTCATGGCACGTAAATATTAGCTCTCCATATATATATATGGTATGATAAGAAAAATAAATGCCTGGACGGGATTCGAACCCGGAACTCTGAGACTGTACCTCAGCGTGTTATCCATTACACCACCAGGCGAATCCAATCCAAACACTTATTTTTTTTCTTATATATGTATTATATTCTCCATTATTACTAGATGTCGCGAGAACTCGGTCTTCACTGCCATCTGGTAGCTGACTATAACAAGTAAGCAAATTAAAGAGAATATTTTTACTTTATAGCAGTGACGCTTTATCGATGTTATAATTAAATGTTTAACATTGAGCAATGCAAGCTTAATATGGTATATATATTTCCTGAACTAATGTTTTCTAATCATTCCTTGTATACTTCACGTTCTTAAAATTATGGTTAATATTATTCTCCCATCTCATTCTTGGCCTCCTATTGCAGGTTTTTCCTATGAGAAATTTCATTTTCTACTTTTTTTTTAAATTATGTCATCTTAATTTTCCGTGAGCAAATAATAATAAGCATCAGCTTTTATTAATTATATTTTTTGTTGCTATGGAATTTCCGTAGGAGAGTAATTACTATCAGTTGTCCATAGCAACTAACGGCAATTCATGCAAAATGCACTTAATAAATGCAATATTTAATACTATAGTAGAAGCGGAAACAATATATTATATTGATGGTGTCACGGCCCACTCGATAACGAACCCTTATGTTTTAATCACCTCAATGTAATACATAAAAATGAATGTATGTTTTTCGTTGGTTTGTTTGTTCGTATTCTATGCGCGGCCATACCGTTGATCCGATTTTGATGTTTTTTTTTTTTGCAAAATGTTCAGGAGATTCCCAGGATGAACATAGGCTATAAGGAAATTGTAATACTCAACCCCTTCACCCCTAAAAATCACACTTTGTAGCGAAAAACGTGAAATAAAGTCCCCCCTATTTTGACGCTTAAATGGCTTACGCTGCCTAAACCATAATAAATACACCAAATTAATGTACACAGAATTGAATATCTAAAAAAAACTCTACAAAAAATCCGCGACAGCATATGTTTATCTTTTACGGATAACTCACAATAACCATTTTTTGTCTTTCATTGATTCCAAGAAGATCGGGATAAGTAGATTCCCGGGCAAGCGTGCTCTGACATACCGTTCATCCGATTGTGATGGGACTATTTGAAAAATGTTCAGGAGATTCCGGGGATGAACATAGGATATAAGAGAGTTGTAATACTCAACCCCTTCACCCCTAAAAATCACTCTTTGTAGTGAAAAACGTGAAATAAAGTCCCTATTTTGTCGCTTAAATGGCTTACGCTGCCTAAAACCATAACAAATACACCAAATTATTGTACACGGAATTGAGTATCTCAGAAAACTCTACAAAAAAGTCCGCGGCAGCATAAGTTTATCTTTTACGGATAACTCACAATAATCATTTTTGTCTTTCATTGATGCCAAGTTGATTTCCGGGCAAGCTTAGCAGTTCAAGGATGGTGGTAAAAAAACACATTAACATTTATTTAGGAGTAGCGGCGCACGCAGGATATTAGCAAGTATTTTATAAAAATATCCGTATGTGAATGTTCCAAAATATCCAACCAGAGTTAGTTTGCTAACCATCGTCCCCACTATACGTCACGATGAAAATATAGGAGACCGTTATCTCCTTAACCAATGATTTAAAAAATACTAGTAATGTCAATATAAAGAAAACAAGATTGACCTTTTGGGGACATATATATATATTAAAAAAGTTAAAGACATTTGTTTGCAGAGAGCTTAGAATAGCATTTACAGTGTTACGTAATAATTAGGTTTAGGTTCTTAGGATTTTTTTTGTAGACAAATTGAAGCTTTCTGAAAGAAACCAATGTGTTAGATGATGTCTGAAACTCAGATTGTGGCCAATTTTCTTTCACCTTTTGTCCCTTTTTTGTTTCTTTTTTAATAGGTTTATATAATGAACTCTGCCATTTAATTTACTTTACAATGTTCGATGTACACACACACACACACACACACACACACACACACATATATATTAGATTTACTTCTCGTCAGCTTCCATGAACGTGGGACTAGTGAATATGTCTTGCTTTCAGTGAACACAGTACTGGACAAATTTAAATACAGCACATCGGCAACAATGTAAAATGTTCGCTTTTCAATATTTAACTGAAATCAGTAGCAGCGAATTTACACATTCTAATAATAAATGAGAAAGGATGGAACCGTTTATTATATGATGTACTATTTGTGATTCATGAAACACACTGGATGATGAATAAAATATAGTCCGTATCCTACACCACATTTCTACTTGGAAGCATCAATATCTATACTTGATAAACAAAAAAACATATTTTGCCTTAGTTTAACCTCTCTCTTTACAGGTACTTTTCATGCCCAACGCCACCTGGGCCTTATAGGAACATGACAAGACGGGAGAAAATTTTGAATTCTTGAACACATATACTTTTTTTTTACCACACAAGGACATGGAAAGCCTTCCTTAATGAGTGGTCAGCTCAATCCCAGGGCCTCCTCCGAGGCAATACGAACATTTTAGACAAGATACTCAATTCTATCAAATACTCATGCTAAACAAGTTTAATATGATACTGTGTGAATGATTATGATGGCCAGATGATGTTCAGGGACTATTTGGGCCTTAAAGTTTCCTGACATGGTAAGGAAAAACCTCGAAAAGACGTCATCCAGGAAACTTGTCCCGAACCCGGACTCATTGCGTCTGAGGCAACGGTGTTGCCACATGATCACAGCTGTGAACTAGAAAAAATGAATTTGCTTTACAAATACTAGCATTTTATTGTTGTGTATTTTCAATGTTTAATAAATAACAGTTATTGGCTATAAAAAAGCACCTTTTTTGTCATTTTTTTTTGCCTTATTTTAACGCCTTTCTCCATTCCTTTTTTTTTTTTTTTTTTTTTATGATGAAAATGCATCTACAAATCCTAAGTCTGGTAATAAAACACAGTTTCTACGTTGCCAGGAAACGTGTTTAGCTATTATACCCTTAAAAATCAGTTTGTTTAGATCCGTTAATTTAAACCATAACTATTTGGTAGAATCCGATGGTATAAAATAACTAATCAAAGATTGGCTATCATACCCCTACAATAAATTAGTTTGTTTAGATCCGTCAATTTAAAAGTCAATACGCTATTATCATTTTTGTTTTGGTTAAACAATGTAACTTTGGAAGGTTATAAATAAATATATAAATAAATAAATATAAATAAATAAATAAATATATATATATATATATATATATATATGGGTGTGTGTGTATTTTTTCTTAAAATGCTATTTACTATAGACTATTAATTATGTACTACTAAAATAATGTCATTTTATGAATATTCTACACCATTTGCTTAATGAAAATGAGTCACGATACTTGTTTACATCTTGTTCTATTAAATATATTTTATTATCGATTTCCCTCCGTTTTATACTTGACATCCAATTTTTGTGTAACAAAAATTTGAGCAGAAATGTTTATATCTGAGGATCCGAGAAATAGACCTCATATCTAAATAAGAATTTCATTTAAAAAAACTCTAGCAAGAATAATTCTGTCTTTAAATCTTTATAGAAAATGTAATAAGAGTCATATTTGCATACAAGTAAAAAATTAAATCATGTAAGAGTAGTAGGTCCCGCGCCGTAGCCGAGCGGTTAAGGTAGGAAGCCTTGGCGCAGAGCTACGGGACTTGCGCTGGTTCGAGTCTCCATGGGGGAAGAAATTTTCTCATGGTATTTCGGCCAGAATGGGACCGGTGCCCACCCAGCATCGTGAGGCAATTGGGTAGCTACAATAAGTAGCGGCTCCAGGTTGAGGAAACCAGCTATAACGGCTGGGGGACTCGACATGCTAACCACATGTCACCCCTACACTGGCTGCTGATCATATACCTCTGTGATTCACACATGTGGATGTGAGGCCAGCAGCCGGCTGGTAGGCTAAGGGCCTTGTAGGCCTGTCGCGCCAGGAGTTTTAAGAGTAGTAGATAGTTAAATATTACTATTTTATTTAACCACGCTCTCAATGATATCCTGGTTCAAAGTTGGGAGGGAAAGAGAGATAAATGTTGCACAGATCCATCTCACTTCAGAATTCTCATTATTTTAAATGCCGAAACGCTATGACAAGGGACCAAGGCTTCATTTCCCTTCCAATTGAAGCCATATTCAGGATTTTTACATTCTAATAAAATAAAAATTAATCTAATTTTAACCCGCGTATCTTGGATACAGAGAGAAGTTTGAAGCAATTAGACAACCGAAACCAAAAAAAAAAAGAAAAAAAAATTGGATGAAACTATTTTATGGAGCATATTAATAACAAATATGTTTTAATGTTACCTTAAATAGATTAGGAAATTGAAATTCTATCTCTGTTTATCATTAAGAAGTTATGTTATTAGAAATGTATGCTGAGAGCGGTCTAATGTTAAGTTAGGTCTACTTGTTAATGTCAAGCGAGTGTATGGCTGAATTTAATGCCGAACGCACAAATCACTTTAGCCGTTCAATGAACACTGTGAGTGTATAAAACGATAGGTAGTTGCCTTATCGATTCGTCACATTCAACAGATAGACAACTCTATTTCGACTGTTACATGTCAAACCAAAGAAGTCAATAACAAAAACTAAAAAAAAAATGTAAATTGACATAACGTATTGCAAAACTTTCCTTCCTCAAAACGCTATAATTTCATGATTAATTTTTAGTGATTAGAAATAAACAAATGATAATGCTATTTATGATACAAATTAACACATCATTAAGATAATTGTAAAATTTTAATATCGTCTACCAACAAACGAAGCTATATTTTAAGCAGATAATACTAATTACTAGGGCTGGAAAAAAGTATTGGTTGTAGGCTAGGCCGCATCGTACTTAGGGCCAGTTTCACGAAGACAGGTAGGCCTAACTGTATTACGCCAGTTTAAGCTATGCATTATACATGGGGAAAACTGGCGTAATACAGTTACCTCTCTTGGTGAAACTGACCCTTAGACCGCTATGTTTACAAACCGCACGTTGACACGCGCTACTCGGGACATACTTCTAGTACAGTCCGCTTTGTGTAGGAATGGATTCATATTTGCACAATGTTTGTTTCGGCATTCTGATACAACCACACGTCACGTAAACAGGTCTATTACTGAGGAGAGTCGAACATACACACTCTCCGCTCCGAGCAGGCAGTGCAGACACTCGACATAGACAGCCATTTTGTAAACAATGCGTATAGAAATTAGTTACTATCCTGATACCGCTACTTTTTTCAGCCTTACTAATTATTCATGAATTGATATTTGAACTAATTATAATAATTTGTTTTTTGCTAAAAAGAAAATCAATATTTACACAAAAAACACATAAAAATAACGGCAATTAAGAAGTATCGTAATGAGAAGGATAATCGTGCAGAATATTTTGTTACTTCAGAATTCACCCAACTAAGAGTTAAACCTTGCCTAAACTTAATCAATCATCAAGATCCAATAGAAAAATTGTTGCCAAAGTGTACTCTGTGGAACCGCCAATCCCGGGCTGGTTAGGGCTCATATACAGAGTGGACCGCTCGAATGGACCTAATTTCAATTGCTTGTTACTGGCAAACGGTTGAAGATAGAAACTTAAAACAACGTTCATATTACAGAAAAACTCACCAAGTTTTGATATCCAGATCACCACATCTCTATATGAGCCCCAGCAGTCACTGTGACGATATCAAAGCGATGAACAATTTCTTGCCAAGTACGTTGGAGTATGTCTTCTGGAATGTTCTCAATAGCCTCTATGATGCGCTCACGAAGATCACGAAGGTCTTTGACTGGGGTGGTGTAAACTTTATCTTTGACATAGCCCCAGAGAAAGAAATCCAGTGGTGTTAAATCGGGAGATCTCGGGGGCCACGCGATTGGTCCTCCCCTACCAATCCAACGGCCAGGGAAAATGTTGTCCAAAGTCGTACGAACTTCATTGGACCAGTGGGGAGGAGCACCATCTTGCTGGAAACGATGTTAGGCTGCAGTTGTTCAATTTGTGGAAAGAAGAACTGCTCCAGCATGTCAAGATATGTGGTACCACGAACAGTTTTCTCGGCGAAGAAAAACGGTCCAATGACCTTATTATGTGACAAACTGCACCAAACATTCATCTTCGGACTATCACGAACATGCTCTTGAATAGCGTGAGGATTCTTCCGATCCCCAGATCCGCACATTATGCCGGTTTACCTTGCCTGACAAATGGAAAGTGGCTTCGTCCGAGAAGAAAATCTTGGTCATGAAGTCAGGATCAGCGCCGAGACGGTCCAGCATCGTATTGGCGAATTCCACTCGTTTCGGCATGTCATTCGGCTCCAGACGTTGCACTAACTGCACTTTATATGCGTGCAGTTTGAGGCGTTTGTGGAAATCCGTTGTAATGTCGATTTTGGTATTTGAAGTTCCCGCGAAGCTCTTCTTAATGACTTCCGGGGGCTTCGCTCAAATGCGGCTTGAACATTTGCTACCATTTCATCGGATGCTCTGCGACCACCACCATGCTTCTTCAACACAGATCCTGTAGCTAATAATGTATCACGCCACTTCTTTATGCTTCTAGCAGTTGGAGCATCACGGTTAAACACACGCCGGAACTCCCTTTGAACTCTAATGATTGATTTAAACTCCGCATACCACAAAACAGCTTGCGCTTTCATCTGCGGAGTCGCCATTTTCACAAAACAATTAAATCTAAGAACGAGAAACGTATCTTTGTGCCATCTACCGACAGGATTCGAAACTTGGTGAGTTTTTCTGTACTATGAACGTTGTTTTAAGTTTCTATCTTCAACCGTTTGCCAGTAACAAGCAATTGAAATTAGGTCCATTCGAGCGGCCCACCCTGTATTATTTAAATAGCCATAACTAATTATATTAATAAAACAGTTTTCTTGTCTAAATTTTAGAACGCCCTACTGGAGAGTGTACAGTAAGTCTTTTATATATATATATCTTCTTCACTTCCTGGTTTAAGCAAGAGTTGCCTGTTCCGTCTTCGCTAAGACCATCTCTTCCGAGGACGTCCTACATCTCTTCTTCCTCTTGGAAAATAATGGAAGATTTTATTTGGTAATCTACTTTCTTCAATTCTTTCTACATGTTCTTTCCACTGGATCTTATTGTTAAATATCTTTTTTTTATGGAGTAAATCTGCAGTTCTTCACGGATATCCTCGTTTCTTATCTGGTCCATTCTAGTGCAGCCTTTTACTCTTCTTAAAAATTTCATCTCGGCTGCTTGGATTTTACACACACATATATATATATATATATATATATATATATATATATTTCTTCAGTACGTGTGTGTCATTGAACTCCTAAACGACTGAACCGATTTTGATGAAATGTTTTGTGTGTGTTTGAGTGGGTCCCTGGATGGTTTAGATTCACAATTGGACTCTCTAAAACCATTAGATTCACCAGAAGTGAAAATTTAAAAATCGCTCTAGCTATCACAATTTTCTATGTTTCACAATGAAACTCTGTAAATCCTATTAGAATAAACCGAGGTAGGTATTATCAAAAAAATGAGCGAAATCCGACAATTAGACGTGGAAGTTTACCTGAAGTCCGAAATTAAAAACTGACTAGTAACCAGCATGTTTGGCTAGTCTCAGCATATACCATACTATTTAATTAACCCTTAATATTTCATTTATTTAGGCGTAGCAACACACGTCGGGTATTACCTAAGTATACTGTATATAATTTATTTTACTCTAATGATTTTTTATTTACAGCATTAGTATGAAACTTATGATACACTGTATATCACTATTTATTAAAAAATGTGTAAATATTAACACTCTTTCCATTATTACCATTCCCCATATCCTGTAGCAACTACCCTTCCTCAACAAAACGGGGAGGAATCACTCAACGGTAAGATAAGCACATTTGTAACTTCCCCTCAACATTCAACCGACTGGTCATTTGCATAAAGAGGGAAGCTTGGCGAACCAGTATTAGATCAAAGGACACTGAGGGACAAAACGAACATGCAAAATAAATCCACTTGATTTCCTAAAGACACATTTTGAAAGTACTTTCAAACGCAATTACACATCACCTGTTGCCTTAATAACTTAACGCTTATAACAAACTGAGAAGTTAAGTAGAATAAGGGCCTATCCACATGTTTTAAACTAGTCTACGTTGTGTCAAATGCTGACGGCTCATTCCTTACATAAGCAGATTCCTGCAACTATCTTCAGAGGTAATATTTGCTCAATAGATTGTGATGTAAAGAAATGTCTAGACTTCGCCAACTTTTAGGTAACAAACTTTTGCTATATGAAAGCAAATACTTTAATTTGTTGGATAGTCAAAGATGTAAAGCTTAATTTACGTGTATGCCCATGAATGTCAAACATTATGTCAGTGAATCTCTAATACAGGGAATAATAATATTATTATTGGTGGGGTTGTACAAGACAAGATTTTTACTTACGCGACTTATGCCAATTTTGAGGTAATTTAAAGTACTGTAATGTGTTAATGAATCAATTTTCCTAAGAAATATAACCGCCGCCTAAATATGTATAATTAACACGAAATCAACTAGTGGAAATATGATTTTAAGTGGTAACCGTCCGACATTTTGAATTTTTCATAGAATAACAGAAATGAAGAGGTAATTTATTTTACGTATCAAATCACATTTAAAAAAGCAAGGAACCTAAAACCTAACCAAACCTAAATCAATTACTGTAACACAAATCAATTACTCTAACGTAGGTGAAATCCAGGGAACGTCCTTTTTATTATTTTACGCGGTTAAATAAGTAAAGGATAAATCCGGACCGTGGTTTATCGATGTTCATCGGTGGTATATCGCTGGTCATCATTGGTGTATAGCTGGTCATCGGTGGAGCATCGCTCCTTAAAAGTTTGATAATCGGTGGTTTATCGCTGGTTAGAAGTAAGGACTCTTATAGCCTATGTGGTCATGACAGGACATAGTCCCTAAACTACGTGGTCATGACAGGAAATAGTCCCACTTTATTTTCATATTTACGAGTAAAATAATGAAGTGATAATTACATCTCTTAGGTAAATACGTTTAATATAGTGTTTTATTAATATTTCTTGTAATTAGATACTCTTAAAGTGGGTAGATAAAAAGCTTGTCATCTCCCACCCGGCCTTATTAATAATTTTATTATTTTATTTTTTATTTCGGAATTTCGGAATTTACATGGAAATCAATACAAAGAAAACTAAAGTAATGGCCTTTTGTGGGAAATACCCTATACCTAGCAAAATTGTTTTGGATGATGAAATTTTAGAACGAGTAAACGAATTTAATTATTTGGGTTATAATTTAACATTTCAAAATGAAGCTGGTATATCAAAGAAAATCACAAATTTTACAAAAACAACGGGGATAATTAACAGTATAATGAAACCATCTTTAGTACAGAAGAACACAAGATTACGGCTTTATAAAGTTCTCGCAAGACCAGTATTAAGATATGGTAGTAAAGCATGGACAATACGAAGAAGAGATGAAAGCCGAATAACAGCAAATGAGATGCGATTTATGCGCCGTACAAAGTGGGACCATAAAATAAATAAGAAAATTATGGAAGAGTTGGATGTAGAACCATTCTTCACCATAAACAAAACTACCAGAACAACTGGAAAGCCCATCTTCAACGAATGCCAAAAGCCATGCTTCGTTACTGCCCTCAAGGCAAAAGATCGCTGGGACGTCAAAAAAAGCGCTGGATGGAAATTTCCTCTTTGAGACCGTAACAGGCCACATGGGTCCATGCCTCCGCCCCTTGGGATACCTTGGTCAAAGACCATACTCCCAAGTCCCAGTATCTTGTCCTCCCTATCTATTCGCGTCCACGTTCAAGAGTTCTCGGCTTAAAACCAACACCTCAGGGAGAAGGTGTTAGAGTCGCAACTTCAGGGAAATTCCCATAACAGGCCACACAGTCTAATACTTGCATGTATGATGATGATGATGATTTCGGAATTTATCTACAATACAGTGATTTTCTGTCACCCTCAAGATATTCGCCTTCTCCAGTTGTGGCGGTACTGCACATCCTCATCTCTAAGTCCTAGTTCACACATATTTATTTTCACAACATCAACATCCAACCTTCTTCTGATCTTCACTTCCTTATTTCCCCATCTATTTTCCACTCAAACATCTTCTTAGGGATTCTATCCGTTATCTTCCTTTTGAGATGTCCATGCCATCTCAATCATCTCTCTTCAATTGTCTGTAAAACATTTCTTTAAACTTTCATAATTTTCCTTATTTCAGTGTTTCTATTTTTCTTCTAATCTGTACTTCCGCAATTATCTTCTCCAGTAATCCATCTCTATTGCTAATAACTTGTTAGCTTGGCACCTTTTAATTGTCCATGCCACTGATCCATATAACATAATACATTCTACATGGCCTTATAAATATATTTCTTTGTTGCGTAAAGGATGCTTTTACTCCATAATACTGAGTTCAGAATGCCAATTACTCTCCATCCATCAGCTATTATTTTTCCTATTTCTAATTGTGATGAACCTTCTTCTTCTAAGATTGATCATATATAGGCATATATATATATATATATATATATATATATATATATACCCATCCATTAGTAATTCTGCTTAACGGCAGGTCTTTCACTGCAATCATAGCATTATGCTTATTACTTTCCATACCGGTGAAGGATGATGATGATGGCCGGATGATTTTCGGGGACCGTTGGGCCCTAAGCTTCCTGACATTTGTCTTACAGGTGAGGATAACCCCGAAAAAATCTCACCCAGGAGCCTATCCCGACCGGGAATCAAACCCGGGCCCGCTGCCATTATAATTAATTTAATATTTCTGTATTGTTTTAACAATCTGTGACCTAACTATTAAAATTTTTAAAAAGTTTCAAATTATATGTTGCTGGCTCTTTCTTAATATTTCCTCCTCCGAGAAATTCTCTCCCCTAGATTTCTCCTTAGATCTTGTATATCCATATATCTTTATGAAATTCACTGATCCTCCGGTACTTCTGTTTTCCTCAAATTTAATAGAAGTGAGAACTTGATTTCCAATGATTTCTTTTTACAATCTTCATACATGTGTCCACAGAAAACAACATATATATATATATATAGACATGTTTGATGTCATTCATTCCTTAATATAACAATAATAATAATATTCCACGTGAAGAGAAGCCCTTATCCAACTTTCATTGACCTTTAGTACGACATTGTAGCGGTTGCGTGGGGTTCGTCCTCACATAGTTTATGTCATAAATAATCCACACAGATGTCGTACAATATTTCATTTTCACTTTATTTAATTCTAGAAAATTTCACTAACAGTTTTTTTCACAATTTGGACTAACAATTATACTTGATTCAATGTTTATCTCACACAAAATTATTTCACAGCCTCGGATGAGTACACTCACTACAAATTTGTCCTTTCTTTATTAACTATATCGCTACTAATTCACAAGTAATTTGCCTTCGGCATAGATATATATAGGGCAGGGAAACTTCTAAGCCCAAGGTCGCTACACCTCCACATGGAAATCTCTCGTCCCGGATCTTTCCCGAAAAGGGATGGAGATGTCTGGAATGACAACCTAGAGATTTCGATAGTCTGCGCGGTTCTTTCGATTCGTGAGTCGGCGACTCGCGAAACTATTCCAACCAATTCGAGATCACTATTCTCGTCTTGGCCCGTGCAATTTAAACGCCATTATCATGAAGCGTCATAATGTGTTAAAATCTATATTGGTAAACTATTAAAAAGCATCCTGTCAACATTTGTTTTCGTTCTTTCTATATTGTTCTATGATGTGCTGGGTGATTACATCTCTTTTTGTTCTTTGAGATGAGGAGGGAGCATCCGGCAATAGGCCTACTTCTTATGAATTGGATTTCATAAAAGTTCGATAATAACAATAATAATGACTATTTAACTCATGTCCCAAATGGGAGTCAATGACCAATCACGTTTCAATTATTTCTGTTTTACAACCAATCAGAGCCGTGTTTCACGAAATATTTATCAGTGTTATATTTACCATATTAAAGAAAGCTCCTCCTTTTTAATATTCTGAACAGGTCTGGCCATTATTTTTCAGTGACTGAGCCTATAAGAAATACGGCTACCAGATTGTATATATAGTGCATAGATGTCAACACACAGGAGTAAATATAAAAACATGTGTAACAATTGATTATACCACCAAAAAAAGAAACCACTGTTTGCACTTTCTTAAATGTATTTTTTCCCAGATAATAATCCAGAAAAAATATAATTGTCATATTTACATCATACGACATCAGAAATGAATGAATATACAGTTTGATGTGTTTCATTTTTTCTCCACTAGAGAGCATTCTTACAATATTGCGTTCCTTTGGCAATAAATAGTATGATCTGGTTGCAGTGATAAATTAAAGGAGCAGATGAAGCGTACCTATCGTTTCTCATTTGTTTTCAAACATCGCCGTTTACATTAAATATATAAATATTTTAAAATAACTATAGTTAAATAATGATTTGTGAGTAAACAGCTTAATTTTATTCGTTAAATAGTCCTAACAAATGCCACTCTTGATTTCCAAATTCTCTAGATAAATTCACTCCTCACTTCGTGAGTCATGAATTTATCGATAATTTGGAAATCACTCGTGGCATTACTTATGAGAAACAAGAATATCTATTTTAACCAGATTCAATGAACATATTGCACATTTTAGATTCAAAAGAACTGAAAAATCAGATTTCTGATTACGGTAATGTAATCAATAAAAGTAACCTAAGCTGGTTCGTTGGGTCATTAATTTCAAATTCCTTGACGTCCTTGAAAGTTTAGAAATTTATAAAAATAAGGATAAAATTATGTATAAAGATAAGGGCCCTATTCCGTACAGCGCCTTCTTCTCTTTAATTGAAAGAAAATAAGAACAACACTCATTCATGAATAAAAAATACGTTATCAAAAATTCAATACCATTAATTCTTAATAATTATACATAACTTAATTAATGTATAATGCTATTGTATTATTATGTAATTGTAATATTATTGTGTTTTCTTTATATATTTGTAATGTTATTGTTTTCTTTTTTTGTTCTTTCTTTATACTATTACCAATCATTACTTTATTGTAACGGACTGCCAACAGCACGTACGGCTTACTGTCCGTGCGACCCATATTTGTAAATAATATTATAAATATCTTACTTTTTGTCTAATAAAGTCCTACTATTACTAAAAAAAAAGAAAAGATGATTAGTTTTATAATGTCATACAGTTTACGTGTAATTGACTATGTCATGTGACGTAATTTGTTTTTTAATTGGATTCTGTTTATTCATTTACCATGTTTGTCTTTTTAGACAATATTTAGTCTTGAAAATGACAGCTTCGCTGTTGAAAATGTTGACTCTTAATTTTTAGTTCCTGAAATGGGTACATTGACTACATGTTTTACGATTTTATCACCGAGAAGATCATTAGTTTATAAAATAATAATGATGATGATAATGATAATAATTATTATTATCGTTATTGAATTAATTATTACCATCATTGAATTATTACATCATTCTGTTTTCCTAAATTTTGGGTAAATGTTTTCTCTTTTACATTACTGAATAGTAACTTTTTTTTTGTGTGTGTAAATGAAAGAATCGCTTTGGAAATTCCAGTTATTACAAACACATTTCTAACAGTATATTGAAATTTATCCGATGTTCACTCAGACTGCTGTTGGGGGGAAATAGTCGACTGGAAATAATTTGACCTCTCATTAAATTCACATTCCATCGCTACAAATATTTTATGTCAAAGGCTTTGTTAGGGATATTGGCAATGCTCTGAATACTTTGATATTATATTATTACAAATATATCTATTTTATTTAGAAGGACTTTCCTCCATGATAAATGGCATTTTATCATATATATATATATATATATATATATATATATATATATATAAGAAAAATAAATGTTCTGACGGGACTTGAACCCGGACCTCCGGTTTGATACCCCAGTGCGCTTCCGATTACGCCACCGAGCAAGTCTAGTATAAACATTCATTTTTCTTTTCATATATTCTCATTATTACGAGATGTAGTGGGATATAGTGTGTGTGTGTGTGTGTGTGTGTGTGTGTGTGTGTGTGTGTGTGTGTGTGTGTGTGTATATAGAAAATTGTATGAAAGGAAGATAAATTAATGTTTGCATTTGGGAGCCTGAGTGGTGAAAATGGTATCGCACTAAAGTAAAAAGTTAGAGGACTCGGGTTCAAATCCCAGTTCAGATGTTTTTTTTTTTCATGTTATATATATATCATCATCATCATCTTCACTTCAAGGTTTAGGCGATTCGCCTGCTCCGAATTCACAATGATTCCTTCCATCTCATCTAAGTATTCCTACATCCCTTAATCCCTTTGGTTTATAATGATATGCCATCTTGGGCAATCTTGTTTCTTCCATTCTCTGAACATGCTGTTCCTGTCCAACGCAGAGTTGTAGTATTCTATCATATATTTCTAATTCACTTCTTATTTCTTCATTCCTTATGTGGCCCAATTTTGTGCATCCTTTGGTCCTTCTTAGAAAGGTTATTTCTGCACTTTGTATTCTACTCGAACTCAACTTATTTGTTACTCAGGACTCACTACGATTAAAAGTACCGGTACCGCCATTGTTTTGTGGAACTTCAATCTTGTATCCTTCCTTGTTTTATGTTTTAGTGTTCTATGAATGGTGTCACACATCATTTGAAATTTAGATAATTTATTGTCTACACCAATTCTTGTTCCATATCCAGAAGACAATTCACAACCTAGATAATTAAAATTTAACACTTGTGATATAGGTTTATTTTCTATTATTATTTTCGACCTTATGGGCGACTTTCCTAAAATGATCACTATTTTTGTCTTCTCTACAGATATATATATATATATATATATATATATATACACACAATCCATCCATAGTAATTCTGCCCGAAGGCAGGTCCTTCACTGCAATCATAGCATTTTCATGCTATACTTGCAGCTTTACTAGGGAATTGTAGGTGTGGTAGCTTCCCGTTGCTTTCCACACCGGTGAAGGATAATGATGATAATGATAAGGATGATGATGATGGCCATATGATTTTGGGGACCGTTTGGGTCTTAAAAGTTTTCCTGACATTTGTCTTTCAGGTGAGGAAAAACACCGATAATAACCTCACCCAGAAAAACTGCCCCGACCGGTGATCGAACCCGGGCCCCCACGCTACTTCGAGACCACAGCGGTGTAGCTATATATAGATATATTAGTCTATATTATATATATATGTGTGTGTGTGCGTTTGTGTTTGTTTGTGTGTGTGTGTGTGTTTGTGTGTGTGTGTGTTTGTGCGTGGTGTATTGTTGGATAGGCTATTATAATTACTATTTAATATTTCTGTATTTGTCCACCGCTGTGGTCTCGGGGTAGCGTGCTGCCTTGTCACGAAGCGGGCCCGGGTTCGATCCCCGGTCGGGACAGTTTTTCTGAGTGAGGTTTTTATCGGGGTTTTTCCTCACCTGTAAGACAAATGTCAGGAAAACTTTAAGGCCCAAACGGTCCCCGAAATCATATGGCCATCGCAATCATCATCATTCATATTCATCTTAGGTTTAGGGACACCATTATCATCATCACCCATCATATCATCGGGACAACGTAACCCCGCCTTCCAGGCGCCCCAACCTCAGAAGTGGGTTACGAGCACGCCATGCCAGGAGAGAAATCAGGAATGTCAAAAGACAAACCTGGGGCATTTGAAAAAAATCTGTATTGTTTTATCAATCTGTGGCCTAATTATATACATCTTAAAAAGTTTCAAATTATATGTTGCTGGCTCTTTCTTAATATTTCCTCCTACGAGAAATTATCTCCCTTAGATTTCTCGTTAGATCTTGTATATCCACATATATCTTTATGAAATTCAGTGACCTTCAAATTTAATAAAAGTGAGAACTTTATTTTTTACAATCTTCAAACATGTGTCCACAGAAAACAATTATCTTCCTGATGCGGTTCAACATAGTTTTATATGACTATTTTTATTATACACCATCATTGTTACTTATCACCACAGGCATTGATTAAAAAAAAAAACAAACAAAAAACAAAACAAAAAAGCTCCACTGTAAGAATTACACTGGTCAACACGACCCCCCCCCCCAAGGAATAATTCATTATTCTGTCCAAAGTAGACCCGCACATTCTTATAGATAACTCAATATTTAGTTAATGCAGGTCACTTAAAATGCTATTATTCTCACAAAAATTTAAACATGTAAACCCAATTTACAAGGCATACATTTTATTTTATTTTATATACTGTCTTATTTCAGTATCTACAATTTAAAATAAAAAATAAAAATGGGAAAACGGACATTCCAATGCCATGTACTGTCCATCCATAGTAATTCTGCCCGAAGGCAGGTCTTTCACTGCAATCATAGCATTTTCGTGCTTTGCTTGCAGCTTTACTAGGGAATTGTAGGTGTGGTAGCTTCCCGTTGCTTTCCACACCGGTAAAGGATGATGATGATGGCCATATGATTTTGGGGACCGGGGACCGTTTGGGCCTTAAAGTTTTCCTGACATTTGTCTTACAGGTGAGGAAAAACCCCGTTAAAAACCTCACCCCGAAAAACTGCCCCGACCGGGGATCGAACCCGGGTCCGCTGCGTGACAAGGCAGCACGCTACCTCAAGACCACAGCGGTGGACCCATGTACTGTAATAGACATAAAAATGGATGGAACTTTTATACCACACTTATAAACTATGATAAATTTAATTAATAATGTTACAGGTAAACTCAAGAAGGATAATTAATTAAGATCATATGGACATAAAATGTTCATACAACCAGTACTAATTTCGTTATAAGGCTAAAAAAATTAGCCTACTTTACAAAAAATTATTCTTAACAGTTCTGATACAATTGTATTTAGTTTTGTTAATTGGCAGTACTGATTGAAACAACTTTAATTTGTTTAATTTTTACAAATAATAATACAAATGTCCACAAAAGCAACTTTCATACCCTGTCTAGTTGAGACCGAAACAGATTAGGCCTATATTCATGAATGGTGTATGATGTGATACTGACGATGATGATGATGATGATGATTTTGATAATACAAATGGTTAACTATATATTCATAATTGCAATTATAATTTATGTTGGGATATATTTTGATATAATACTTTCATTTAATTTTATATTTTCATTAAACAGCCCTAACAGCCATAACAATCCATGCGAGGAAGTTCATTATGTTGTTTTGTATCAGTTGTTGAATAACTTAATTTGTTAAATGTTTACAAGTGATATTACAAATGGCTAACTACGCATTCTTACTTACTCACTGACACTTTCGAACCCGTAGGTTCATGGCTGCGCGGACATAAACACTCCATACATTCCTATCCTGAGCTAATGCTTTCCAATCATTCCCTGTAAAATCTACTTCCCTCAAATCATAGTTAATGTTATTCTCCCACCTCATTCTTGGTCTATCAACTGGCGTTTTTCTTCTGGTTTCCCAACAAGAAGCTTCCATGCACGTCTTTCCTACTGCAAAGATTAATTTGTGTTGTCATATAATTTGGATATAGGCCCCATTACTTTAGTTCCGATTGAGGGTCTTTCCACTTTTCAGCGGTTGCCCTTTTACCAACCGGCTGCTGGCCCTTCACATCCACATGTGTCAATCACAGAGGTAGATGATCAACAGCCAGTGTAGGGGTGACATGTGGTTAGCATGTCGAGTCCCCCAGCCGTTATAGCTGGTTCCTCAACCTGGAGCCGCTACTTATTGTAGCTACCCAATTGCCTCACGATGCTGGGTGGGCACTGGTCCCATACTGGCCGAAATGCCATGAGAAAATTTCTTCCCCCATGGAGACTCGAACCAGCGCAAGTCCCGTAGCTCTGCGCCAAGGCTTCCTACCTTAACCGCTCGGCTACGGCGCGGGACTTTACTTTAGTTTTATTTTATATTAATAACCTAGATATTCCCCTATTACTTTAGTTTTATTTTATATTAATAACGTAGATATTCCAAGCGATGAGTTCATTATGAGCATATTTAATTGTGTTTTGTATCAGTTTTAGACTAGATTGTACACACATGTTAGCTTCCTGACTAGCGGGCCCACATTCGATACCCGGAAGGGATGACAATTTTAATTGTTAAATTAATTTAATTTAATGCCAAATTTTTCAATCTCGGGGCCTGGAGAGATGGTGGTGTACAATTTTTAATCGCTAGATTGTGGACCAGATTCCTGAATTAAATTGCAAACTTCTCCGTGTTACATAGTGTTGAGAATGCATGTGGTACTGTTGATACCGATTCGTCCGTCAGATGGGGACATTAAGCCTGGCGGGCCTCTTGGAAATATTCGATACGTGCCGACACCGGGTTTCACTTTCTCCTTTGTCTTCATCATAATGTATAATACAACACACTTTACATTACGAAAACACAAAAAAATATGGACATAAATTCATTCTACACTCCTATCTGTACAGAACACAAGAATACATCATCAACGTAAAGTGGTCTGCCGAAGTGGTGCATACATTTCATATCCATCCATCCATAGTAATTCTGCCTGAAGGCAGGTCCTTCACTGCAATCATAGCATTTTCATGCTATGCTTGCAGCTTTACTAGGGAATTGTAGGTGTGGTAGCTTTCCGTTGCTTTCCACACCGGTGAAGAATGATGATGATGGTAATGATAAGGATGATGATGATGGCCATATGATTTCGGAGACCGTTTGGGCCTTAAAGTTTTCCTGACATTTGTCTTACAGGTGAGGAAAAACCCCGATAAAAACCTCACCCAGAAAAACTGCCCCGACCGGCGATCGAACCCGGGCCCTCTGCGTGACAAGGCAGCACGCTACCTCGAGACCACAGCGGTATTTCATATAGTTCACATTAATTACATCTATTCTCTCAGCGCGAAAGCAGAATCACGTAAAGCATCATGTCCCAACCTGTGGTTCGCGAAGCTCCTCAAGGGGTTCGCCAAAACTTTTCCGAAATGGCGGGTTTCGAGGTTAGGTCTATTATTGTTTTCTTCATTTCTGCAGCATTGTAATATAATAACAAATATTATTATTATTATATTACTATTAATATTATTATTATTAGTATTATTATTATTTTCAAATTAAATTAATCCTATAATGCCCATTGATGTATATGTGTAACATCTGGAATTTATCACATTATTTCCTTAATAAACTAATATTTATCGCGAATGCCTGATTTACAGTTATGTAACAACATTAGGAATGCATTTGATTTCGTTACAACTAGGCCTACACGTTGTGTAACTTTTAAGCCATAACTACAGTAACTTTAGGTTTTAACCGTTAAGAGTTAAGTTAATTTAAGGTTATTAAACATTTTGCTTTGAATAAAATTGTACGCATTACTACTGTATACGCCGTATATTTAAAAGTAAGTGGTTCACCGAACTCAGATCGTTGTGAAAGGGGTTCGCGAGTCGAAAAAGGTTGGGAACCGTTGACGTAAAGTGTAGTCGGGGGACATTAAAACACGCATATATTTATTAAAATAATGAAAATCAATGTAATATTTTTTAAAAAGTATATACGTTGCAAGAATTGAAAATGTTTTACGAACTCGTTTCGAAATTCCGGCCTCAGCTACACTTCGGCCGTAAACATCTTAACTCATCCGTAAACCCTATTATCAATCCTTGTAACGTAAATAACTATTGCGTCAATCACTTATGTGTAAAACAAATCTTATATAATGTTAGGGTTTCTTAATGCAAATGTTCACTTTCTAAGACTCCCAACTAGGCTTCTTCCTCCCAGAAAATATGAAGACTGTCCATGATGAACATGTTCCGCAAATTCAATTTCTATGACGGAAAAGAGACGTACGAAGGTAAATGGAATTTCTTTACGTTAGCCGACTACTATAAATAGACAAGTGAACTGTCAACCACTGCAGGCCGAATCCTACCTTGAAATTTCTTCCAGATAAGCATTGTGATATTAAAAACAATAAAATTCGTATCTGTTGTGACAGTCGTCCTCAACAAATTACATTTGTATTAAAATATATATGTAGTCAATATGCCCATTTCACCAATTAATGTTTTAAAATGGTCAACAAGTTTCTACAGCCAAGCTGTCATTCTCAAGACCAGATATTGACTGATCAGTCAATATCTGGTCTTGAGAATGACAGCTTGGCTGTAGAAACTTGTTGACCATTTTAAAACATTAATTGGTGAAATGGGCATATTGACTACATATATATTTTAATATTATATCACCAAGAAGATCACTTGTGTATTAAATACATTTGTATAATTCTATTGTGTGTGTAGGCCTATATATATATATATATATATATATATATATATATATTAGATAGAATTACACAATACAGAGATGAATGGATGGGCCTCACCAATAGAATGGATAACAATAGAATTCCGAAAGATTCTTCATTACAAACCACTAGGACGAAGAAATGTTGGAAGACCCAGTAAAATATGGATAGACCAATTCTAACATGAGATAGGAACAGACCAGCACGCTTAATCCTTGATGCTGCTGATGATGCTGATATATATACTTTTTTGTTTTAAATATCAAACAATAACCTCAAAGGCGCAAAATGTTTCTTAAAAGCATTGTGATGTACCAAATCCGTGTCAAAAAATATTTATATGCCGTTTTTAACTGCAAGATACTAAAATCTAGCGCCAAATATATCATTTAAACTATAGGGAAGTAATACAACTCATCAATTGGGTAGATTGTATAGCCCTCACTATACGCCGTCCGCGGCGCGTCCCGCCTCAGTCCACTCCGCTCTCATTCAAGCATAAAGTAAATTTGGTCCTTACAGTGGGTTGCTACTGCTGGATTCTGGCTTCGATTTCTGTAGTTTGCAGTTGCAGTTAAAAAGGCAGATTTTTGTTGGACACGGCCTTGGTACATCATAACGCTTCTCTGGGAGAAATGTTCAAGGTAGGTTTTGGCATGCAATGATTGACAGTTCCCTTGTTGGCAATGGCAAAAAAACAACCGGAAAATAATCACACAAAACATTTTAGGTAAGGTAAGCCAATACAAAACTTAAGGTGTGTTTATCGTTATTTAAACACACATATACATACACACATATATATATATGGACGACGTTATGCATCAACTGGCTAAGCGCCATTATGTAAGTTCTGAGAAAATTCGTTCAAAGTTTCAACAATCTTCACTATTTATTTTAGCGCTCAACTAACAACACTGGATACTGCAAGTTATTTTTCTTGTTTGACAGTTATGCATCAACAATCTGAGAGAGTTGGCGCTTACCTGCACGGTGCAAAATTTGGATTAGCATTTAAGAAGATCTGGTTTTATAGCCGTATGTTGCAAAAAAGCATATCTCTAATAGGACTAATGGCGTTTAGATGTTTCTTTAATAATACGGCTATATTTACAGATTTGGCACTAAAAATGAGCTTAGAATACAACTTGCTTCATGAGTCAATGTAACAGATAGTATGAAACTATCATTTTTTTAAATGGTGCTTAGCCGGTTGATGCATGGCATCGTCCACACACACACACACACACACATATATTGTAGAACCTATGATAGAAAATCCGAGAGCATATTTGAACTCGTTATGAAAATTTAAAAAAAGAACATTTAACGTAATGTAGTTCCTGTGAAAGAAAAAATAAATAAAACTTTCTTGAACACAGGCTATTCATTTTATGAGACCTATACTTATTTGAATTTGATTTCTTCTTTTAATCAAGTAAAATAAGCTCTAGCATTACCTGTGGAAATATTGTTATTTTAGCATCCAGAATTACTATTACATGATATCTCGCTTCACATCATTATATACCATTAATTGTAAAATTATTGCTGTATAATACAATAAAAATAACGTGATTTACAGCTGCAATTAAAAATGAATTGTCAGGGTAAGCACATATTAAATAACAGAAAGCCCGTTTTATTTGTCAGTCCATATAATTTGTTTTGCTTAACGGTACACAGATCATTATCACAGTTTTTCATGAAGCAAACATAAACAATTCACACAAACAATAACTACATAAAATAAAGTTTTGTAATACGATGTCATAGTTTTGAGCTATTACATTAATGTATAATTTATTGTTATATCTAGCAATAACTCATTTTGGGTAATTGAGATGCGTTATGATTGTACGGTATTGTTTCTTTTATTTCCATTCTTTGACATGTTTGAACATCTTTTAGCTTCCAAGATCTTTTGGATTTTATTAACAGCTATGTATGTGTAATGTGATTCAAGTATTTTTGCAAACTGATTATAAGTATTTACTGAATTATGAAATTATAATACAATGTATTTGTAATTCTATTATTAATGATCAAAATGATCATGATAATAAAATTATAACCTACTATTTACCCTTACAATTGTGGAAACCAACAAAAATAAAATAAATAAATAAAATAAAATCTCAGATAAGTATATCGGTGCCCAGATTTGAATTCGGGAACTCCCGAATACGAATCACAACTTGTTTCATAGCATCATTTTCAGCTTTATGAATTATTGTTCTTTAATACAGGGTCATAGAGAAAGGTTGCAGCAATTTCAAAAAACCATATGTATTGTTGTAATTGAGATAAATTAATAATTTAGCCTGCAAATTAACGGGAACTTATCGAGTTTCTTTAGATGCGACTGTACTCCGCCCATGACCTTCAGCTGATGCGCAGAACGAGTGCTCTTCACAGATGAAGCTACATTCCATGCCAATGGTTGTGTCAACCGGCATAATTGTAGAATTTGGGGATCTCAACAACCCAGTGACATTTGTATGTCACAGGTTCTCCAAAAGTAAACGAATGGTGCGGTTTGATGCGCGATCAGGTCATTGGCCCTTTCTTTTTTATTCAGCAGACTATCACAGGAGATGTTTAATTTATTTAGACGTGCTAGAATAGTACGCTTTCCCGCAAGTACACGAAATTGAAGAAGAAAATAACGTAACCACTTATTCTTTCAACAGGATGGCGCGCCCCCATACTTTTCTCTACAAGTTCGAGACGCTCTACATGCAGGATTCCCTGATCAGTGGATTGATAGGTCCGGTCCTATTAAATGGCCTCCTAGAAGCCCCGACTTGACACCCCTAGACCTTTTTTATGAGATACGTAAAAAAATTATGTACAGTGAACCGATCAGTGATCTGCAACATTTAAGGCAAAGGATCACCGATGCTGTTGCAATAATTACGCCTGCGATGATCCAGCGCTGTTGGGCCGAAATCGACTATCGGAGCGCACATAGAAACATTCTAAGGTAAGAAAAACAAATTTTTGAGTTCGTGAATTTAACAAAAAGATACTCGTTTTAATATCCCAAATAGTTCCTGAGCTATTATTGTTTTAAATTGCTGCAACTTTTTTCGATGATCCTGTATAAAGGATAATTGGGAATACAGCATAATATTTGAATATCGATGTAGTATTCCCCATAGTCTAGGGCTTAGGTTTCCGATTCCACTAAAACCTGAATTAAAGAACTCCATTATGTGTGAAGAACAACCTGGAAAAAAAAAAAAAAAAACAGTAGACTTAGGTACAGAAAAACATCGCTTTGCTTCACAACTAGCTTCTAGCTAGAAATAAGCGACTTTAAACTCTTAAAAAACTGTGTTGATTTACTGTCGAGCACGGGACTGGTACTATTTAGCTTCGAGATTCCTTGAACTGGCTATTTAGTTGGATCAATACTACTATTAAGACCTTCGTCAGAGAATTAGTTCCAACTCTTTCTACACTATCTTAACTCAGGGTTTGGCCTTCTCGGATAATGTTACAACTATTTATCAACCATAAAAATCTCACGAAAATATAAAATTTATTAAAATATTCAATAAGCTCAAACTATACGGCGCATGACTATGAAATGGTAAGTTAGAGTTTGGGACAGAATGCTAAATATTACCAGAGATAAAACTAATTCCCCGCGACTGGAATAACCAGTATTCCATTGGTGGATCAAATTCTTCGGTTCCTCTCTTGAAGAGAGTGGAACTCGGGGTTACAAAGTTTGAGCCCATTTGTCCCGGTATGTAGTGTAAACATTACCCGATCTCCCACACTTGTTTCCAACTTGGTCACACCTCCATTAAAACAAGTGGCTACAGCAACTTTCTTGGAAGATAGAATTTCATAATTGTGGGCTCACGAATTTGATTATGAAAAAAGTCTGATGTAGGAGTGATTTTCCTCGTAATAGTCTTAGTGTATGTGTAGGCCTATTGGTCGATTGGCAGCTAATTTCACTTTTCATGTTTTGTGTTCTGCACTTAGGTGTTTTTCTAATAATTTGAGCACCGTCTCTCAAGAACACGTTACAAAAGATGGTTGCATTTTTAACACATAATGAAAGGAATTTAGATTAGGAAGAATGTAACAGGTTTTTCCAAAAGTGATGGTCCAAAACTTAGGGATAAAAGTAAAAATCAAGATAACCAATTCCCAGTAAACATGGGTCCAGAAATTAACAGGTTAAGATTTTTTTTTTGGTTGGGTCTCTTTAAAAACTAATAAGTACTAATTTCAACAAAGGTAGTGACAATTTAATTTATCAATCACGGTACAGCATTCAAGTACGAACACCAGCAACCACAAGTGCTCCAATAAACACTGCTCCGCAAATTAACTGTTCACGAGAAGGCCTAAAGATCTACCACTTTATAAGCTCGTGGTAGTTAGGTTGATATCACAACTGTACAGGTCTGGAATCGACTCCTATTTTGTTTACATATTTGCAGTAACTCCCTTTAAACTTATGTTGTATCTATTATTTAGTATTAAACGAGTCCCGACCAGCAAAAATGGCATTCGATCCATCCATAGCAATTCTGCCCGAGAGCAGGTCTTTATACAGCAATCAAAGCATTTTCATACTACTATACTTTGCAGCTTTGTTAGGGGATTATAGGTGTGGTAGCTTCCCGTTGCTTTCCACACCGGTGAAGGATGATGATGATAATAGTAAGGATGATTTTCGGGGACCGTTGGGGCCTAAGCTTCCTGACATTTGTCTTACAGGTGAGGAAACCCCCCCCCAAAAAACCTCACCCAGGAGCCTGTCCCGACCGGGAATCGAACTCGGGCCCGCTGTGTGACAAGGCAGCACGCTACATCGAGACCACAGCAGCAAGTGGTTAATTTCCAGACACCAAGTTTACTGGAAATAATTTTGCTGTTCTATATTTTAGAGAATTTCAAAGAAATGAAGCTATTGAGGTTGTTCTGCTGAATATATTTTCTTAACATGTATTACAAAGCTTCGACGATCCTATTTAATAGACATAAAAAATTACCATGACAAAAAAGTATTAGTCTATATCCTCTACACATATGCATCCTAATACTCTAGAGGCCGCAATTTGCTTTTTTTTTTTTTTCGGAACCGAACTCAGTATAATATAGGCCTAATCAATTAAAACAGGTAGATGTGAGGCCAATAGCCAGCTGGTAGGCCTGTCGCATCATGGGATTTAGTTTAGTTTATGGTTGAGTTCGTTACCTACTAAAATCGGGACCATTAGGAGTGGTAGATCACATGAAGCAAACATTTTTTAAATCGCTCAAGCGGCAGCGATTTTCGATTTTCCGAAAGGAACTTTGTATTTTACATTGACATAAAACTAGAAAGTAACAAAAATCAGCGAAATCCGACCATAATTAAGTGAGATTTACTTTTAAAGACTTGGATAAAAAATGACTGTGGCGATCGCAAAGCCTGTTTCATTACAAAGTAACTTTCATACATAGCCTATGGTTTAAATAACAAAATAAAGGTATACTCCGCAAACCAGCATAAATTCTACTTGTGGAATTAGCTAACTTTGCGGACTTTTACTGCTCATCCCCACATTTTGGACCATTGTTGTTTTAACATCTAGTTTGTTTAGGGAATGATGAGAAGAAGATGAAATCGTTAAATGCAGGCTTTCACGGCCAGTAATCATAATATTAACAGATTCCGGGCTATGTGGCCGTGGTCCATGGCTGGTGTTTCTTCCGAAATTTCTCCCTCGACTGCAGAGGGCATCTTCAATGGCAAGTACTTCTGTTCTCCGTCCGCGGAATATGTAGAGAAAGTTGTTCGAAATAGCCATCTGCGCAGGAAGCGTGCAAAATGCACTGCCAATGAGTCCACAATATGAAGTGCTGAAGGGAGAACAGATAACGTGACATTACTTCACTTCGCTGTAGAGTTTCAAGTTTCTAATCGGAATACGTTCTGGAGAACGCAAGATTGTTCTATGCTTTTTAGGGGGATCACAATCTTGTTCATACAACTATTTTTAAAAAATCTAACAGCGAAACAAGTGGAGACAACATTCTCAAAATCTATATAAAACAGTATAAAACTCAGTTCATGTGTTTTGCGTTTAGTGTATTAAAAATTTTAAAAATGTGCGAGACATTAAAAAATGTACATTAAAAATAATTTTTAGCAACTGAAAATTTCATTGAAATCGGTTTGATCTGGTTTCAAAAATAAATTTGCAAAAAGTTAAAGTTTTGAAGACGTGTTTTCACTTTCTTAAGTGTAAATTTTCATTAATTAATTTTATTTTCTCCGTCACATGAAAACCGATTTTGATTACATTTTCAGAAATAAAAACAATAAAACTCTTAAATTCAATTGATTGAACTGGGTGCCGTGAGTGGTTCTTGGGATGGCTCAAGAAATAAACACCAAACCTTCTGCTTCGTTAAAAATTAGACAAGACACAATATAAAACACATTTAATAATAATATTGTAATTGCCAAAAAATTCAAATTATTATTATTATTATTATTATTATTATTATTATTATTCTAAACACATTCAAAATAAAAAGTATTTATGCTGATAATACGTAATGTTTAATATTTAACAGTTTGTTCTAAATAATCTCTTTCATTTTTCTTTCTTCGAATATTTTTAGTGTATGTTAATTTCACGCGCTTTTTTTTTCTTTTCAAAATTGAAGTTTCAAGTTTTTAAGATGTTGCGTGAAAAAATCATAACAGTCTTGACATTTCAAGTCTTTATTATTTTATTGTCCACCGCTGTGGTCTCGTGGTAGCGTGCTGCCTTGTCACGCAGCGGGCCCGGGTTCGATCCCCGGTTGGAGCAGTTTTTCTGGGTGAGGTTTTTATCGGGGTTTTTCCTCACCTGTAAGACAAATGTCAGGAAAACTTTAAAGGCCCAAACGGTTCCCCAATCATATGGCCATCACTATCATCATCCTTCACCGGCGTGGAAAGCAACGGGAAGCTACCACACCTACAATTCCCTAGTAAAGCTGCAAAACATAGTATGAAAATGCTACGATTGCCGTGAAGGACCTGCCTTCGTGCAGAATTACTATGGATGGATTATTTTATTGTGTTAATCTCATATGAAAATTAAACATATTGTATTGAAATTTAGCATAATAGTAGACCTATATTCATTTTGCCAATATTTCTAAACACCGGTAAGCTTTAAAATTTTTTAAGCATTGTTGAATTCTCATAACGAAATTCTTACGCCAGGACTCGGATGAATCGTAATAGTCCAGCGTTCACCGTCAGACTGACTAACTTGGAAATAAAGCGCAAGCGCTCTTAGCTCGGCCCTATCCCCACAAATACGATGCGCGAATTTCTCTTCATTTTTCGCGGACGGAGATTAGGTAGTGTTCCCTGGTCGGTAGCTCGACAGTCGAGAAGCGTCTGGAAGAAACACCAGCTATGGACCAAGACCACATAGACCGGAATCTCTTAAGAAGATTAAATCCTTTGCTAGCAAGTAGCCTACTCTTTCCTTAAGCACCAAGGAGGACTCCAGGCTTAAGATTTCCAGCCGACGCATATATCGTATTAACACTAGACACTTGCATTCCCAGCACGTATAAGGCAAATCCTAGATCCAATATTGCACGTTATATAATTAAAATTGTCAATCCCATCGGATATGGAAACCAGTTATCAAAGAGGCACATTTGCTACAACCTAAACCAGTACGCAATGAAAAGTTAACACATGAACAATATAGGTAATATTTTATTTAACGACGCTAACAACTCAGGTTATCGGCTTTGCAATACAAAGCTGAGCATAAAAGGATAGAAAAAATGTTTTTCGTAGAACCCTTTCTTTTACGTGCAGTAATAAAGGAGAAAGATGTTCAAGTAACTTAGGTGGCAAGATCTCCGACTTCGAGTTGTTCCGTTGCCGTGGCGTGATCGATATTCCCTACCTTCCATTTCGGCAGCTCGAGTTAGATTCCCGGTAGGGTACAGAGTTTTATATCTTCACTTATGACCTGGGTGTGTTTGCGTGGAAAATAAAATTTAAGAAACAGTAAAAGAAACAAGTTGGACGGTCGAGATTCAATCCAGGGTAACTAAAAGGTTCATATTTTTCTTAACTCATTCGAGTAAGGAATAATTCTTGAGCCCACTTTATCTCCTGTAATAACGATAACCAGGAACGTTCTTGGATATGGTCGATCAGAATGTAGGACTAGTCAATCCTATCTTCTACTATCGTTGGCGAACAATCATTGATCCTCGTGTTAATGTCCTCATGGTTTGTTAAAGGGATAGCTTTACAAAACAAGTAAACTTACCAAATGACTATTTTCTTTCCGAAAAAAATCATATGTCCTGAAGAGTTCCTAGACTGCTAGCGGGTTTAACCAGCACGTGTATGAGACTTCTGCACCGGCATATATCTACTAACGGGACAATTTCTCAGAGCGGTGTATCAGACACCTTTAATATCGACTTTTCATCTCGACTGCTCCACAATTATATGCAGAGTACTGTACATTACTGTTTCGCACCTACCGGTACAGATTAATGAATCTACGCCTGCGAAGTGCCAATACATCAATATCGGCCACAGCTTCCCCATCATGTAGACATTCTCTTATAACTCAATAATAACTTTGCATTTTAAAGCGGACTTTGTCTCCCTGTCCTACTGAAAAAAAAAGTACACACGAAATACATAGGATCAATTACAGCTTACAATTAAGGATTTACCTGAAGAATTACATTATAATTGGACCACTTCTGTGGAATAACAATTAACCATTACGTGTCTGCAATTGGCATCTCCGAAGTTCGGGTTTGATCCACATCTATATCAGATGTGACAAAAAACAGTAGATATTGAAATGAGATGTCGCGCAATCCGGTAAAAAAAGAGGTTATGGGATCATGTTATCCAAAACACATAGGCCTAGGTTCCTCTACTTGTATCTGGTAATCTGTGACAGCAATCACTTCTGTCTTCTTTAGCTCTTCTGAGTTCTTGAGCCACGGATTTATTTAACATGTAGATCCATAGTGACTATTACATTATAAGCAATATGTTGCCAACTTTGGTGTATGGCTGGCAACCTTATCGACAAAAAAATATTATAAAAACACGTAAATGGCATGTTCGACTAGAAGAAACGCCCTAAACAAAGAAAATGACAAGAAACTGGGGATAACAAACATATTATTGACAGCTCTGACTGAAATCTGTTGAGACAGGAGTACATGCATTGTAGTCCTCCTCCGTGGCGTGACAGTCCTAGAAGACCCTTGTCCTACCAGCCGGCTGCTGGCTCCACACCTATATGTGTTAATCACAGAGGTAGACGTTCATACAGCCAGTGTAGAGGTGACATGTGGTCAAGCATGTCGGGTCCCCCAGCCGTTATAGCTGTTTTTCTCAACCTGGAGCCGCTACTTATTGTAACTACCCAAAATCCTCACGATGCTGGGTGGACATGCATTGTAGTAGAAATAAAAAATTAAGAACAATAATAAGTAGATCTGCACTGTACAAGGCATATAGTAGTGTAGAAATATAGGAGGCATTTTATTTTAACGAACTGAATTCTTAAACATCTAAATCACATAGGCTATATATATTCTAGGATTTAAAGAGAGGTCTGGGATCGCTTGGTTTAGGTTGAGGGCATGGAGATTTCTAAAAATTACCTATGATCACGATATGCGATTAAGCATATGTCCAATATGCGAGGGATTTGAAGGCGAAATACATATATGAGGAAAAGGTAACTATTTGGAATATTGGAGACGACAGTTATTTTCGTGATAGATTGGCATTCCACGAGTTCATAGTAAATCCAGAAAACTGGATAAACTTGGGAAAATTTCTGGACGCGGAAAATAAAAACAATACTAATTCGTGAATAAATAAAAATGTAAGGATTTTTTTTTCTATTCACTGCCACCATATTGTAATTTTTTGACATTATGATATTCTCTCCTGGCATGGCGTTATTGCATAACCCATTTCTGAGGTTGAGATGCCTGGAAGGCTGAGTTACGCTGCCCCGATGTATATGACAGGTGATGATGAGGTAATAATGCGCCAGGAGAGGCCCTAATCCTAAACTTAATGAATATGTTAATGATGATAATGATGGCCAGATGATGTTCGGGGACCGTTTGGGCCTTAAAGTTTCCTGACATTTGTCTTATAGGTTAGGAAAACCCCCAAAATAAAAAACATCACCCAGAAAACTTGTCCCGACGGGGGATTGAACCCGGGCCCGTTGCGTGACAGCAGCACGCTATCTCGAGAATATAACGGAGGACTGTACAGAAACTGTAATATTATTAATAACTATACCTAGCTTAATTAATGTAGGGTCTGTAATGTAATATTATCTACTATTTCCTTTTTTTTATATTATTACTAGACAATTTATTGATAAGGATTGTCAACAGTATGTACGGCTTGCTGCCCGTGCGATCCATATTTGTAAAAATAATATTGAGGGTATTTTACTTTTAGTCTAATAAAGTCTTTATACTACTACTATTACTACTACTAGGAATACTACTTTCTTTCTAAAGAAATTTGCCGCATTCTTAGTTTTTAATGCGCTGAAAAAATCAATGACTTTTTCCAGATTTTAACTTGCGAATGCGAATCCACATTGAAGACGGTAAATAAAATGTTAAATTCCTCTGAATAAACGTCATAAATGTAAATTTTACATGAAAACAGCCCACATATGAATACATTACAACATGCGAAGTTCACGTGCATGCAAATTAAATTGGAATATTCACTTGCAACTGAGAGAGGGTGGAAAAAGTTATTTGAATGTGCCAGAATTTTAAAAAGCGAGGTAAGGGTAAAATGTGTCGTGACGTGGTAATTTGCCGCGTTGTGAGAATTCACTTCATTCGCAGGTTTCCGTAAAACGTGACTCTGGGAAAATCCTTCATTCGCATACCTACATCGCTTTCTTTTCCCAATCTCTGCCTTCCACTTATGATTAAACTTCCATATCCTCTTCTCCCTATTCTTTCAACTACCTACTTCAAAACTTTGGTGCAAAACATGCCAATCCCATTCGCGTTTACTTGTTTTACAAAAGAATGTAGTCTAAAAATCACATTGTAGGGCCTAAACTTTTTTTTGTCAAAATAATATCATACTGCAATCATCACTCATCCACCATTCACTTTATTGATTAAGTAAACATGAAAATTGTAGGGTTAAAAAAATAAGCCACAATTTAATTAATTGTGTGTATATGATTTAAAAAGATTTTTTGGGTTTTCCGCGTCATGGATTCAAGGTTAGGTTCGAGTTATAGGTATAGGTATTATCTTATATATAAAAATGAATGTTTGTTTGTTTGTTCGTACTTTATGCGCGGCCATACCATTGATCCGATTGTGATGGGGTTTTTTGCAAAATGTTCTGGAGATTCCCGGGATGAACATAGGCTATAAGAGAGTCGTGATACACAACTCCTACACCCTTAAAAATCGCCCTTTGTAGTGGAAAATGTGAAAAAAGTAGTTCTTTGGACTCTTAAATGGCTTACGCTGCCTAAACTATAGGAATTACACAACATTAATGTACACAGAATTATATATCTCAAAAAGCTCTACAAGAAAGTCCGCGACAGCATATGTTTATCTCTTACGGGTAACTCACAATAACCATTCTTGTACACAATAAATAATACATATGTGACACGCTATTGGACAGAGTTGAAGTTGGTTCTTAACAATAGCTACTAATATATGTGTTGTTAATTGTTAAATACATATTAATTAAAATTTTAAAAAGCACTATTCCAATTTTTAAAATAGTTTACTTTATTTATTTTTATTTTTATAAATATAGTAACACAACTTCAAATTAAATCTTACGAAATTCCCTTTAGAATGAGGTGTAAAACAACCCAGTAGAGCTAATATAATCTAAGTTATTCAAGATTTTAAATGTTAGTAGCACGCAAGAAAAAAAATCGGATTGTTAAAATTGTCATCAAAACCTAATAAGATACTATATTCTAAAAATATATATTAATAATTTAGATCTTTGGGGAGAATAATTCCTAAACATTTCATTACAATGCAAGATCAATTTTAGTGGCTGATTGGATTGTCATGAGATTACTTTATTATTATTATTATTATTATTATTATTATTATTATCATTATTATTAATTATTATTATTATCATTATTCTTAATTATTATTATTATTATTATTATTATTATTATTATTATTATTATTATTATTATTATTATTATTATTATTATATTAGTTTCTTGTATCAACAGTTTAATCAAAATCGTTAATATCACAGACAGTTCGCCAAAGTAGGCTAATTTGGTTCTCCTTTTAGATTGCATTCAAGACTAATCATTTTTTACAAGCTTCATATAAGCTTGACCTGTATCTATCTATGTAATGGAATCTTTCAACGAGATTTTCACTCACTTAAAATCATTGGATCGACTTCAAACGTTGTATACTTGTTAAGGACCCGTGACAATACAATAATTTCATATTATTTTCTAAAAATCCTGGCCAGAATCATCATAAAATAAATAAATAATAGTTTTTAAAAAACTAAAAGAACACGCTTTATTAGAAAAATAAAAAATGAAAAATAATTTTAATTTCCAATACGCTTGGGATAAAATTAAAGTGGTCAACAAAAAAAATCATCTCCAACACATATAGAATAAAACTAGAGTTATCAACAAAAAGAAAATAATTTTACCATCAAAAGCGTGGGGTGCTCTATATCAATTATATATTTGATAATAAACAGATATTGGTAAAAGTAAGCTCTCTAAGAAGAAAATGTAAAAATCATAAAAAGCACCCCACGCTTTTGATGGTAAAATTATTTTCTTTTTTTGTTGGCCACTTTAATTTATCCCAAGCGAATTGGAAATTAAAATTATTTTTCATTTTTTAGTTTTCTAATAAAGCGTGTTCTTTTAGTTTTTTAAAACTATTATTTATTTTTTATTTCTTAGTTTTAATATTTTACAGAATAAGATACTTACTTACTTACTTACTCACTGGCACTATCGAACCCGAAGGTTCATGGCCGCGCGGACATAAGCTCTCCATACATCCCTATCCTGAGCTAATGCTTTCCAATCATTCCCTGTATAATCTACTTCCCTCAAATCATAGTTAATGTTATTCTCCCACCTCATTCTTGGTCTACCAACTGGGCGTTTTCCCTCTGGCTTTCCTACAAGAAGCTTCCATGCAAGTCTTTCATTCCCCATACGTGCAACATGTCCTGCCCATCGCAGTCTACGAGACTTAACTGTTCTTACTATATCTGGCTTCCTATAAAGACCATGTAGTTCATTGTTATGTAGTCTTCACCATTCACCTGTCTGTTCATCTATCTTTGGTCCAAAAAATTTCCTAAGTACTTTATTCTCAAATACTTGTAATCTCCTTTCCTCTCTTAAAGTAAGAGTCCATGTTTCGCACCCATATAATATAACTGGTAGAATAATAATTTTATATATTTTCACTTTAACGTTTTTTGAAAGGAGTTGGGACATCAAGAGTCTCTGCAATGCATAATAGCACGCATTTCCAGAATTGAGCCTATGTTTAATTTCTTTGTGCATCTCATTCCTATTTGTGATCATTGTTCCTAGGTATTTGAATTTAGCCACTTCCTCAAAATTTCCCTCATTTGTCATTAGCTGTCCATATCCATTATATAATGAATTTCTACGTGTGACCATATATTTAGTTTTATTGATATTTACTTCCAGTCCTAATTTCTTAGTGTAACTCAAAAGTGTGTGCGTGTTGTCCTTTAGTATCTCCTCGCTATCGGCCAACAATACTACATCATCGGCATAAACTAACAGCTTATTAATACCATTGAGTTGTAATCCTTCCTCATTCTCTAAAGACTTAATGGCATGCTCTAGTACAAAATTAAATAGTAGAGGAGATAGTGCATCTCCTTGCTTCAACCCATTCTGGATTTCGAAAGTGTCCGAAAGCTGTTTGCCTACACGCACCCTACTCTTTGTGCCATTTAGACACATTCGTATAAGTCTAACTAACTTTTTAGGAATTCCGAACTCCAGCAGGATACTATATAACTTCTCCCTCTTAATTGAATCATATGCTTTTTTGAAGTCTACATACAGTTGATGTACAGTACCATTATATTCCCATTTCTTTTCTAAAATCTGTCTTATACTAAAAATCTGATCTGTTGTAGACCTGTTTCTTCTAAATGCACATTGATGATCTCCTAGAATGTCATCAATATAGGGAGTAAGTCTGCTTACTAATATATTTGTTAGAATTAGATAAAAATGTAAATATCTTTAAATTCGAAACTATTGTAATATGAGCTAAAAGTAATAACTTACTCTTCTCTAAAAAAACCCTCCCAGCCGGATTTGAACCAGCGACGTATGGATTACTGAAATTACATACCACTAAGAGTTCACTGCTGTACCAACTGAGCTCTTACAACGATTGATTTTCGGATGTTTCTGGCCAGGATTTTAGAAACAAAATACGAAATTATTGTATTGTCACGGGTCCTCTACACGTATACAAAGTTTCAAGTCGATCAAATGTTTCTAAGTGGGTGAAAAGCGCGTTGAAAGATTCCGTTACATTGATACAAAAACACTTTTTTTTTTATTTTCTGATTATTATGGCCAGGATTTTAGACAATAAATATGAAATTATTGTATTGTCACGGGTCCTCTACAAGTACACAAAGTTTCAAGTCGATCCAATGATTTTAAGTGGGTAATAATCGCGTTGAAAAATTCCGTTACATAGATAGATAGATAGATACAGGTCAAGCTAATATAAAGCGTGTAAAAAAGTCTTTGTATCTATGTAACGGAATCTTTGAATACCATTTTCACCCATTTAGAAACATTGGATCGACTTGAAACTTTGTATACTTGCAAAGGACCCGTTGCAAAGGATAATTTCATATTTATTTTTTAAAATCCTGGCCATAATCATCAGGAAATCAAAAAAAGTGTTTTTGTATCAATGTAACGGAATCTTTCAACGCGATTTTCACCCACTTAGAAACATTGGATCGACTTGAAACTTTGTATGCTTGCAAAGGACCCGTGACAATACAATATTTTCATGCTTGTTTCTAAAATCCTGGCCAGAATCGTCAGAAAATCAAAAAAAGTGTCTTTTTAATTATGTAACGGAATCTTTGAACACGATTTTCACCCACTTACAAACATGGGATCGACTTGAAACTTTGTATACTTGTAAAGGGCCCGTGATAATATAATAATTTAATATTTTGTTTCTAAAATCCTGTCCAGAATCATCAGGGGGAAAAAAATGAAAATTGTTATAATAGCTTGCGGACTTGTCGACTTTTTAGTCAATCGTTGTAAGAGCTCAGTTGGTAGATCGGTGAACTCTAGTGGTATATAATTTCAGTAATCCATAGGTCGCTTGTTCAAATCCGGCTGGGTGGATTTTTTTAGAAGAGTATTACTTTTAGCTCATACTACAATAGTATCGAATTTAAAGATATTTACATTTTTATCTTATTCTGTAAAATATTAAAACTAAAAAATTTAAAATAAATAATAACTTTAAAAACTAAAACATCAAAAATAAATAATAGTTTTAAAAAACTAAAACAACACGCTTTATTAGAAAACCGAACTAAAAAATTTTAATTTCCAACACGCTTGGGATAAAATTAAAGTGGTCAACAAAAAAATCTTATCCAACACATATAGAATAAAACTAGAGTTATCAACAAAAAGAAAATAATTTTACTATCAAAAGCGTGGGGTGCTTTTTATGATTTTTACATTTCGTTCTTAGAGACTTTACTTTTACCAATATCTGTTTATTATAGAAATATATTAATTGATATAGAGCACCCCACGCTTTTGATGGTAAAATTATTTTCTTTTTGTTGATAACTCTAGTTTTATTCTATATGTGTTGGAGATGATTTTTTGTTGACCACTTTAATTTTATCCCAAGCGTGTTGGAAATTAAAATTATTATCTTATTGTCCAGGTAATAAAGAATATTTTATAATGTAAAAGTATAACAACTGTTTCATTATTATAAAGTTGTTTCAAATTGTACTGTATACATTACATATATAAAAGACTAGCTAAATTTTCATTAAAGAAAGAACTAGTAATATTGCTCAGCTATCTCTACAAATACATTTCGTTGTTCCGTTCAACAATCGCAATGGGGGGGGGTGACAATTTTTTTATTTTATGCATACTTTTCGAGATTTCCTTTGCTATAAACACATTGTTTCGTATTCACAGAAGGAATTGTTTCAGGCGGTACCGTTTGAGACTCGCATTCCAGAGATTCTATGTTCAAATCCAATAAATCCAGAATTAGCCTTGAAAACTGAGGAAAACTTCTAAAATACCAGCCATAATTGTCTGCTCTGGGATCCCGAGACTTCGCGAATATGAGTCCCAAATGCCAAAATATAAGGCAACTCTCTTAAGCAGCAATTTATTATTAAAATTCATAGGGTGATTATAAACTCAATCATTAAAAATAAATTCTAATTCATAAGAATTGCCCTAAATTTTCGAATTAAAGTTCGAAAAATATGATTCAGTCACTGAATAAAAGTTGTACAGTGTTTTGACACTTTTAATGAATGCTTTATCAAACTTGTGAACTGACATTTTGAACTGAATCACTGCCTGGGGCGAATTGGTGCATCAAGAGGCATTTTCAATTACCAGTAAATTAATGTCATTCTGCCTTGTGGCCTATCACTCTTTTACAGAACATGTTTCGGTTCAATGGAAATCTCTTGTACTGATTTAAACAGCCGCAACGTGCAATCCGTCAAAATATGTCAGTAAAGTGCTGTGGTGTATATGACATGTCTCCCATTTAGAAAACTCTCGAGTTTTAAAGACAAATCTTATTTTCATTTCACAATCAAGAAGTGACGAGTCACGATTTTACTGTAGAGCCTAAAACCAACCAACCAATCAATTAATCAATCAATCATTCGATCGATATTCTCATCTTTCCTCAGTAAAATACAGAGCTCTCAGAAAAAACATCTCATTCATTCATTTTGAGAAATTTCTTCATCATTGAGGGTTTTCTCCAACCAATCTTAGTAATTAACATGATTTAAAATATATATATATATATATATATATATATATATATAAAAAAGTAAAAAGTAGAGTAATCCCACAACAGGCCTCAGGAGGCCCTTGGGGTAGTAGGAGGTTAAGGCTCCCACTTTTTCTAGACAATCGGCATTTTATGTCAGCCGGGTTGTCAGCCCTGCGTGACGGCCGCCTTTACCCCCAGAACAAGCGTCTGGTACTCATTTCCGTTAGAGGCTGAGTCGACCCCAGAGTGCCGCCAGAGGGTTTGGGTCAGTTTAAAAATCCTGACCCCAACGGTACTTGAACCCTCGACCTTCCGGCTTGTAGCGCAGTGCCTTAACCACTACGCTATGGCGTGCTCCCATATATATATATATATATATATATATATATATATATATATGACTACGAGCTTATAGACTATCAGCAACAAAATAAGATTCGGTTTTTAGCATTTTATATTTTTTTACGATGAGCGAGGAGCTGGCCCACACAAAATAAAATCCAAGTCTGTTAAATCTCTCCCTTAGCATCCGGCGCCATAACCGATCGGTCAATCTTATAATCAACTAGTTAATACCCGGCGTGCGCTGCTACGTATAAATAAATGAAAATTAATGTGCTTTTATGTTTAGTTGAATAAGAGGAAAATAATTATAATTTATACTTTTTAGATATCCCGTGCTGATTACCCGGCACTGCCCGGGAATCTACTTATCCCGATCTTTTTGGCATAAATGAGCAAAAGACAAAAATTAATGTACTTCTTATGATTAGTTGAATAAGTAAAATGAAAAATAATTATAAATTTCGTAATTATTTTAAGATTCTCCGTACTGATTACCCGGTGTTGCCCGGGAATCTACTTATCCCGATCTTCTTGGCATAAATGAGAAAAAAAACAAAAATTAAGGTATTTCTTATGATTAGGTGAATAAGTAAAATGAAAAATAATTATAATTTCGTAATTATTTTAAGATTCTCCGTACTGATTACCCGGTGTTGCCCGGAATCTACTTATCTCGATCTTCTTGGCTTAAATGAGCTGAAAGATAAAATTCGTTATTGTGAGTTATCCGTAACAGAATACCCGCCATGTGCTGCGTATGCTTGCAAGGAATCTACGTACTTGTCTCGATCTTCTTGGCATAAATTAAAGACAACAATGGTTATTGTGAGTTATCCGTAAAAGATACACATATGCTGTCGTGGACTTTTTTGTAGAGCTTTTTGAGATATTCAATTCTGTGTACATTAATTTTGTGTATTTGTTATGGTTTAGGCAGCGTAAGCCATTTAATCGTCCAAAAAGCTACTTTTTTTTTACGTTTACCACTACAAAGGGCGATTTTTAAGGGTGTAAGGGTTGGGTATCACAACTCTCTTATAGCTTGTGTTCATCCCGGGAATCTCCTGAACATTTTGCAAAAAGCCCCATCACAATCGGATCAACAGTATGGCCGCGCATAAAGTACAAACAAACAAACATTCATTTTTATATATTAGATTTTTCTCCCTCTGCTTTTATGAGTTCTGCAGGGATTCCATCTGAACCCGACGGTTTATACATCTTTAATTTTTCTATCCTCATTTCAGCTTCTAATACACTCAACTTTTCACTAATATTTTTACGTTGTTCTTGGTATAGTAGGAGATTAAGGCTCCCACATTTTTTTAGAAATGGGCATTAGATGTCAGCAGGGTTGTCCCCTTGCATACCGGCCGCATTTACCCCCCCCCCCAGAAACAAGCGTCAGGTATTCATTTCCGTTAGAGGCTGAGTCGACCCCAGGACCATTATGGCGGCAGAAAGTTTTAGGCCAATTTAAAAATCTTGACCACCACACCGCGACTCGAACCTCCAGTCTTACAGCTTGTAAGGATATTGCCTTAACCAATCATGATACAGTATGCCCCTTATGTTGTCTGTATATCTTAATTTTTATATCCTGTCCTGCATGCACAATTAAAAGCTGATTAAAGTCATCTTTCAACCTATTATTATTGTAGGCAATCTTCGTCGGTATTCTTTTCTTTACAATGATGATACATTCGTCATCAAAAACATTATTTTCTCTCCTTTTTTTAAAAAAAAATGCGCTTTCTGATTATTGTAATCACGCATTTCAACACTGATTGTAACAATGGGACATATAAGACTAATACATATTGACAAAACTAAATGTAAATTGTATTATAATAAAATGTATTTTCTGTAAAGTGAAATACTTAACAATAATCGGCCAAATAAAAATTAATTTGATAATGCGAAACTACTTATTTATTTTCAATTTATTTTGTATAACTTCGTACAGAGACGCTTGACGTCCCAACTCCTTTATAAAACGTTAAACTAAAGTACATAAAAATATTATTCCATCAGTTATATTATATGGATGCAAAACATGGACTCTTACTTTAAGGAAGGAAAGGAGATTACGAGTATTTGAGAATAAAGTTCTTAGGGAAATTTTTGGACCAAAGGGAGATGAACAGACGGATGAATGGAAAAGATTACATAACAGTGAACTACACGGACTTTATAGGAAGCCAGATATAATAAGAAAAATTAGGCCTAAGTCTCGTAGACTGCGATGGGCAGGACATGTGGCACGAATGGGAATGAAAGACGTGCATGGAAGCTTCTTGTAGGAAAACCAGAGAGAAAACGCCCAGTTGGTAGACCAAGAATGAGGTGGGAGAATAACATTAGCTCAGGATAGGGATGTATGTAGAGCTTACGTCCGCGCGGCCATGAACCTATGGGTTCGATAGTGCCAGTGAGTTAGATAACTTCGCTTATTTACTTGTAAATTTGTAATTACGTTTGCATCATATTATGTTGTTGAACTTAATTTTGCGAATATTGCATTATTTGACACTATGGTGTTCCAATATTCCCCGTTTTATATGATCTTAATGTGCTGAAATGAGACATATACGAGATAAAATAAATAATATTTAACTACTCAAAGTCTTTGTTGTGAGATTAAATCAACTGACTCTTCAGAGGCTCAAATTAAAGCTCCAATCAACCTCATATGGGAATTTTTCGTGATTATTCTTAGTCGCAAGGTAAATCAAGATCAGTGGCGTGTATTCAATATACGCAAGGTACGCATTGCTTACCCAGGACTAAACGAGAAACATCATTCAAATAATCAATATTGATTAACATAAATTTCAATGCAATTTAAAAATAATATTAGTGACCTGGTCATTATTTGCGTAGTCAATTTGTTCCATCCAGCTCCCCAGCTATAAACCACTCTTGCTCCACACGATAAGCTAGGAGCCGCTCGGATGTGATCGTGTGTCGTCGTAAGTTTTCGTTTTCTTGTGGTCCTGCAGTTTCAAATGTGCGGGACTTGACGAATAATGGAACTTACTTTACTTTTTTACTTTTGAGGGTCTTCTCCACTTTTCAGCGGTTACCCTGTATTCCCATTCGCCATTCTTGCCGATCACGCCATTCATTCCTCCTCCAGACCTCGGTCGTTCATCAATCTATGGATCTCTCCTCTCCAAGTTGTTCTTGGCCTGCCCCGTTTCCTTCTACCAGAAGGTGACCATTCCAAAGAGTTTTGGGCCACCTATCATCCTCCATTCTCCTGACATGGCCATACCACTGAAGAGCTCGTCTTTCAATCCTTTCCACCACTGTCTCCTTCATATCCATCATCTGTCTCACTTCACTTCTTCTTCTTTCCAACCTGGACACCCTGTCACTGCGTCTTATTCCATCCATCTCCACTGCCAAGATCTTAGTTTTTTGTCCCTCTACCAAAGTCCATCCCTCAGCACCATAAGTCATTATGCTTTCCACAACAGACATCAAAATCCTCTTCTTCGTGTGGTTTGACATGGTCCTACTCCACAGTACTCCATTCAACATTTTTATGGCTCTTCGTGCTTGTACTAAGCTGCTATCTACTTCAGCTTTACAACTCCCTGATTCATTTTAACAGCTCTAATAATTCCTTGGGATATGGATATATCTCGTCCACTTCCTCCTACTACAAGATTTCAGTTTTCTCCATGTTTACTCTTAATAATGGAACTTATTTCAAATCATAATTATTACATATTAAATTGAGCTTCTAGTTCTACAATTCTCAACAGTAATTGTCGTGTCTATATTGAAATATTATTATAGTTACGATAATATTATTATAGTATAAATATTTGAACATCATTTTAATAATGGGATGTACACATGTGATATGGCTGGAAGGTAAGCACTTCAGCTTCTTGCGTACAGCAGTGTTGAAAATATGGAAGCTCAATCAAGATCATCATCACCATAGTCCATTCACGAATTAGGCCGTTTGTTAACCTGTTTCAGCCTCAATAGAAACACCATCCACAAGTCTTTTGAGTGGACGTCCTGGTCTTCTAATTCCTGCAGGTCGATAGCTTAACATTTGTTTGGGTATCCTGTGATCTTATATTCGATGAACATGTTGCATCCATTTTGACTTATAGTCAAAAAGTTTGTTTTCTAAAGGCTCCATGTAATTCTTCTAAGAAGTCTCTTTTTTTTATGATCTAGTAGTGTGTATCCTGCAGTCCTCCAAAGGTACTCATTTCAGCAGATCTAGTAGGTCTCTGTATATCCCTCTGTTTCGATGTCCATACTTCGCTACCATACAAAAGAGTTGGAAGAGCCAGTGTTTTATACACTTTTAGTCTTGAATGTTTTTGCACTAACTGTGGCTTGAAGATAGAATGTATTAACCCTACAATCCTTAAAAAGTTTATATTTTTGCATTTAACATTCTTTTCTTCTTCATAATGAGATATTGCATCTTATTTATGTAAAATTATTCACTTGCTCCAAAATTTTATTGTTAATTACAATTTTACTTCTGACAGGATCTACATCTTGAAATGGCGCATAATTTGTGTTTTCTCTGTAGATATCTTCCATCCATATCCTTCTGTAATTTTGTTAAGTCTATACATACTTTTCTTTCTGCTGATTATCTTCTGAATTTGCAATTATTATTTGCAAGGAAGGAAAATCCTTGGTTGAAATTCCATTACAACCATCAATGTAATTATTAACCTTACTCTCATAATTCATTAAAATCCAATACCGGTTAATATATATATATATATATATATATATATATATATATATATATATATATATATATACCTTAGGAGGCCCTAGAGGCTCCAACTTTTACTATATAATCTCAGGGGGCACTTTAGGTGTCAGCCGGGTTGTCAGCCCTGTGTAACGCGGCCGCCTTTGCCCCTCAAGAACAAGCGTCCGGAATTCACTTTGATTTGGGGCTGAGGTCGACTCAAAAAGGTGGACCTTCCGGCCAGTACCAAATTATCCTAACCAACTATGATCTATATATATATATATATATATATACCTTTTATATCTAATATAAATAAAAATAACAGGCTGACGTATACCCTATTGAATTTATTAAGATATGACCTGAAAAGATTTTGTTTCAGTAAACTCTGAAGTAGTTTTTTTACCTAGCAGATCTCTGAATTATTTCGATTTTGTGTAACTCGTTGATCATCTCGAGGTGAGAATCAAATTTTCTCATTTCTCTTTTTATAGTGTGAGGTGGTTGACCTCTTGTCATGCATTTAATCAGTCCCATATACCCTACAAAATGTTAATCCTTTGATGCTATTTCATTCACTTGTTTTCTCCATCTAAAACACCGCTAATTTCACACTTTCAGGGGTCAAGGGCGCGCATTTTGTTGTTTTTACTACTCCATGTGTAACAATTTAAACATGAACATATTTATGACAACCGTTCATACAGCCTACTTCTTTATAAAATGAAACAACAACTTGTACAGGATGGATTTGATGAAATTATATTGGTCAACATGATTTTTTCACAAGAGAACATATTAGTGACTCTACTACAGTTTTCATACAGAACTGAAATGTATAAAATTGGAATTTTTTAGTAGGTGCATTCTTTTCGTAATAGTTACTTTTAGTACAATATAGGCCTACTTCCATCTGCTGGATTTTCTCTATTATAATTTATATATGCTATAAAAAATAACATTTTCATGTCTTCAACTCCACTTAGACATAATTCCAGAAATCTCAGAACTATCGGTGATATCAAAATGCAGATTTCTACTACAAAAAAGAAGTGCCAATTTTCAAACCAGCTTTAACTATTTTGTACGAAAATTGCCGAATTCCGAAGGAATGAATCTATTGACAATACTTTTGTAAATAGTTTTTACAGATATTCACGAAAAATGACCATGACAATATATATATATATATATATATATATATATATACCAGCTAATACCCGGCGTGCGCTGCTACATCTTAATAAATTATGTGCTTTTGCATTTAGTTGACTAAGGGGATATTAATATATTTATATCGTTATTATTTTTAGATACATCGTGCTGGTTACCCGGCGTTGCCCAGGAATCTACGCATCCCGATGTACTTGGCATAAATGAGCTGAAGGACAAAATTCATTATTTTGATTTATCCATAAAAGAATACCCGCCGTACGCTGCTATGCTTGCCCGGGAATATACTTATCCCGATCTTCTTGGCATCAATGAAAGACAAAAATGTTATTGTGAGTTATCCTTAAAAGATAAACATATGCAATCGCGGACTTTTCTGTAGAGTTTTTTGAGATACTTGATTATGTGTACAATAATGTTGTGCATTTGTTATGGTTTAGGCAGCGTAAGCCATTTAAGCTTACAAAAAGGGACATTTTTTTCACTTTTTTCACTATAGATGATACTTTTTAAGGGTGAAGGGCTTGGGCATTAAAACTCTCTTATAACCTATAACCTTCCCGGGAAAATCCTGAACATTTTGCAAAAAGCCCCATGACAATCGGATGACTGTATACATGCTTGCCCGGTAATCTATTTATCCCGATTTCCTTGGCATCAATGAAAGACAAAAATGGCTATTGTGTATTATCTGTAAAAGATAAACATATGTTGTCGGGGACATTTTTGTATTTTTTTTTTTTTAGATATTCAATTCTGTGTACATTAATGTTGTGTATTTGTCATGGTTTAGGCAGCGTAAGACATTTAAGGGTAAAAAAGGGACATTTTTGTTTTTCACTACAAAGGGTGTTTTTAAGGGTGTGGGAGTTGAGTATCTCAACTCTCTTACAGCCTATGTTCATCCCGGGAATCTCCTGAACATTTTGCAAAAAAAAAACAATCACAATCGGATCAACAGTATGGCCGCGCATAAAATACAAACAAACATTCATTTATATATATGTATGTATGTGTGTGTATGTGTATGTGTGTGTGTGTGTGTGCGCGCGCGCATGTGTGTGTCCTGTGGCAGCCAAAATGTTTGTTTTAACAGAACCAAACATGGCATATATCAATCATTTAAAAAAAAATTAAGATCGAGGTCGTCTAACTAGCAAATTCCGATCATTAGGTGTAGTTCAACTGAAACATAAATTTAAAAATCGCTCTAGTTGTCGGAATTTTCGATTTTTCGAAACGAAACTCAGTATATGCTATTAAAATAAAACGAGGAAGGTATTTTCCAAAAATAATCCAAATCCGACAATTAAAAGTGGAGGTTCACCTGAATTCCGAAATTAAAAAAATTGCTTAGAAGTTTGGGAAGACCATGGAAAAGATTGAAAGAGCAGCAATTTGGAGCCGGAACAGGCTAGAAAATAAGCCTAAACCGTGAAGAAGAAGAAGAAGAAGAAATTGCTCTAGCAGTCGCCATACTTGCTACGAGGCAAATGTGTCGGTATATAATGCAATTTAATCAGCAATATATCGTATAAAGATAAATTAATTTATTTGATATTTTAGTAATGTAATGGAAAAATTAACCACTAGAAATTATTTAAATTTGTGTTGAATCATACAACACTGTTCAATAGTCTTGGTAATAACTAACGGTTATGATAGGTTTGTTTACAGCAGTCCGACACGTGTAAATAAGTTAGTATAAGACATTTAACTGAGACCAACACGCACACGCTATTGAGTAAAACTAAGAAATTGGGACTGGAAGTAAATCTCAATAAAACTAAATACATGGTCACACACAGAAATACATTTGGACCTATATAATGTAAATGGACAGCTAATGACATATGAGGGAACATTTGAGGAAGTGGCTGAATTCAAATACCTACGAACAATAATCACAAATAGGAATGACCTGCACAAGGAAATTAAACATAGGTTCAATTCTGGAAATGCATGCTATTATGCATCACAGGGACTTTTGCCGTCCCAATTCCTTTCAAAAAACCTTAAACTGAAAATGCGAGTATATAAAATTGTTATCCTCACAGTTACATTACACGGATGCGAAACATGAACTCTTACTTTAAGGGAGGAAAAGAGATTACGAATATTTGAGAATAAAGTTCTTAGGAAAATGTTTCGACCAAAGAGAGACGAACAGAGAGGTGAATGGAGAAGACTATATAACAGTGAACTACATGGTCTTTATAGGAAGCCAGATATAATAAGAACAGTTAAGTCTCGTAGACTGCAATGGGCAAGACATGTGGCACGAATGGGGAATGAAAGACGTGCATGTAAGGTTATTGTAGGAAAACCAGAGGAAAAACACCCAGTTGGTAGACCAAGACTGAGGTTGGAGACTAACAGAGAAGTAGATTATACATTGGAAAACATTACCTCAGGATGGGGATGTATGGAGAGTTTATGTCCGCGCGGCCATGAACCTACGGGTTTGATAGTGCCAGTGAGTTAGTTAAGAAATTGACTTCTGCAATTTAACAAATGAAAGATATGTTCCGTAAACCAGGAAAATCGGACCGTAACTTTGACTTGCCGAGGAATTCGCTTAGCTTACACACAGTTCCTGTCTGATGAACTTTTTAAAATTATACAACTGGTTATAATTATATTTGCACATTCGATTAAGTAATTCATGAATAAAATGGCAATAAAAATATATACAAAAGTAAATACATGAGCAAAATATCAAGAAATGCAGTTACTACATATAACTGTAGTAGTTATATATTTGATTAATAGCGCAGCCCATTGTTGAGCCATAGCCTCTCCTTTGTCAGGAGGCAAAGTTATGTTATTTGCCCAAAGATGTCATGAGTGGCATGCTGTCAACACACCGACTCAATGAGACACCTAGCAGGCAACTAAGGTATTACCAGGATGTTTGAGAACGGTAAATTTTGCTTAGAGGCCTCTTTGTTCAGGCTTAAGGATTTCCATCCATAGTAATTCTGCCCGAGGGCAGTCTTTCGTTGCAATCATATCATTTTCATACTATGCTTTGCAGCTTTACTAGGGAATTACAGGTATGGTAGCTTCCCGTTGCTTTCCACACCGGTGAAGGATGGTGATAAGGTTGATGATGATGATGGCCGAATGATTTTCGGAGACCGTTGGGCCCTAAGCTTCCTGACATTTGGCTTACAGGTCAGGAAAAAAACCGAAAAAACTCACCCAGGAGCTGTCCCGATCGGGAATCGAACCCGGGCCCGCTGCGTTACCTCGAAACAACAGCAGTGGGATTTTACGAGCCTGAAAATCATCAGACTCGGGACCCACGGTTTAAAGTGTGTCCCGAAGGAGAGCCGGTGTTAAAACCGGCAGCGAATCACAATCAGCTGACTAGCTGCTTCACTAACAGTGGTTGTCGTCAAGTTTATGGGCCACAGACACGCGTCACATTTACAGAGGATTTTACGTTATTTCCAAGTATACCCTTGTACTGCTACCATTGTTCCCTCGCTCTTTTTCGAAAAAATCTCTAACGTTAAGAATTGTTTCTCTGGTTTGCAAATTGTTAGTCTTCCGACTCCTCCGCGGCATTATGATGCTTAAATTTCACAGATAATAATACTCCAACCGATTCGTCCACCACACAAGTGCGTACTGACTCGACAACGCCGCTTTGTTTTGTAAACCACGTGCAACGATTCCACCAAAAATCGTGTAGGTGTGGCCACGCCGGATATTAGAACGGCTCGACTGTATCTCACTGGCACTATCGAACCGGAGGTTCATGGTCGCGCGCAAATAAGCTCACCATATATCCCTATTCTGAGCTAATGTTTTCCAATCATCCTCTAATTATCGTTAATGTTATTCTCTCACTTTATTCTTGGCCTACCTACTGAAAGTTATACATATGCAAATAAGAATTAATATTTGTAGAAATTCTAATTGATCATATACCTATGAACTTTAATTCGTTATATGGGGTTTTTGCAGTGTTCTTCAGATATCCGGTGAATGCTAGATTAAAATTTCACCACTGTCTACTATTACATCATTAACCATAAAAACCTACTTCATTAAAAATGAAAACCAGTGAATACACGAAACGAATACACAAAATATAAATGCACACCCTAACACGGTATAATCCACAGCCTACACAAATACAATGTATTAATCGGAAGAAATTTACCACGTAATAGAAGTGTTGCAGACAAGCAATTTGAGATAGGGAATCCAGCTTCTCAGTCGAAAAATACCCGAGTTTTCACACGTTAAAATTGTTTGTATTTGATACTCATAATCCAGTACAACAAAATAAGGGCATCAAAAAGGAATGAGATGTCTTCCGACCTTCATTAGTACGAGTATGAAGTCAACTATTAAGAATTAAGCACACACATTTTCCATATTTTCCTTGCTGATTAGTTTTTTGATGTTTGGCTTACTCTAATCTGTAATTAAGGTTTAAAGTTATCCCATACTTCCATTCAATATAACCCTTAAATTGTCAATACAATATTTTCTCGTGCCAGGTATTTAAATGTTCCGGACCACAAGGAAAATAAATTCATGTAAAACTGTATTATTATTATATACTCGTATTGTTGCGTAACTTTATATAAATTTAAGTAATTTTTACTCGTTTGTTTTTCTATTGATCTAAAAATATATTAAATAAATGAAAACAATGTATCCAATAGAATACATTTTTAATTTAAGGTTTAATACTGAATTATGAGTATTAAATGTAAATACCTGTAACTGACAACTCAGGTATTTTTCATCTGAGGCCCTGAATTCCCTCTCTCGAATTGCTTGTTTGCAACTCCTTTGTAATCAGATAAATTTCTTAGATTTAATTAATTTACTGTCTGATTTCGTAAATATTAAATACTAGCTAATACCCGGCGTGCGCTGCTATGCCTAAATAAATGAAAATTAATGTGCTTTTATGTTTAGTTGAATAAGTGAGAAGAAAAAAATTATAAATTCATTTTTTTTAGATACCCGGGGCTGATTACCCGGCGTTGCCCGGGAATCTACTTATCCCGATCTTCTTGACATAAATGAGCTGAAATATGAAAATTAATGTATTTTATGTTTAGTTAAATAAGTATGAGGAAAAATGTATATCGTAACTAATTTTAGATACCCCGTGCTGTTTACCCGGCGTTGTCAGGGAATCTACTCATCCCGATCTTCTTGGCATAAATAAGCTGAAAGGCGAAAATTAACATAGGCCTACTTATGATTAGTTGAATAAGTATATTGAAAAATAATTATAAATGTATATCGTAATTATTTTAAGATTCCCCGTGCTGATTACCCGGTGTTGCTCGGGAATCTACTTATCTCGATCTTGTTGGCATAAATGAGCTAAAAGACAAAGTTCGTTATTGTGTTAAATGAATTCCCGCCATGTGCTGCTATGCTTGCACAGGAATCTACGTACGAACTTGTCTCGATCTTCTTGGCATCAATAAAAGACAAAAATGGTTATGAGTTATCCGTAAGAGAGAAACTTTCGCCGACTTTTTTGTAGAGCTTTTTGAGGTATTCAATCCTGTGTACATTAATGTTGTGTATTTGTTGTGGTTTAGGCAGCGTAAGGCATTAAGCGTCTAAAGAGCTACTTTTTTCACGTTTTCCATTACAAAGGGCGATTTTTAAGGGTGTAGGAGTTGAGTATGACAACTTTCTTATAGCCTATGTTCATCCTGGGAATCTCCTGAACATTTTTCAAAAAGCCCCATCACAATCGGATCAACGGTATGGCCGCGCATAAAGTACGAACGAACGAACGAACAAACAAACAAACATTAATTGTTATATATTAAATAACCCATTCACCAAACGTTAGGTTTAAAAACTGTCGACTTGTTTCAACAGCGATGCTGTCATTTTCACGGCGGTGCACTAATAGTACAATAGGCTATGTGTAGAGTAGAGAAAACACTGAAATATTGATTTATGAAAAGAGTTCAATGCATAATTTGAAGAAAAATACTAACAAATGCGGTTGCAGTGTACATTATACTTATAAATCGGTTATGATCAAAACTTCTGTATTTCTGAGTTTAAACATACATTGGCCTACATCGTAAAACAAAGTGTATTGTTTATAATTTATAAAAACCTTATTTTTAACAACATTGCGCATTCTGCAATATAAACAAACAATTTAACATTCTGAATTGAGATATTTCTTTTAATTTTCCTTTATTTTTATCGCCCCCCCTCCTCCTTTTTCTAGGATCTACAATCCCCACGGAACAAACAAGTCAATGGCCTGGCGTTCACTTGTAGGCAACGAAAAGGAATTCTATAGAACACATTATATCGGCACATAGTAGTGGTTCTTCCTAGACTTGTGGTTAGCAGTATGCCAGGGTACCGTCAAAGACAGCACAAGATAGTATAAGCCAAGAGATACATGTGACGATTTAAGGTGCAAATTAAAACCTCTATTCTGCACATCGAAATGAAAAGTAGAGACTCTATAGACCAATAAAAATTGAGTTCATCCATTTATTTCAAGACAAATTGAGTTCATCCATTTACTAGAGCATTCGATAAGTAATGACAATACTAATATTTAATTTTAGGAAGTTATATTTTGAGGTTATTTTAATTATATTATTTTTAGTCTGTTTTGAAACATGTTCAAGAAACAAATGAACATTAATATTGAGGTAAGATGTCCAGACTAAAAATAATATGACAATACTATTGTAGATCAGTGATCCTAGTGGTGATCATTGTAATGTTGCAGTATGTTGCTGAACAGTCTTTGTTGCGTACATCTGTAATATTGAAAGTCTCGAAATAGCAATATTGTATGAATACGTTTACTGTGTCTCACATTTACGCGTAGTAAAGTAATACCGCTCTAAAAATATATTCGTAGAATTTGTTTAGAATGTGGAATAGGAAAGTAATCGAACATCCACCAAATTCACCAGACAGGAGCTCTTGAGGCTATAACTTCTTATCAAATATCAAAGAACCTCTACGAGGTAATCTATTACAACCAAGCTCTAGATAAAGCTCTAGATCGAGAAGAAATGGTACTGCAGATGGAGTGCGTCGTATTCCAAGGATTTGGCAACGTATAGCTGACTTGGCAAGAAACTATAAATGAAGTTCGTAATGTCAAAAGTAACCTATATTATTGCTTTGCAATGTTATAGCAGTGTTGTCAATATTTATCGCATGCCCTAGTATTTTTAATTTCTAGCCTTAGAATAATGCTATTTTTTCCACTATGTGACACCATTTTACCGTCATATTACGATCACTACATTATAGGCTGCCACCGGACACCAAATCTTCAAAAAAGTTAAGGATTGTGACGTATAAAGCGTGCAAATGTCCATAGCCTATCCGTGTAAGAAAGTTCTAACATGGAGTACGTAAATATATTATATTAATTTGCTATTCCATGCTTACAACCTACTATCAGCTTTCAACTCCGTCTGTAGGACTTTTAATTAAATCTCATAAAGGCAAAGCAACATTTCTTTCATCTTACCCCCCCCCTTTCCTCTGCCGCAATGTAATTTGTGCGTTCGATATCTTGAGAGTCCTTAGACTAACTTTGATCTCTAGATTTTAAAGATGTCAGCAAATTCTAACTACCGATTCGAATTAAAATAATATAAGTGTTCAGATTTAATTATTTTACGGATTTTGGATTTTGAGTCACTCAAGTTTATCTGTGCATTACTTTAGTTTATACTGATTGTGTCCACCGCTGCGGTCTCGAGGTAGCGTGCTGCTTTGTCACGCAGTGGGCCCGGGTTCGATTCCCGGTCGAGGCAGGCTCCTGGGTGAGATTTTTTTCGGGTTTTTTCCTCACCTGTAAGACAAATGTCAGGAAGCTTAGGGCCCAACGGTCCCCGAAAATCATCCGGCCATCATCATCATCATAGTTATCATTCATTACCGGTGTGGAAAGCAACGGGAAGCTACCACACCTATAATTCCCTAGTAAAGCTGCAAAGCATAGCATGAAAATGTTACGATTGCAGTGAAAGACCTGCCCTCGGGTAGAATTACTATATCCTGTTCGTTCTTAAAGTGATCCTCGTCAAAACAAAATGATTCGCTTTTCACTGGTTATGGATACTGAGATACGTTGTAGAAGCAATAAGTACGCGAAAAAGTAGTTCCCTTCATTAAATTAAAAATATGTCCTCTGAATATACTTGTTATTCTTCGTGAATGAAAATAATAATATTCAAAACATACAAAACATTCTAAAATATACCTAATCAATAATTACAACTTAAAATAGTTTAATTAATATTTAATTTTAGGAAGTGATATTTTGTGGTTATTTTAATTATATTATTTTTAGTCTGATCATCTTACCTCAATATTAATGTTGATTTGTTCTTGGACATGTTTCAAAACAATTCTGTTTTATCGTCAGCTTGTCCAGACTGGTTTGATTTATGTTGCATTATGGTGCACACCCTGGATGTCGATGTCTTTGGCCAACCACAGGATGGAGCTGACATCGACATCCAGGGTGTGCAACATAATGTAACATAAATCAAACCAGTCTGGACAAGCTGACGATAAAACAGAATTGTTTTGAAACATGTCCAAGAACAAATCAACATTAATATTGAGGTAAGATGATCAGACTAAAACTAATATAATTAAAATAGTTTATTTATACATATGGATAATACATTTTAGCCATGCTTCAGTCGATTCTCATGTTTTGACTAGGATCACTTTAAGAGCGAACAGGATATATGAACGGATACTGATCGTGAACGGTGATCATTTTTCCTACAATATAGGCTACACTAAATTTAAAGGACAACCTTTCCCCCCTGTATTTCTGGTTCCCATTCAAGATTTTACAATGAATTTAATAAATGAGACAATATAAAACAAACATTTGTATTTATGTTAAGCAAGGAGAAATATTGGTAACATTATGGTCACACTTTGCGAATCTTCCAAGTTTTTAAGTATCATTTTTTGAAACCGCTCCGCAGTTTAAAATTATAGTTTACGACTGCGCCAGTCAGATACATTTGTATCAATCTAAGAGTGCGTATTTTGTGAAAAAATTAGCAATAATTTCTCCAAGGTATATTTTTGTACATTCAAAATGTTACGTGACATTGAAAATATACATAACTACCGAATACTGTGCGCTATACATATTGCAGTCGCAATATTTTAATTACACCTAATATATAATTAACTAGAACAAATATATTTATTCCGATCAATTATTTATCTAAAGAGCCTAAATAAACAAATTATTTGGTGTTTACATTATGGAAATCTATTATGCTTATTTACTAAATGAAATTATCAGTGTTATATGATTTTCATAAATATGCATTCGTCTGAAAAAGATATCGTGTATCGAAACAGCTGTTACCAATGTTGAATAAAATACGAGTAAATATGTATGAAAATCATATAAAACTTTGATAATTTTATTTATTAACTAAAAAAGATGCTAAAATTAAACAGCTAATAGGCCTATATATTTTATTAAATGAAAATAAAACTTAAAAGTTTTATAGGATTTTCATATGTATTACAATATAAATTCGTAACAGTTGTTTCGGTACTTTATACCTTCTTCAGACATGATTCCAAATGAATTAATTTTGTTATTATATGCTGGAGTTTATATATAATAACAAAATTCATTCATTTGTAATCAGGTCTGAAGAAGGTACAAAGTACCGAAACAGCTGTTACGAATTTATATTGTAATAAATATGAAAATCATATAAAACTAAAGTTTTACTTTTATTTAATTAATTACATATGGATTTTCATCAAGTAAACGCCTAATCAATTGATTAACTAAAATTACTATTTCATAATGTCATTAATACCAGAACATTTCCACAGAAAACACATTAAAAACACAATAATATAATACACAACATCTCGGATAAATAAAAAATTCTAGACGTCATATAACTTTAAAGTTCAAGCGTTTATAAATTATTGAATAAATAAAATAATACATAGGATAATACAGATTAAGGAAACCAGCTCTAACGGCTGGGGGACCCGACATGCTGACCACATGTCGCCCTATTGCTGGCTATATGATCAAACATTTATGTGATTAACTTATGTGGATTTGAGGCCAGCAGCCGACTGGTAGGCTTTATGGCCTTCTAGACCTGTTGTCCCATGGAGTTTATATCGTAAAATAATGGATCCGTTTAAAAACGATTTTTTTAATGTTCCATACTCATAACTTTCAAAGTTTTATAATATTCTCATTATTAACAATACAGTTTAAAAATATTGTCTTATAGCCCTTTAAGTATATAAGTAGTTGTTTAAAAAGGCAAGTTATAATAAAAAGTGTATCAAGAGGAACTTCATTAAAATTCTGACTGTGAAACCGATAAAGGAAGGAAATGTCTGCACAAATTACATAGTAGGAGTTCTTACCTTACTACATTAATCTCACCACTTTAAACAACATAGTTCAACAACCTAATCCCTCATCAGACATCACTTTCATTGTTAACTGAATTAACGTAAAGCTTCTATCTTTATACGAGAATGTAAAGCGACATTCTGCATGAATGTGAATTTTCAGAAGGCATACGGTGAATTCTGAAATATCTCATGATGACAAGAAAAAAAGGCTTTATGTATTAGTTGTACTTATTTTAACCCACTCTCTTGTATTTTCAACTGAGAACATCAAAAATAAAGATTTACATTAATGTATCATAATGACATTTTTGTACTTCAATTTTAATATGAGAATTTTTTTACATCTTTAATCATCGCGTCTAGGATCTTTGGGTATACCAGTAGATTGAGTATGTTTATTATTCAATCTATCTATAGTGGCGTAGTCCATTGTTGAGACATAGCCTCTCAAATATAAGGAGTTACTAGACCAAGTTAATTTTTCAGTTACCTTATTTGCTCGTAGATGCCATGGATGGCATGCGGTCAACACACCGACCTAATGAGACATCTAACCGTCAACTAAGGTATTACTATACTTTTTTTTTACTCCAAGCGCAACAGGCCTAGAAAGCCCTTGGCCTACCAGCCGGCTGCTGACCTCACATCCACATGTGTTAATCACATATGTAGACGATCATCTAGCCAGTGTAGGAGTGACATGTGATCAGCATGTCAGGTCCCCCAGCCGTTAAAGCTGGAGTCGCTACTTATTGTAACTACCAAAATGATGCTGGATGGGCACCGGTCCCATACTGGCCGAAATTCCACGAGAAATTTCTTCCCCCATGGGGACTCGAACCAGCACAAGTCCCGTAGCTCTGCGTCAAGGCTTCTTGCCTTAACCACTCGGCTACGGCGCTGGACGTTGATGTCGGTAAATTTTGCTTAGAGGCCTCTTTATTCTGACTTAAGGATCTTTTACGAGCCTGAAAATCTTCCCACGGGACCCACGGCTTAAAGTCCCTCCTGGAAGACTTGTTCCTTAGATTTTTCTGTAATAAAAAATCCATCGACCCAGGCCGGGTTTGAACCCGCGACCCTCGGAACTAGAAGAAATTATTATTCAGTGCATTAATATAATTATTTTGAAAATGTAACTAACTTTAAGTTTAATTAATTACGAAGTGGTGATTAATGGGAGTAATAATGTAATGAAAACTGATGAAAACAGATGGGAAAACCAAGTCGGATTGGTTACTAATTGGGATTTAAAATCGGGACTTCCCGAACACGAATCTCAAACGCTACAAGACTGGGCCAACTTGTTCGATTCAATTCCTGTTGTGTAATATAATTTATTTTCTCAGAATGCTTACTTGAAGTCTAACGCCGATCTTAAATGTCTCAATTATTATCCAACTATTTTGCTCTGTTTTGCCATTCGCTATCGATTAGAACATTAAGAATTTTTATATTATGTTTTTATCATTGTCATCGTCATCCATTAAGGATAAAAATTTGCTTAAATTAACACATATTGAAACGTTTCCTTCTAAAACTATTTCAAATAAATAGTTATTGAATTGACAGTTTATGAAAAAATGTAAATAAATTTACAAAATTAAACAGAATATGGACTCTTACTTTAAGGGAGGAAAAGAGATTACGAGTATTTGAGAATAAAGTTCATACGAATATTTTTGGACCAAAGAGAGATGAACAGACAGGTGAATGGAGAAGACTATAACAGTGAATTACATGGTCTTTATAGGAAGCCAGATATAATGAGAACAGTTAAGTCACGTAGACTGCGATGGGCTGGACATGTGGGAAGAATTGAGAACGAAAGACGTGCATAGAAGCTTCTTGTAGGAAAACCAGAGGGAAAACGTTCAATTGGTGGACCAAAAATGAGGTGGGAGAATATCATTAACTGTGATTTGAGGGAGATAGATTATACAGGGGATGATTGGAAAACATTGGCTCAGGATAGGGATATATGGAGAACTTATTATCGCATGGCCATGAACCTACGGGTTCGATAGTGCCAGTGAGTTAGTTAAACAGAATATGGAGCAAAAACTAGGACTGATACAACAAAAACTAAACAAACAATAAGCATGTGTGAAATTAAGAACTATTCAGGGGAAAACATTATTTGATAGGATACACAATACAGAAATTAGAGACAAATGCCAAATTAAAGACATAACCAAATTTATTATAGACAGACGAAAATATTGGAAAGATCATATAGAAACAATGAAGACAACTAACTTGCAAAAAGAGCTAAAGAAGATAGACCAATGGACGGGAGAAGAGCAAGAGGAAGACCAGCCAAGAGTTGGATAGACAATGACTGCACATCCAATACATCTTACTCCGAGGAGTAATTTGAGGAATAAACAGGATGAAAATCCTACAAATAAAGTATAAGGAGATGAAACAGAATTTACAAGATTTGGAAATTAACAGCATCTGAGATGGATTATTTGAGAAGATCTGCAAGGAAAATCGAAAAAGGAACATAAAAAAACATACGGACATAAAATAAGGTAAACTACATTAATTTTATTTAAAAAAGGCTGGGTTGGTACAGACATGTGCGAAGAATGGAATCAGAAAGAGAGCAATATCAATTTACTCAAATGTAGAATGGAAAAGACGACATGGAAGACCAAAGACAATTTGGAACCAAAATATTAAAAATTCCAAGGCGCAACATAAGATAAGTTTTTTAGAGACTTTTTTTTTAGAAAAGTAAATAATTTATATAAAAGCTTCGTAAATGTTTGTACTTGTTTCAAGAGAAACGGCCTTATAGTGGGGGATCATCTCTTACAATGAAAAGTAAACTTCATACTCCCTTAACCTAATTCAACAATCTGTCGAAAAACTGATCTCACAAGAGGAATAAAACTCTAAAATCGTATAACGTGTCACTTTTTACGTGTAAAGGAAACTTAAAACTTTCTAAGAAATGTGATGAAGTGAAAAATTAACCAAGTTCACAACACAAACAGTCTGGTCACGAGAGTATACAATGCTTATGTAGAAATAAGCGACGACCACTTGTTTGCAAGTTCGCGGCACCACTGATCCGCCACTGGAAGGGGGCAGGAACGGTAAGGCGTCGGTCGATGGCTCGGCTACCATCGCATCCGACGCCCCCGACGCATGGAAGGCGCGCACCGACCATCCTTCCAGCATCTGGTTCACTCGATGTATAAAAAAAAAGAAAAACTAGAACACAGAATGATTGACACAAGCTTAACCCATTAAACCCTTCACTCCGGTACCCTATATATATATCCCGGTATATGAACGCGGTTTCTCAGCATTTTAACAATATGAATAGTTAAAGGAAAATGACAGAAAAATAAATAATATATAAAACAATATAATTGAAAGAATTGAGGAGAAGGTCTGCAAGGAAAATCGAAAAATGTTTTAAGAATGGAAGATGAGCGATGGCCGAAGCAACTATATGAATGGCATCCGAACAAAAAGAAGAAAAGAGGAAGACCAAGGTTAACATGGAAGGAAAACATGAAGACAGTAATGCAAGCTAGAGGGCTAAGCATCGAAGATGCCCAAGACCGTAGGCTTTGGAGGTTTGGCACGGGAAGACGGCAGCAGCTGTAAAAACCCGAAGATAGATAGATATAAAACAATACGATGATAAACTTTATTGGTCTTATTCATATCATTGTTTGAATATTCATTATACAGTAAAACTTGTTTAATCCGGAAATTTGTCCAATATGAACAAATGTATTGATCCCAGCGAAATAATAGTAATTTTAGTGTATTTATTTTACATAAAACGGAATCTGTCCAACACGGAAACGGAAGGATATTTCTACACAATTCATGAAAAAAATTTATAAAGCGGAAAGGTATATATATTTATGAATCATCAGCAGTTTTTTTTTACTGAAGGCAGGTGCCAAGATGGTTTTTACAAATAGTTATTCAAACCAAATGGACAAATAAATATAACACAACAAACCTAATTGTCATTGACCCTAAAGTTCATTGTTAAAAGCTGTTGTATTTCACATGCCGGTATGTACTTTGATAAATGCCTCAATCGCCACGATCGATATATTATTGTTTCAACTTGTTCGTTGCAATAATTTTGATTGAATAACACGTGTATCTCATGCTTTGTTCCCAGTTTATAATGTCCAGTAAAAGGAAAGAAAAATAATTAGTACCGAAGAGAAAAAAAAATAGTGTTGCCGCTTAAAGTAAAAACAAAAATGCTTGATCGTTTATACGCGTTGGCGAGTCGTTTACGTCTATATCACGCTGTTTCAATGTTAATGAATCAAGAAATTCGAAGACAAATAAGGAATTATATCGCAGCTGAATATCAATCTTAATTGAAATACCTTTAAAAGCGGCAAAACGGGGAAAAATAGTAAGTTCTTTAACCTGACGGTAATAATTAACAGAAATTGTTCAAAATCTCTCATTAATTTATCTTATTTTGATAATTTTTATTTTATTCTGTAACCATGGAACGAATCCACTATATACCCATACACATTACCATTCCATATTCGCGGTTTCTGTATTCGCCGCATATTTGCGGAACATATCCCCCGCGAATAAGGAGCTTTTACTGTATAGATAATACCTGTATATATTCAGCCTCATTGCACACCCGTTATGCGAAACACAGATACCTGTGTAAAATCTTAAATTAAGTTCTGAGACCGATCTATCACAGGTAGCGTTCTGAATTTACGGAATAAAGATGGCTGAAACGTATGTATCATTCTCATTAAGCGAAAACGTTAAAGTGATTGAAGATAAATCTCCAAACATTTCCCGACCGATGCTCCAAAGTCAAGCTCTAGCTCTTGTTAAGGTACGTACACATATGCGCGCCGCGAACACGAACGGCGCGCGCGCGACGCATGCGCGGCGCGTGTTATGTTCGTCGAAATGATTAATTTCAACGAACCTCCTGCGATCCATAGGAAATCCACAAACCTTCAGTAGACATTTTGCAGAGCAGGTGTAACCAACCATGTCTCCATCGCGCGAGGAAAATTATAGAACGCAAAAATAGTATTATAATATATTAATTATAATATCAACATAAGTATAATTTACAAATGTAATACATTACAAAATTATGTATAGTACCAGTATTATTTTATTCTTTGGCATATTTCTCATTTGAGTGATTTTTTTAAGTAGATTGCTGTCGTTGTTTAAAAGGTCATGAATTTTTTCACAAGAATTTGTTAAATTATACTTCACATAAAATAACTTTCGAAGTCTCAACACTCAATTGCGATTTTTTTTATGTCCGCACTTTACTTACCAAACAATGGTGGTCGAATCAACAATGTAAACTTTGATAAGCAGTTCTCAACATTCTTTCCCAAAAATAGGGAGTTTTTAAAAATGCCGCGGGACGCGGGACAAATTGTTAAAAATCGGGACTGTCCCGCCAAAATCGGGACGTCTGGTCACGCTTATTACTTATTACATCTTATAACTTTATTTATACTTTTTCAAATATTATAGTATTAAAGGAATTTAAAAAAATATATATATATATTTAGAATTATTAAGAATCTATCTCACCATAACATGGCCTTAATTTTTAATAAAGATGTACATGATTATTATACTAGAGGTTGTACTTTATTGCACAAAGATACTAGTTTCTCAAAAAAAAAAAAAAAGGTATAAAAGGGATTCGTTATGCATTAATCAACCATTACAATAACTTACATATTGAATATCAACATTTCACGAATGTTAAACATTTTTCTAATTCTATTAAAAATATTTTTTCTCATTGCTTTCTTAGTTAATTTTGTTAATTTTATTATTATTAATATTATCCTGTTTAAATATTGTATTTATGTGTGTATATATATTGTGCATCTATAGTAGTTTGTATTACTTAAACTTATGCCTGAATTTGTTTTCTTGTTTTTATTGTTAATTGTTTTATGGCCATTATTTTTTGTATATTGCCCCTTAACATGAGCAGTCTTGCTCTTTGAAGTCTTTGAAGAAATAAATCAATAATTAGTAATAAATGTGTTTATATATTGTATTGTTTTGTGATACTTCATACATAATATTATGAAATGAACGTCTTAAATAAATAATGTTTTCTAAATAATTCTAATTTATTCATACAATTACAGTACACACGAAATAAAAACACATAACATTGAAAAAAAACAGGCATCTCCTTTCAATGATTTTTTAAATGATCCTTATGTTGAGGATCCCACAATAATTGCTTGCTTCTATAAATATCAATAAGTTTTAACATGTTTTCCTCTGACCACTCCATACTCAAATAATAGGTGCGCACCGAAAACAACGAACCTCTCAGGTACACGTCCAAATCTAAACAGCGAACCATCAAAGTGTTCGTGGAAAAAACCGACAATGAGTGGATCGTGGTGCGAGACGCGCGCGCCGTTCGCGCGCACCTTAAAACCCCGTCCAAATCTGACGAACATGGTGCGCGCGCGCGGCGCGCAGATGTGTACGTACCTTTAAATCCCTAAGGGAATTACGATTTCAAGGAATCTTCAGGTTGGCTGGACAGTTTTAAAAGACGGCACAATGTAGTGAGGAATGAAATTTGAGGGGAATCAAAGAATGTGGACGAAAGTGTAGTTAGTGAGGGAAAACCGAAACTGCATACTTGAAATTCAGGATACGCGCCTAAGAGACATTTTTAACGCTGACGAAATGGGACTGTTTTTTTCGTGCGTTACCGTCGAAGTCGCTCATACATGCTATACGTACTTCATTTTTCAACAGCAGCAGAACTACAATTAATCCAAGGTACATAAAACGACATATACGGTACTCAATAATTTAAGATTATTAATAAGTTTTAGTTTTTTTATAATGCAAAATTTTGTCCAATGTTGAAAAAAAAAATTGGTCCCATGCGATTCCGCTTTGAGCAAGTTTTACTGTATTTACAATTCTTTATGTACGGATGGATCTATATGGACATTTGTGTGGAATACTGTTCCTGAGTTGATAGGTCTATAACCATATACTTAGAATGGGACCTATGAATACATTCTAATTTCTTTCTCCCTCTCTCTTTCATTTTAGTTCATATTGTATTTCCATTGAATAAGAATATAAAATACACACACACACACACATATATATATATATATAAACACAGTATAAACGCATTCAATCTAAACGAAGATAATGAAATAAAGGTTAAAAGTATTTATTTATATTTATAATAGATAATACCCGGCATGCGCTGCTACACCTAAATAAATGATAATGTGTTTTTACGTTTAGTTGAATAAGTAAAAGGAAAATAAATTATAAATTTGCTCTCTTCGCTATTGCAGCTAAAACAAAAATAAACTAATTAATTCTATTTCCAAATTACCTTTCATACAATCCAAATAGTAAATAAAATTTCATCTTACAAAATTTAATATTCAAGCAATCATTATAAGTAAAGCCATGTCATAATTATTTTTAGATATAACATGCTGATTACCCGGCGTTGCCCGGGTATCTACGTGTCCCGATGTAAGTAAAGTGATCCCACCACAGGCACGGAGGCCCTTGGGGTAGTAGGAGGTTAAGGCTCCCACATTTTCTAGACAATCGGCACTTTATGTCAGCCGGGTTGTCAGCCCTGCGTGACGGCCGCCTTTACCCCCAGAACAAGCTCTGGTACTCATTTCCGTTAGAGGCTGAGTCGACCCCAGGGCCATAGTGCCGCCAGAGGGTTTGGGTCAGTTTAAAAATCCTGACCCCAATGGGACTTGAACCCTCGACCCTCCGGCTTGTAGCTCAGTGCCTTAACCACTACGCTACGGCGTGCCCACGTATCCCGATGTACTTGGGACAAATGAGCTGAAACACAAAATTCGTTATAAAAGAATACTCTTCGTCCGCTGCTACGCTTGCCCGGGAATCTACTTATCTCGATCTTCTTGGAATCAATGAAAGACAAAAATGGTTATTGAGTTATCCGTATAAAGATAAACATATGCAGTCGCGGACTTTTTTTGTAGAGTTTTTTTTTTAGATATTCAATTCTGTGTACATTAATTTGGAAATGTGTTATGGTTTAGGCAGCGTAAGCCATTTAAGCGCACAAAAAGCTTTTTTTTTCACGTTTTCCCTACAAAGGGTGATATTTTAAGGGCGAAGGGCTTGAGCATTAAAACTATCTTATAGCCTATAACCTTCCCGGGAAAATCCTGAACATTTTGCAAGAAGCCCCATCATAACCGGATGAACGGTATAACAGAGCACGCTTGTCCGGGAATCTACTTATCCCGATCTTCTTGACACCAATGAAAGACAAAAATGGTTATTGTAAGTTATCTGTAAAAGATAAACATATTCGATCGCGGACTTTTTTGTAGAGTTTTTGAGATATTCAATTCTGTGTACATTAATTTGGCGTATTTGTTATGGTTTAGGCAGCATAAGCCATTTAAGCGTCAAAATAGGGCCCTTATTTCACGTTTTTCACCACAAAGGCTGATTTTTAGGGGAATCTCCTGAACATTTTGCAAAAAGCCCCATCACAATCGGATCAATGATATGGCCGCGCATAAAGTACGAACAAACAAACAAATATTCATTTTTATATATTAGAACTCTCTCTCTCTCTCTCTCTCACTCACTCACTCACTCCACACACACACACACACACACTCACGCGCGCGTACATATACATACAATGAACCCCTATAACTGTTTTGTACGTTATACTTACTTAGCTAAATATCAATTACCAAAAAAATTGTACCAACTATGAGTATGTACACATACTACACTCACAGGATGAAAAGTATAATTCACAAAATGCCAATAAGTCTAAAAATGAAAGTCTAATGTAAAAATTATTATTTAACACTATGTCTAATTTCAATCTACTCTTGAAGATAAGTTTTTTTGAGATTTTAAAATGTATCAGCCAAATATCACTCTTTATGCAAACTTCGACTTCCTATTGTAAGTTCGAAAATGTCCTCCCATCCAAATTTCGTATTAAAATCTCCTAGGATAATTTTTATGTGGAAACTGTAAATTAATCTAATAATTTCTTTACTATTTCCTAAATGCTGCTTTTAATTTCGTCGCCATTGTCTTCTATAGGGGCATGTACATTCACTTCACATCAATTATATCGCACTAACTGCCTTTATGAATGACATAAGAGAAATATAATTAATAATAAATCCAATCATTTTAACCAGTGAATAAAGGATTCTGTTCCTAATTTCTCATTAAAATTTTCTGCTCCATAAAATGTCGTATAGATCTTTCCCTTGCCCATTAAAATTCATAAACGTCTACCAGATGCTGTTGAATGTAATTGTCCTATGCAGACTCCTGATATTCTATGTACCAAACCTCATATGTATTTTTCTTTGTTGTTGTAGTGAGACAATATATTCATTCAATTACAAAACCATGCTGAATGTTCTTTAACAATCGCATATCTGACTACTATTTTCCCAATCGCAACCTGAGGACACATTTTAACTAATTTTATTCATTAATTTACTTTTTTTTTTTTTTTTTTCAAATGCCCCAGGTTTGTCTTTCGACATTCCTGGTTTCTCTCCTGGCATGGCGTACTTGTAACCCACTTCTGAGGTTGGGGCGCCTGGAAGGCGGGGTTACGTTGCCCCGATGATAAGATGGGTGATGATGATAATGATGCGCCAGGAGAGTTCCTAATCCTAAGCTTAACCTAAGATGAATATGAATAATGATGATTGCGATGGCCATATGATTTCGGGGACCGTTTGGGCCTTAAAGTTTTCCTGACATTTATCTTACAGGTGAGGAAAAACCCCGATTAAAACCTCACCCAGAAAAACTGTCCCGACCGGGGATCGAACCCGGGACCGCTGCGTGACAAGGCAGCATGCTACCCCGAGACCACAGCGGTGGACTATTATTAATTTATAAAAGTGTAAATTTTCACTTCTCATACATCTCCTGTACATCTTTTCATAAAATATTAGAGCCGTTAGTATAAACATTTTCATCAGTACATTTGTAAATAAAAAAAAAACGTATTAACACAAATGGAGTCCTTTAAAATAACCAACTACTGCAAATCCATAAACAAAGACTAAAAACGTCAAAATGTTGCCAAAAATCAACATAAAACAAATTTTTGGGTAAGCTCTTCTTCTCGCCCAGAACTAATAAATGCCACATTTTATTTTACAACTAACGTACCTTTTTTTTTTTTATTTAATCCCACAACTGGCCTGGAGGCCCTTGGGGTAGTAGGAGGTTAAGGCTCCCACTTTTTCTAGACAATCGGCACTTTATGTCAGCCGGGTTGTCAGCCCTGCGTGACGGCCGTCTTTACCCCCAGAACAAGCGCCTGGTACTCATTTCCGTTAGAGGCTGAGTCGACCCCAGGGCCATAGTGCCGCCAGAGGGTTTGGGTCAGTTTAAAAATCCTGACCCCAACGGGACTTGAACCCTCGACCCTCCGGCTTGTAGCTCAGTGCCTTAACCACTACGCTACGGCGTGCCCCAACTAACGTACCTACGAGTTATAAAAGTTACCTCAAAATATAGAACAATCAACATTTATAAAAAACAAACCTAAACTACGCTATAAACTGTGAGTAAAATTAAAAAAGTAATAATTAATCACACTGCTTATGAGGGAATAAAATTAACGTGTTGTATAAAACTATACCAACATGTAAATATATCTGAATAGTTCAATTTATGTCCCATATAAAGTATTGCAGAAAAATAATAAAATAAAAAAAGTAAAATAAGGGAAGGTAATCATAGATTTACATAATATAGGACCTATAAATTGTATGTAAATATTAATTCTAATTAAGATCATTGCCCTTATTGTTTTACCACAAGTAATTTGAAATTATGTAGACCTATTAGAAAAGTAATCCCACTACAGGCCTCAGGGGGTCCTTGGGGTAGTAGAAGGTTAAGGTTCCCACTATTTCTGGACAATCGGCACTTGATGTCAGCCGGGTTGTCAGCCCTGCGTGACGGCCGCCTTTACCCCCAGAACAAGCGTCTGGTACTCATTTTCATTAGGGGCTGAGTCGACCCCAAGGCCATAGTGCCGCCAGAAGGTTTGGGTCAATTTAAAAATCCTGACCCACCGGGACTTGAACCCTCGACCTTTCGGCTTGTAGCTCAGTGCCTTAACCACTATGCTACGGCGTGCCCCATGTAGACCTATTACTATAAGTAATTTAAAAGAGGCGACTTCGTAGCACAAGCGGTTAGACGCTCGCCTCTCGCCGCTGCGGTCCCGAGATCGAGTCTCGGTCAGTCCATGTGGGTTTCGTGATGGACGATACGCAGCTTTGACATGTTTTCCTCGGTGTTTTCCCCCGTCTTCCCATGCCACAATTTTAATTCCATCACTTCTCCAAACATATCTCATTAATTTCGTTTTATTCGTAAGGCGTGGTTGGCCGGCACAATTCACAGACCTCTATATAAAAGGCTTCATCTCATCCCATCCCTAGATCCGACTCTGAGTTGGACACGAGTTAAGGATATATATATGTGTGTGTGTGTGTGTGCGTGTGTGTGTGCGTGTCTAATAAAACAAAGAATATGTCCAGATCTGGAATTCTTAGTAGTTCCTATGATACATGATGATTGATTGATTATATTCGACTTTCACGGTGAGTTTTAGTTCACACACCCACACAAACACGAACGAGATTTTTTGTTTAAATAATTTTAGCAAGTTATAAAAAATGAAAATGTTAATTTCCTGTACTCCCATCTACACTTTTCCCCAGAAAATTCAGCTATGTCAGTATAGAACTTGAGCATTTTCATCAGCAGATTTATACAATTGAAAAGCAGTAATAAGGCATGTGGAGTCCAGTATGGTGGCCGATTAATGCATAACTATGAACTAAATATTAAATAAATATCCTCAACTCGTGGCCAACTCAGGGCCAGATCTAAGGATGAGATGAGCCCCTATTTAGAAGTCTATGAATGACAAGGGTGCCGGCCGACTACGCCTGACGCAGCATCACGGTTACAGATGAACGAAATAAAATGGATGAGATAAGTATATGGAGAAATGGTTGAATGAAATTATAGCAAGGGAACACGGTAGGAAACCACGAGAAAAACATGCCCAAGCTCTGTTTCGTCCACCACGAAACCCACATGGAGTGACCAAGACTCGATCTCGGGACCCCAGTGCGGTGAGAGGCGAACGAATCATGAACTAAGACTCAAAATATGGGCAAAAAGCATCATACATATAAAAAACATTATAGGTAAACCAAAATGAGGCGTTACCATGTATAGTTACGTAAATTTATATATATATATATATATATAGTCTCGAGGTAGCGTGCTGCATTGTCACGCAGCGGGCCCGGGTTCGATTCCCGGTAGGGATAGGCTCCTAGGTGAGGTTTTTCGGGGTTTTTCCTCACCTGTAAGACAAATGTCAGGAAGCTTAGAGCCCAACGGTCTCCGAAAATCACCCAGCCATCATCATCCTCCACTAGTGTGGAAAGCAACGGGAAGCTACCACACCTATAATTCCCTAGTAAAGCTTCAAAGCATAGCATGAACATGCTATGATTGCAGTGAAAGACCTGTCCTCGGGCAGAATTACTATGGGTGGATATATATATATATATATATATATATATGGTATGATAAGAAAAATAAATGCCTGGACGGGATTCGAACCCGGAACTCTGAGTCTGTACCTCAGCGTGTTATCCGTTACACCACCAGGCGAATCCAATTCAAACACTGATTTTTCTTATATATATATATATATATATATATAATATATGCATGTTGAATCCAGGAGCGGAACAAAACCCAAGAAAATCTTTATATATTCATATATATATAACGAAAAGAAGCATATAGTAATTAAATAAATAAGGAAAGCTAAAAATGACCATTGAGACAGAATATGTGCAGAAATAAACTGCCATATAGGATTTAAACAATAAACATCAGCCTTGGCAACTTTAAAGAAATTGAGAACAAAAGTGTCACGTCGAATAAACATGGAACTAATTTCACTAAAAGAATGGAAACAATATCACAAAAAAATATTAAATGAGGGACGGCCGGAATACATGGAAGAAGGCAAATTTATTCATGAGAATATAGATGGTATCTTTACCTTGTCGTGGTGGAGTGGCTTGCGTGCTTAAATGATCCTGAGAGCTATGCCGGCGGTAACATTGCTGCCGATAGGGTTACCTATGACGGATTGGTCGAAGGTGATAAGCCAGACGAAAAAAGTACCTTGGGCGAAAGAGTGACGATCTTTCACCGTAAAAATACAACCGTCAAGAAATGCGGACATGGGTTCATCTGGGGTAAAATTTTCCGGAGGTCAAATAGTCCCCCATTCGGTTCTCCGGGCGGGGACTACTTCAGGGAACCCATGCCAAAGGCTCAAACACAGGGACATGTTCCTAGGAACATGGAAATATCATAACAATGAACTACATGGTCTTTATAGGAAGCCAGATATAATAAGAACAGTTAAGTCTCGTAGACTGCGATGGGCAGGACATGTTGCACGTATGGGGAATGAAAGATGTGCCTGGAAACTTCTTGTAGGAAAGCCAGAAAGAAAACGCCCAGTTGGTAGACCAAGAATGAGGTGGGAGAACAACATTAACTATGATTTGAGGGAAGTAGATTATACAAGGGAATGATTGGAAAGCATTAGCTCAGGATAGGGATGTATGGAGCTTATGTCCGCGCGGCCATGAACCTATGGGTTCGATAGTGCCAGTGAGTAAGTAAGTAATATCTGAGGATGAAGTAGCAGCATGTATCCATGAAGGGAAAGATGAGAAAGCCAGTGGACCTGATGGAATTAATCTAGAGTTATTAAAATAAGGAAGACAATAAAATTGTTTATGAAATTACATATAAACATTCTTACAGGAGGAAACAATACCCTCAAAAATGAAATTGTGGTTTATAAGGTCGGTATATGAGAAGGGAGAGAGAAGAAATTGCAGTAATTTTAGTGGGATATGTGTGAATAGCTCAATTATGAAAATATTCACTCGCATCATACAACGTAGATTAGATAGAGAACACAAAGATATGGAAGAACAAAGTGGGTTCACTACAGGCAAATAATGCACTGATAATATATTCATACTGAGACAGGTGTGAGAAAAATGCCGAGAGAAATCGCAACCAGTAGATTTGATCTTTATTGATTTGTTAAAGGCGTATAAGTGTACCCAGAATCTTACTCTGGAAAGCCCTAGAAGAGGCGAATATAAATGGCAAAACAATGAGTACTATAATATCATTATACACAGAGAACTAATGTCAAATTAAGATGGGAAACAGACTTTCAGAAAAAATTCCAACATCAAAAGGTCTACTATACAAGGATGTTGCTTATTACCAACATTGTTCAAAATATATATTGATAATTGTACAAAGAATTGGTCAAGACACTGCAAATACATGAGAATTCAAATAGAAGATAATTATTACCTCCACCATTTACTATTCGCAGATACTCAGGATCCAGATGATGCATCTTTCAAGTAAAGGAAATTAGGGATAGAAAACCAAAAATGGGGGGATTACAAATAAATTATAATAAAACAGAATATCTTTCATTGGATACAACAGATGAGCTAAAATGTAATTCTGGAAGAATACGTAATGTTAAAATTTTAAATATTTAGGATCTATTTTTTAAAAAAATGAGAATTCAACTACAGAAATTGAAAGAATAACTGATGGAAGAAGAATCATTGGTATGTTGAACTCAGTGCTTTGAAATAGAAATATTATATACAGAACGAAGAAAACTATATTTTAAGTTCTGTTATAAAGCATTTTATTATATGGGTCCGAAACCTGGGCAGTAAGTAGAAAACAAGCCAACAAGCTGTTAGCAGTAGAAATGGATTTTTGGAGGCGATCGACAAGAATTTCAAGAAGGGATAAAGTCAGAAACAGCACAATAAGGGGAATTATGCAAGTTGGAGAAAAAAAAAATTAGAAAAAATATAATAAAAACGTTTGAAATGGTATGGACACCTCATAATAATGGAAGAAGAGAGAATACCATAGAATATCCTTGATTGGAAAGCTAATGGAAGAAGTGGAAGAAGCAGACCTAGAGAACGTTGGATAGATGGAGTGGGGAGAAGTATGGCAGCTAGAGATTTGAGAGAAGAAGATGTTTTAGACAGGAACCTCTGGCGACAAATCTCTTTGGGTTGAGGGAGAAACACTGTATTGTGGAATATTCCTAATAAAAAAATATTAGATAAAACTTTAAACTTGTATCACAATAAAATTCCTGCTTGATATAAAAGAGGTTTCTAGTGAATTTCTTCAACATACATTGAAAAAACGAACTACGATATAGTTAGTTTTTACGACCGGTATAATTTTGTTAACCGGTGTAATAAACTGTATTAATTCAATAACATTTTGGTATATTTTTACAATTGAAGACCACACGGGATGAACGAGTTACGGCCTAAAACAACTTTTCTGAGAAATACAGCCCTTATTGTAATGTGAATAGTGTTCATTTCAAAGGGTACAAAGGATTTTAAAATGAGAAAAATTTGTGACCGTTCATGGATGCCTAGGTAGCTCAAAGATACCGTGTCAGCGCGAAAAGCTGAAGATCCTTGATTCAAATCCCTGTTCAGGCATAATTTTTCTCATTAGTTGTTATTAACTATTGCATGCTGATGGCAAGCTCGAGTACATTAATTTCAATATTATATTCCTAATTAGTTGTTATTCTGTCTGCATGCTTTCAATATTTCTTACCAGTAACCTTTTAGTCAGAATAGGAAAAGCGATATTAAGAGCTAGCCCGCAACTACCCTTTCGTTGTGTGTCCCTAGATATTTCATCGCCATCACTCTGTCCTAGTCCGAGCTTGGTTGACTAATACTTCAGTTTGTTGTTGTGAAAGTATCACTAAAATTGTATTTTGGCTACTTTACGCAAGACGATTATTTTAGAAATAAGTCACATCTGAGACTATGAGAACCAATTGTGATTGGTGTTCGAAATATCTAACAAAGATCTTCCGTGAAAATATGCGCTGAAATTGGTGAATCATCAGCTGGAACCTGTAATTCTGCAATAAGGTTAATGGATCAGCTTACCGAAAGCTCCTGCAGACAGCACTTTCGAACTTACTGGGCAATGTACCTCTTGCTATGCTATCCTCTAGTCTCAACATGATGGAGCCCCGTCATACTTTAGTACTGATGTGTGAACACAACTAACCGTCGACTTCGGAAAAAATTGAATTGGACATGCATACCTATTGCAAAGCCAGCACGTTCACCTGACAATGCACCTTCATTTTTTTTTTGGAGGGGGTGCATGTCAAAAGTATGGAATATGAATTTCGAATTGCTACTAGTGATCAGCTGATAGCCCGAATCAATGGTGCGTTTCACCACATCAAATATAATCCTGGTCAAGAAAGACAGAGTTGGACGATGTTGCTGCGAAGGTATCAATCATGTAATAATGTATAGGACAGAGTCTTTAAATACTCATGTAAATTGTCAGAACATTCGCTTTTCAATAAAATAATTATATTATTTGTTTGATTTTTTAATTTAATGTCTGGACTTTACGAGCGAGCACTTTAACCAATGCGCAGAAATCATAAACGACCTGTTTGGGAGTATTATGTTTCATAACAAAAAAAATTATACTCTCTGTATGACCTATCGGTGAGGTCCTGTAACACCTAGTATTAACATTTTTAAAAACGTGTACACGAAAAGGATGTAGAAAATCATATCGAAACTCAGCAATTCAAGGTCATGTTTATTTTCTTACAATATGGTGTGCAAATACAAATTCTATTAATATGCTAAAACGTGTGGAGTCCATATCTGATTATTTTAATTCTAAACTTGAGTTTATCTGAACCAAAAAACTCAGCCAAAACTGTTAATATCGGTAGTTATTTGTGTAAAAAATGTATAATTTTGGTAGTAATGACATGAGCGTACGAAGCGAACGCGTTAAATTTCACGAGTGTTTATAATGAAGATAATACATATGTTACATACAATGTTTTATGTAATTCTAGTCTCTATTAATAATTAATTAATATTACAAATTTATTTAATTCTTCACATGAATCTGGGACATGTCATAATATTGAGTAACTCAATGCTTATCGTTGCCAAGGCGACGTTTATTTGTTAGAAAATTTAAATGAGATGGATGGTATTATGGATAGGATTCCACCAGAAATTGTTGGAACAGCCAAATAGCAGAATCGCTCTTCCTTAGCTGGAATATTAATTCAACTTCTTGTAGGAAAACCAGAGGGAAAACGTCCAGTTGGTAGATCAAGAATGAAGTGTGAGAAAAACATTAACTATGGTTTGAGGGAGGTAGATTATACAAGGGATGATTGGAAAACATTAGCTCAGGATAGGGATGATTGGAGAGCTTATGTCCGCGCGGCCATGAATCTATGGGTTCGTTAGTGCCAGTGAGTTAGTTATATTAGTATTAACAGTAATATAGTTCTACTTTGTACAAGCTTTGTACGAAAGATATTACAAAAAAGTTTGTGAGTGAACCAACATAATGAAGTGTTTTGTTTTTATGCAAATAAAAAAACAGTAATTTGAGTTATTTGAACGGTCCACCACTGTAGTCTCGAGGTAGCGTGTGCATTGTCACGCAGTGGACCCGGGTTAGATCCCCGGTCGGGACAAGTTTCCTGGGTGAGGTTTTTTCGAGGTTTTTTCTCACCTGTAAGACAAATGTCAGGAAACTTTAAGGCCCAAACGATCTCCGAGCATCAAGTGACCACCGAAATCATTATCATTCATGTTCGCCTTAGATTAAGTTTAGGATTAAGAACTCTCCAGGCGCACCACTATCATCATCATCCATCATATCATCGGGACAGCGTAACCTCGCCTTCCGGGCGCCCCAACCTCAGAAGTGGGTTACAATTACGCCAATGCCAGGAGAGAACGCCAGAAATGTTGAAGTGACAACATGATTTGAACAATATTTGAAAGTTGTCATTGTTATCAGAGCATAGTCTACCACGATATACGTAAGCATTCTAGTAGGCTGTTGTACGGACGATTGAATATTTTAGTTTCTTCTGCAGATAACTACTTGTAAGCTGTGTTTAGGTGACTGCAATGACGTAATTGTTTCCTAGCAGCGATTGTGGCACACATGCTATTTATACACGATTTTGGATGTAATATCTACCTATTAGGGTACTAGATTGCATAAAAACACGTTAATATAATGTACATTTAATATCAATAAACAATGAACAGTTTAAGATTCAGATAATTTAATTTAATTTAATTTAGAAGTTACCTCGATCTTACGGTGTATAAAAAAGTACGACAATTTTCTCTCGTCAATTTATTAACAATTCAATGGCATGACTGAAAGTTTCCCAAGACCTATAGGCCTAGTATATAATGTTAAATTTCAAATTTCAGAAAATAACTAGTAGTTTATTTAGTTAACTGTTTAATATTAAAACAGCTCCGTTAAATTTGACACAGTGACATATATTTTCCCCCGGCCTTCAATTAGAAAGCACCTTAATAAAGAACCGTTACACTTTATTAAATATATTAAAAATAATTAAAATACATATTTGAACTGGACTTATCAGTTATCATTATTTCCCTTTGTTCCTAAACCATCACAAACCATGTAGAGTTAAGCAGTAGATTCCACAAATAAACCACTGGCCCTACCGATATGGCTAGCCATTTCCCTTTGACATACAATTGATTTGAAACCTATCAATAAACGTTCCAAATTTCCGCTCGCTGCTTCCGTACTCTGACTATTGTAAAACGATTTAATCGAATACTTTACGCAGTTCATGAATAAATGTGGTCCTGGCATTGCGAAAAAATAGCTTCAGATATTCTCTCTGAATAAATAAATCATAGACCCAATATTATCAAATATATAATAAAGTGGGCAGACCTTCTCCACCACAATCGTGAAAATAAAAAATGATATGGATATTAATGTTTCCAGACTAGCTGGCTACTAGCTATAGTTAACAGAACTAAACTAACTCATTAGCATTATCGAACCCATAGGATCATGACCGCACAGACACAAGTTCTCCATACATCCCTATCATGAGCCAATATTTTCCAATCACCCCTTGTATAATCTTCTTCTCTCAAATATGGTTTAATTAACTAGAGGTTAAAAATTACATGAGCTGCGATGTTTCTATCTAGTTATATAAACTACAACCAACATCCATATAGACTGGAAGCATTAATTACCACATCAAGTTTGTTAACTAAAAGATGTAATAACAAAACCCATATCACAATAGCTCTATGCAGATGAAACACTCTGAATTCTTGTGAACACAGTTTCAATATTTATAGGGGTCTCAGGGTTTAAAGAGAGGAATTTGTGGTTGTTCCGGGGAAAAGTGCTCTAAGAAGATCAATGGTAGAAAGCCAGCGCTCAAATCTGGACTGAGGTGCAAAATGTTATTACAAGTTCGTTAAAAGTATTGCTTTCTATGAACACATATGAAGAACGGTATCAGAAAATATTGCAAATTAGTCACTCAATTTTCCATCAAAAAAAGAAATATTCAAGTAACAGGGCTAACAAAAAATGAATAAAGATCTAGGGGAAAAAAATATATAAGACATGATAAGAAAAATAAATGCTCGGACCTCTGAATTGATACCCCAGTGCGCTTCCGATTATGCCACCGAGTCTAGTACAAACATTCATTTTTCTTCTCATACATTCTCATTATTACGAGATGTAGTGGGAACTCGGTCTCCACTGCCATCTGGTAGCTCCTATCACATGTAAGCAAATTAGAGAGAATATTTTTACTTTATAGCAGTGACGCTTTATCGATGTTATAATTAAATTTTTGACATTGAGCAATGCAAGCTTAATATGACATAAGAAAAATAAATGCTTGGACGGAACTTGAACCCGGACCTCTTGATTGATACCCCAGTGCGCTTCCGATTACGCCACCCGAGCAAATTTAGCACAAACATTCATTTTTCTTTTCATATAATCTCATTATTACGAGATGTAGTGGGAACTCGGTCTCCACTGCCATCTGGTAGCTCCTATCACAAGTAAGCGAATTAAAGAGAATATGTTTACTTTATAGTAGTGACGTTTTATCGATGTTATATACATATAACATAGAAGGATACCTATATCTCGGAAGAAGAGAGAAAAATCAGAAAGAATGACGAAATACTGGTACTAAGAAAGGAAGAACAACACAGAGAAATGATTGATCCAACGTACCCCAAAGAGGGTGAAACGAAGAGAGAGAGAGAGAAAAAAAAAGACAAAGAGAACAGGTGAGTTTTCATGAAAAAACCTATGAATGTAGCCGGTCATGAATTTAGATTGAATTCATTAATTTAACAAAGTTCTTTAAAACTTCCAAGTCATTTGCGCATTAGCCTCTTATTGCATTCTTAAGGTTATTTTGCTTATCGTTAATCTAGCGCATGGGACCACTGTTATATTTTCGTTCTCAAGGAAGTCATTCACATAAAAAAAATAATAATGCTCTCAAAAATATATTCACTCCGGCTGGATTTGAACCCGTAAATTCAATCCGAAGAGAAACTTAACAGAAAAAATAGAGTAATCTCGGAGAATAAGTCATATAAATCCGGGGATGAAAGAAGAGGGGGTGGCACAAAGTAAACTTGAAACTATCATGAAAGTTGTGAAATATCAGCCCGCATATGGTTGAAAATAAATTCAGTGGGTCTAAATGAAACATATCAATCAAGATGGTACAACGGGCCTATAAATAAAAAAAAAAGGTTGGTCCTAATGGACTAGTCGTTACGATGTTCGCTTTTGATTTCGAGATTCGCAGATTCAAACTCGGCCAGAATCGATGGATTTTTAAGAGAATTGAAAACATTATGACTATGGCTTCCTTAGGAAGAGATGTAAAATCGTGGATCCGTATCGTGGATTTACGGCACGCAGAAGAACCTCAAGCCTGAATAAGAAGAGGCCTATAAACAAAATTCGCGACGCTTTCGCACCCAGATTTAAATTGCGACGCTAATATCTTCAGCAACTTAAGTGTCGTTAAATAAAAATATCTAAGAAAACGAAACACCGAATTATATATGGCCAATGGGATTCTTGTAGTAGTATTGAAATTTATTACCTTCACTGCCTTTTTTTTTTCAAAAGAAAGGAAATACATTTGCATTTACATTGCGCACGGGCCTGATTGACCGTACGAGCATTATTTTTCAATGAATAAAAAATAAAAATAAATATAAGAATACATAAACAAATACATACATGGCTACACACCTACACTCATACATAAAATATGTATAAAAGCAATTAATATATATATATATATATATATATATATATATATATGCAAGAAGAGAGATTGCCCAGGAAAACATTGGAATGGTGTCCACCTGGAAGAAGAAGGAGAGGAAGACCTCTAAACTCGTGGATGCAGGAAATAAGAGCAAGAGGACTGGAGGACATGGATTGGATGGAGAGAGACGAGTGGAGAAGAAAAATGAAATTTTAGGCACAGAAAGATGTGTAAACATTAAAATTCTGTATATAAATAAATAAATATATAGGCCTATATAATGTACGTCTACATTACATACACAATAATACACGTCTACACTCATATATGAAAGGATCATGTGTAAACATAAAAAATCTCATTTTGTATATTAATTTAAAAAAAGAGAGAAAAAACACACATATAGGCCTACCCACACGCGCGCGCTTGTAGTAAGTACCGGTAGTTAACTGTACGCCTGGACAGTAGGCAACTTCTTCGTCCGTCCTGTCTTGCGGATTGCAGTATCACAACACAGCAGGCGCAATTAATGATAAAATTGGCGTTATACCGTGCGTCCCATATAAGACTGGGTTTGTCAGACAATAGTGCACCGTTGTATATATGACTCGCTCACTGCAAAGCCACGCGTAGTCAGCTAGAGGAGTTTGCTAGTCGGGTGAAGACGTGTTTGCTTGTGTGACTTGTTGCATCGTTCAAATGCAAAAAAAAAAAAAAAAAAAAAAAAAAAAGGCTTGAACAGAGAGTGTATTTGTAGACACATACGTCAAAACAGACTCCTGTCGAGAGGTCTGTAACCGATTTCGCGACAGATATCCCGGGGTAACATAATAACATAATATAATGCCCGATTATATATACGCGGTAGCGTACAAGTTGACTGCCAGGCCCAGTCTTATGTGGGACGCACTGAATTTCAAGTGATCAAATAATAATTATATAGCAGTGTTTATAAGTTACGCAAAATAATAAATGTATTTCGAACTTTTAGGCATCGCTTTGGTATATGTGCAACATAATTGCCTTTTATGTAGCAAGCTCGGATTTCACTCCTAGCCGGGTTGAAATTTAAACTGATTTTCTCAAGTGTAATGCCTAGAATTCGGATTCCGACTTCCCGGAAAATCACCCATCTCCTAGTTATCATATTTATAATAAATTAAATAACAGAGCCATCTAGTTCGCAACAGAACCACAGTTGTATCTACTAAATAAATACATGACAATTTAAGAGTTTAAATAAAGGCATCAAATAGAGAGAGAGAGAGAGAGAGAGAGAGAGAGAGAGAGAGAGAGAGAGGGAGAGAGAGAGGAGAGAGAGAGGGAGAGAGAGAGGGAGAGAGAGAGGGAGAGAGAGAGAGGGAGGGAGAGAGAGAATGCGAAATTTCACAAACAAAAAAGTCTCAATCCAGAGAAGAATTGCTACAAGACCACTGAAGTGAAAGCGAGGACAAATAACAATAAACACACACACACACACACACACATATATATATACACACACCCGGTCGGGACAGGCTCTGGGTGAGGTTTTTTCGGGGTTTTTCCTCACCTGTGAGAAGGGTGTCGGGGGGGGGGGGGCTTGGAGTCCGGCAGTCCCCAAGGGTCGTCGTCCTTGTCAACATCATCCTTCATCGGTGTGGAAAGCAACGGGAAGCTACCACACCTATAATTACCTAGTAAAGCTGCAAAGAATGGTTTGAAAATGCTATGACTGCAGTGAAAGATATATATATATATATATATATATATATACACATACACATTTTGTTTCTATACTGGTATACACATAATTTACTGTATATCATATATAAAAACTCTTAATTCACCAACTCGTCAGTCCGTCTCATCGCTTGGATGCACATAACCATGTTTTTTTTTTTAATTGTGATAATTACTGATAAATATTCTCTCTGAAAGTTTTTATGGGACTCTAAAATTTTATTGATTGCAATTACTTTTACGTACTCTGTCAAAATAAGATCCAAAATATTAAAACGAGTCGAATATCTCTATGAGCCTGTATAAATATATTATTTACTCGCGTATAGTGACAAGTATAACGTTATACAATATTATATGTAGACAGCAGATTTAACAATAACAATAATGTCCAATGCCACGAGGTTTTCTTTTACGCACATTTCTGGCTTTCTTTCTTCTGGCGGGGTTGTAATCCATTTCTTAGGTTGGGGCACCTGGTAGACGGAGTCACGTTACCCCCGGTGTTATGATGGGCGATAAACGATAATGAAGCGCCAGAGAAGTTCTTAACATAAACTCCAGACCATGGGCAACCACAGGAATAATTTCCTTTATAGAAAAATTCCTATCATCTGACGGAGAATCGAACTCGAGATCTCAAGAACTGTAGTCAGAAACGCTAACTACTGGCCCTTGAGGCGTTCTGTTACTTATTTAAAATTGCAAGAGAACTGCAACACCAAATTACGTCAAATCTCTATTGATAAAATTTCATACTACGTCTGTGACTATAAATTTGTAGTATTATTTGTCACAATATCCGTCGAAATAACAAAAAAATCAATATTAGAAATATTCTGATCACATAATGAATTTAAGTCAAGATATATATATTAGCTGGCCCGGCGAACGTCGTATCGCCTTTAAATATTTTTACGTTAATTTTTCTGATGTTTTAATAGTTATCTGCTATTCGGGGCGAAAACAAATCCAACAAATCAAAGATCATAAAAATCGGTCCAGCCGTTCTTGAGTTATAAATAGTGTAACTAATCCGACTTTGTTATATATATATATATAGAAGTCCCGGCCACGAGTTGCTGTAGCTAAGGTATACATTAAATTATGTTGTAGTAAACTAAGTGAGAAATCTAAATCAGAAAGTTTTTGTTTTACACAATTTTTTAGTTCTGGTATGTTAACTACACCCGGTATAAATATGGGTGGTGGTTTATGTGGAAGTGGTTTTGTTGATTGAGATGAATTTATGTTGTCTGCATTCTCAGTATCATCCATAAGTGTATCATAAGGATTATATACATTTATTGATGGAATATTTTGAGGAGGCTTGCTGATTTCATTATACTTTCGTTTTTTTCTACGAACTTGTTGGCAGTTTGGATTCTCATCATCATCAAGAAGTCTCTGTATAGTAATATCATCTTGTGATATATTATAGTCATCTTGTTTTTCATTTAATTGAGGCATGGAGATTGTTTCTGTAATATTAGGCATATTATTATAACTAATAGACTTACTTACAGTTCTGTTATTCCGTTCCTTAGGACCTTCATATGTTTTTAAATTGACATTCTTCTTAAATGTAAGATTTATGTCACATAGGCCTATACCAATTTGCGGAAATTCACTTGATATCTTATCATTCATGGTCTCTAGAACTGATTCGCCATATTGTTCAATGTCCCTTCTCGGTCCAGTTAAATTTAAATTAAGTTGCTGTCTTTCAGCCAGATTACTTAAAACTAATACTTACACACGAAATTAATATTATTATCAATATATTGAAAATAAAATAAACACAAACACACTTAAATTATGAAATAATCAATATTTGTAATTCAATTGAAATTCGCGGTTGCAACAAAAAGCACAGCCACCTGGTTAAATAATAAACCAATTACCTTACACGGCCATCTGTTAGAATCGTATGGAACTCACAGATAATTATAACTCTTTGTTAAATAATAAACAAATAATTTGCAATAAAAATAATGCGACTATAAATTTAGTTATAAACTTCCCTAAGTCTCAAGTTGGATCAAACTGCACACAGTTTGCAAATTGTATTAAAATCGGTTCAGTAGTTTAATATTCCATCGCGGACAAACAACGTAACACGTAATTTATATATATATATATATATATATATATATATATATATCTCACAGGTTAGAATACCATGGAATATGATGGCGATAAGCTATTTACGTTTTTATTTTCTTACGAACTTTTGACTTTACCAAAGAGATTCTAACTAGCAATCAACAATTAGCTTAACTCTCCGTGAACCTAGCGAGTTCCTTAAAGGGATGGCATTTGATACGCCAGGTCCCGGGTTTAAATCCCTGATTTTTCTCAGTCTTCAAGGCAAATTCTGAATTCGAATTTCATTATACAGGCCAATTTCATCATAAACATAATTTATAATTAGTTGGTCTAAAATTAAAATGAAACCAGTAAATGTCTTCAGAAAACACATGACAAACATAACAGAAACACACAGCCTATTGGTTATACCTAAAGATTCAGATCATAAACTTGATATATCTTTACACACTAAGCGTTTACAAGTAAAAACAATATACTCGTATATTGAGAGTTTCCGCCAACTCAGCAACTTTCTACTAATCAGCTATGTTGCTTTCAATTATTTTCCAACTATTAATTTTCATCATTTTCATATTTTTTAACATCTATCCAATTTTAGTTCTGGTCTTCATTCGGTATAACAAATAAAAGTAACTAGTTATTTATTTTAATTCCAATTTTAGTTTTGTTCTTCATTGGGTACAACAAATAAAATTATCTAGTTACTTATTTTTAGTCACACTTTGTTGTTTCATCCTTTCCAAATGCCTTAATCGTGCATTGTCTTAAAATATTTAATCTATTTTAGATATTGCAATGCACTTTTTCAAGTCCTTCTAAATTATATGTATAATATAAAACTGTATGTATACTGTTTGAAAGCTAGTGTGAATTTAATATAGTTTTGTTTTCAGAGAAGAGGATCGGATATCCATCGCTGTTAAAAAGACAGCTCGCAATTTATCGTCGCCTCAGACAACCACAAGCTTATTGATTGGACCAAATGATTGATTTATGGAAGAAGCTACTTTTAAATCTCTTCCGAGCTGCAAACGATGAATGTAATTTTCTTAAGACAAATTAGGCGATGTACAGAGTGTAACCAAAAATAATGGTCAAAACTGCAGGTATGATTTTCTCATATACAGAGTGTCTCTAAAGTCACTATCCATTTTAATGAAGGAAGGCAATGATTGAAAAAATCAATGTTATTGTGAAGTTTTACACATATTCTATTGTCTTTCTACATGACCGCCATCTAGGTGAAAATACATACTCCATCTTTCAGCTGTGAAACGAAATGTAGACCTTAACATCTAAACCGTAAAAAAAACCTGCTGCTTCTGTGATACGAAATCAAGCAAAGTCATAAAGACGTTTTCGTAAACTGAAACGTTGCATGTTCCACACTGTGTTGCAAGAAGCATTCAATTCCCTACTGAGGCGTCGAGTTGATGAATTCGGACTATCACTGACAATATGAACCTGCTGCTCTGTTTCTGCTAATAAGCGTGGTCGTCCATGATGTGCCACATCAACTCATCACACACACTGCCGGTACCCTTCAATTTCTTTAAAAGCATACGAATGTGTGCCTTTGTTGCGGCTGGTTTACGGAATGTATGGATAAATTCAGCTCTGGATTCTTCATATGACAATCCGCGTACCGGCAACCCGTTCTTCAGTGCTAAACATATTGCAGTAAGCTAAGAGTGTATGAAAAAAAAGTAGTGGTTAGCAACTTTCGAGACAGCCTGTATAATGAATAAAATTAACATCGAGCTAAAAAGCATTGGTTTCCGGTACGTTTGCTAAAACTAGTTCATCAAGGATGCAGTCAATCTATAAATGCTAGCAGAGGAACTGTTCAAAATGTCCATCTGCTGCCTGAATAAAAGACAGCAACTAGTAGTCTCATTAACATTAGGGTATGCTTCCAAATCCCAGGTATATCTTGAATTGTCTGATAGCCTTCCTGAATTTACAGAAGGATAATTTCTAATCATGCACAGAGATTGAATTTACAAACAACTCTTAAGTGTCCCCACGGTATCGCATGGTTAAAGAAAAAAAAAATTCAAGTTTTGTCCACCGCTGTGGTCTCGAGGTAGCGTGCTGCCTTGTCACGCAGCGGGCCCGGGTTCTATCCCCGCTCGGGACAGTTTTTCAGGGTGAGGTTTTTATCGGGATTTTTCCTCACCTGTAAGACAAATGTCAGGAAAACTTTAAGGCCCAAACGGTCCCCGAAATCATATGGCCATCACCATCATCCATATCATTATCATCATTATCAACATCCTTCACCGGTGTGGAAAGCAACGGGAAGCTACCAAACCTACAATTCCCTAGTAAAGCTGTAAAGCATAGCATGAAAATACTACGATTGCAGTGAAAGACCTGCCCTCGGGAAGAATTACTATGGATGGAAGTTTTGTCTCGTACTTAATTATAGCAAACATACGTTATGAGATATACTTTTAACTTAAAGATTCTGAAACACAGTATTTCTGGACACAAGTTGATATATTTTTTTCATCTCCACGTATGAGAAATCCACACGCGCAATTTTACAAACTAATTTATGAAATTAGTTTTTCACCTTGAGCTCAGCAATGACTCTACAGGTCAAAATGAGTCTCGCTCTTTTCAACTTCTGTTTCCATTCTTCTCTGTCCACAGTCTTTTCTTTCCATTTATTTAGCTTCAAGAGCTGTTGACTATCCTACTTCACAGTATAAAAAAAAATATTTTCTTGGTTTTCCAACAACGTGTTTACTAAGCATTTGTCCTTTCACGACCATTTTGGGGATGCTCTGATTGTACATGTCCAGCACAATGTAAACCGTTCAATTTAATTACTGTTGGTGACGTTACAAAATCCTTTCAAAAAACGTTAAACTGAAAATATATAAAACTATTATTCTACCAGTTATATTATATGGATGCGAAACATGGACTCTTACTTTAAGGGAAGGAAGGAGATTACGAGTATTTGAGAATAAAGTTCTTAGGAAAATTTTTGTACCAAAGAGAGATGAACAGACAGGTGAATGGAGAAGACTACATAACACTGAACTACACGCTCTTTATAGGAAGTAAGATATAACAAGAACAGTTAAGTCTCGTAGACTGCGATGGGCACGAATGGGGGAATGGAAGACGTGCATGGAAGCTTCTTGTAGAAAAACCAGAGGGAAAACGCCCAATGCATAGACCAATAATGAGGTGGGAGAATAATATTAACTATGATTTGAGGGAAGTAGATTATACAGAGAATGATTGGGAAACATTAGCTCAGGATAGGGATGTAATGAGAGCTTATCTCCGTGCGGCCATGAACTTACGGGTTCGATAGTGCCAGTGACTTAGTTATATATGGTTCACTGAACAAGTTATATAATTCATTATTATGTCTAATTCTCCAATTCCCCTGTCGTTGAAAGGTTCGAATAAACTTCTTAGCATTTTTCTTTCAAATGTATTTAACATATTTTCACTTCCAATATGTCTTCTCACAGTTTTGTATAATCTGATTATTTTTAGGATGAACTTTTTCTAATTCAACATCGTCAACGCCTATTGTTATCATTAGCCTCGTTTATTCTGTTTCTGGATTTTTACTATTTTATTGCATTTGTCACTGGCTAAATTTTAAAACGTCCCGCGCCGTAGCCGAGTGGTTAAGGCAAGAAGCCTTGGCGCAGAGCTACGTGACTTACACTGGTTCGAGTCCCCATGGGGGAAGAAATTTTCTCATGGAATTTCGGCCAGTATGGGACCGGTGTCCACCCAGCATCGTGAGGCATTTCGGTAGCTACAATAAGTAGCAACTCCAGGTTGAGAAGACCAGCTATAACGGCTGGGGGACCCGACATGCTGACCACATGTCACCCCCTAAACATGTGGATGTGAGGCCAGCGGCCGGCTGGTAGGCCAAGGGTCTTCTAGGCCTGTCGCGCTTGGAGTTTTTTTTATTTTAAAATAAACTCGCAAGGTTACAAGTATAAAAATGTTTTATTTTCATTTAATTTTCGGAAAATCCAAATCTAGCCAAAAAAAAGTACAGATTTGTTTACCTATGTGTTAAACTATAAAACAGACTTAAGCCCTATTCTATCCTTTACGATTCAAAATTAAGCATATTTTAGTTTAGTAACCTACTGAAATGACAGGGGGCACGTCGAGCGAAGTTTCTTAAGGCAACACGTTACAAGACAAAAGGTCGTGGGTTCGAGTCCCGATGGGGTCATGATTTTTTAATTGGTCTAAACCTTCTGGCGACATCATGCCCCTGGTGTCGACTCAGCCTCTAAAGAAAATGAGTACAAGGCGTATGTGCTGGTGTAAATGTGGCTATCACGCTGGACTGACCATCTGGCTAACATCTTGTACCAATTGTTGGGAGCCTTAAACTGAAGGTTACATTGATCTCGTAAGTCCCGTATTGGATCACTTTATTTTCTACATAAATGACTTTTAGATATGCCAGGCAATAATTTGGTATTATCTGGAAAATTGTTCTTCTGAGCTTGGAAAAAACTTGACATTCTCAAAATTTAATTCTCGTATTAAAATTTTTTTAAGTATCGTTTTATGTAACTATTAAAGCTAGTTTCCTCGTATTAATTTTCGAGTAGACTTAATTATTTATACAATAAAAATACGAAATTCTATCGTAAAGAGGTTGAATTCTAACTAACTCACTGGAACTATCGAACCCTAGGTTCATGGCCGTGCGGATATATGCTCTTCACACATCCCTATTCTGACTGTTTTCGAATCATCCCCTGTATAATCTATTTCCCTCAAATCATGGTTCTAACTAAAAATAATTTCCAAACATTACAATAAAAGTGTTCTTTCATAGAGGTCAATTCCACCATCTAACAAAATCGCTAAACTTGTTAGATTTAAGTCGAATTAACACGTGCAAGCAGATTTCCAACATCTGGTAACAACCGCGAGACACAGCAGTCTTTGTAGAAGAACAGACATTCCCAGATGTGGTCGGGCATCAAATGTATTTCACGCATAAACGAACACGTTAGTGCTAGGAAATGGTTGTGAGATAACTACTGTGTGTGCATTGTTCCATGTATTCCGCCCTCTCGCTAAATAAAAATGAACCTAACTATCGCAATAAACACGCGTTTTAATGATATTTCCTGGATATTGTAATACAGTTAATGGAAAAAAGTGTCTAGTTTATTTAATTTTCTATAGATATTTACTTAAAAATAGTTTATCATAAATAATCCCACGAGTGATTTCCAAATTATCGATAAATTAATGACTCACGAAGTAAGAGAATTTGGAAATCAAGAGTGGCATTTGTTACGACTACTTAACGAATAAAATTAAGCTGTTTACTCAAAAATCATTATTTAAATATAGTTATTTTAAAATATTTATATATTTAATGTAAACGGCGATGTTTGAAAGCAAATAAGAAACGTTTGTTATGCTTCATTTGTTCATCACAGCAACCAGATCACATTATTTATTGCCAAAGGATCGCAATATTGTAATAATGCACCCTAGTGGAGAAAAAATGAAACGCATCAAACTGTTTATAACCAACATTATAGGTTATTAACTAACTTCTGATGTCCTACGATATAAATTATATTTTTCTGGAACGTAAATTCCTGGGAAATAATACGTTTAAGAAAGTACAAACAGTGGTTTCTTTTTTTTTGTGCTATAATCAATTGCTACAAATGTTTTTCTATTATATCCCGCAAGCAGAATCTGGTTAAATTCGTGCGCTATATATACAACCTTGGAGCCACTTGCATTCTAGCATTCTTACATTTTAATATATAAATTGTTATATTCAACGTATTTCTTAGAGAGTCAGTCACTGCAAAATAATGCTCTGGCCTATTCAGAATGTTAAAAAGGAGGAGCTTGATTTTAATGTGATAAAATTAAATTGATAAAATCGAGGCAATAAACGACTGTGATTGGTTGTACATCAAAATTCATTGAAATGTGATTGGTCATTGACTCCCATTTGGGGCATGAGTTAAATAGTCAATACAATTAATTCATTGCCTAATTCTTTTACCAAAAAATCCACCATTTTTTCTGACTAAAGTTCAAAACGTCTGTGGTGTAAAAGCTGGCATCTAATTATTTCTCGATTCGATTCTAGGCTATATAATAGGCATTTTTATTTGAGTACAGGACCTGGAATGGAGTACACTTGGTCTCATGAGAACAATTTTGTACCTACTTTAGGAGAAATACCAAAATTATATTAAGAAACTGTGACTAAAATCGAGAAATTGATATGTTAACCACATGAATCCCAGTACTTCAATCTCCTGATAAACAGAGAAAACATCTTTATTGTCCTCAGCTCTTCAATGCTTTCCTGCCGCAGTTTTATATTTAAAGGAAGAGCACAAAAAAAAAACTATTGACATGGAAGTACTATTTTATAAACATGTTTTTATTGGCATTCAATATTAACTTTCAGTTTGATAAAATACACTAAACGGTATATGATGTGAATGACGCAGAGCGACCTACCCATTAAGGGCACCTAGCAGGATAATTTTGACACAAAAGCTCTATCATCCTTGAAACATATTAACGGCCTTTTGACACTCTGTAATTAATTAAGTCACTGTCACTATTGAACATACATGGTTCATGGCCGCAGGGACATAAGCTCTCCATACATCCCTATTCATGACCCTCTTTCGTGCCACATGTCTTCTCCTTTGCACTCTATGAGACTTAATTGTTCTTATTACATACATACTATACATATCTATACATTAATATGCGAAAGGAATCTTTGTACCCCTTTTTAAGCAGATTGCATGCATGGAGGAGTGTGATGTTTGGCATAATTAAAGTTCATATAGTGAAGGAGTGCAGAAAAATAAAATTTATGTATAATATGTGTTACAAATAAATTAAATCAAGTAAAATAAATTGTCTCTAAGGAATTTATGTGCATTACTGATTTGTTTGTATACTCATTCATTTGTTTACATTCATACTGAAAGTGCAATGTTGCAAAAAGAAAATTGTGCAGCAGCAATGTGAATTGACTTACTCTCGCATATTTATTACTAGTGGTTTAAAAAAGGTGAGTACATTTTACTGTTTAAATTTAAATTAAACCCTCTCTAGTCTTGGTTTGTAATTTCATTACATTTTTTTGTATATTTAGATATTCATACCTACTTCCATTATGTCTCGACATAGAACATTGACGGGTCACAGTGAGAGACAAAGAAGAAGGGATATATATTCCCGTACACATAATAATAGGCCAAATGAAAATTTAAATAGCATACAAATTTTAAATGACGCATTATTGTTTTTTAAATATGGCTTAGCCAAGTTATATACAGATTTCCTATTGTTCGTATTTTTAAAATAAATAGAGAATTAATGCATAATGATGTATTTGTAACAAACTTAAAAATGTAATGAATTGTGGTTGAATTTCGACCGCTGAGCGACCACTAGTACACATAAATTGGTGAAACTCAACTTCTCATACTAGTTTATTTAAATCTTTAAACTGTGGTGAAAACATTTTGTTGTTATTGCTGGGTATTGTTTTGTGATTTGGCAAAGATTTAAGTCACTTCTACCAATTTGATTCTATCATTTTTTAAAAAATGTCAAATAAATTTAAACCGATGTATCTTAAAGAATACATTGCCAATTCAAGGTTAAATCTTTTATAAAATTACAGCATATACCACTCAATTTTCAGACACACTAAAAGCTTATTTTCATCATTTTCACTAAAAATAAATCATTTTGCAAAACCTTCAATGCCATGTAGGGGTTAAATTTCTTACTGTAAATTTACAGTGTCCTTCCATTGGGATCTGTCAATTATACCAATTCAAAAAAGTAAATATGTTATAATATGCAACTTTTATTAAATAATTAAAGGAAAAAAATACAAAAGAAAATTTCCTAGCATATAATTAATTTCCCTAAGTTCTTCAAGAAAATCTAAAAATAGGCACACATTATGTAATTTGTGACTCTGGGAGAACATGACAATTATGAATTGGAACAAGTACTTCAGAGATAGAAAAAGTGGAAAGAAATCACTGAGAAGGCCAAAATGTTCAATTAAATATGTAGAACCTATAAAAGAAGAAGAAATAATAATTGAAGAGTAAATAAGGGGGAAAAAAATCTCCTTAGAAGGTAACAAAACAAAAAAATGTCAGTAATTTTAAATACCATAATTAAGTTTTAATTTGAGATTCTTATTGTTATTAACTATCTCATTGGGCCGGTGTGTTGACCACATGCCATTCATTACATCTATGAGCAAATAACGTAACTAAAAATTAACTTGGTCTAGTAACTCCATACAAAGGAGAGGCTATGGCTCAACAATGAGATATGCCATTATAGATAGATAGTTTGTTAAAATTGTTATTTTTAAATGTCATTCTATACCAAATTATACCAGTTTATCAGCAAAAAAATTGTAATAGAAATGTTTACCTCCTAAGAAACTTTACAAATAAACTGCAGTTTGATTGCCCTTGACCTTATCCCATTGCCCATGAGACAAACCCTCCAAGAACAGACAATGTTTCATTGAGCATTCAGAACAAAAGTGGTGTAAGTCAGTTTTCACAGAAAATTACAGAGAGTCATAATCAGTTAGATCTACCTTCAATCTGTCACCTGTACAAATAGTATGTAAATCAAGTTTCATTAATTTTCCTTCATGGAACAGATAATTTTATCTATTTCTTGTGATGATGTACAACACTAATGTTTCAAATGCCTAAATCCAAGTAAGAAATTTGACTTACACCACTTTTGTTCTGAATGGCTCATTCCAAGCCATATCCTTTGTCAAATGTAATTGATTTCTATCCAGCACGATTAATATATCCATTCAAAGGTTTAATTAACACCCTAGCAATCATCCAAACAATTGAATTGTTTTTTTCTCTTTAATTTTTATAATACTTATTTTAGTCAAAGACTGCCTAATTGACAAAGTATAAATAAAAACAATATAGGAAATCCAAATTACATTCACTAAAGACAAGAGATTAGGTTAAATCATGTTTGAACATACAATGCTGTAGAAATTCAATCATTTCACCCAAGAGAACTTCATCTAGAATTTACTACAATGCACATACATAGACTATACAGTTTAGAAGTGATGTTATGAAGGGCTGGGCAATGTACATTCTACTCATCTAATCTATCAAAAAAGTACAATATTGAACAGTTCATGGCTAAATGGTATATCACTGAAAATGCACATTCTCCATTTTTCACTGCAATCTGAAAATATATTAATCAAATCTAATATTCAACTATATCATTGGGTCCATCCATAGTAATTCTGCCTGAGGGCAGGTCTTTCACTGCAATCATAGCATTTTCATGTTATCCTTGCAGTTTAATAGGGAATTGTAGGTGTGGTAGCTTACCGTTGCTTTCCATACAGGTGAAGGATGATGATGATGATGATGATGATAATGATGATGATGGTGGTGATGATGGCCATATGATTTCGGGGACCGTTTGGACCTTAAAGTTTTCCTGACATTTGTCTTACAGGTGAGGAATAACCCCGATAAAAACTGCCCCGACCGGGGATCAAACCCAGGCCTGCTGCGTGACAAGGCAGCATGCTACCTCGAGACCACAGCAGTTGAGTATCATTGGGTAGAGCTCATAATTTAGAATCTGACAGTTCAAGGGAAATAATTCTACAAGTCACTGAATAAAGAGAAGAAAAAATGTTTCAAATCAGTAATTTTTTTTTTCACTCTATAGGCATAATTATGATGTATATAATCAGATCCAAATCTATTTGCAGTTAGAATGTGATGTTAAGAGCAACCTAGATGTCTACATCCCTCGATATAATATACATTCATTATATTTGAAGAGAAAATTTTTTGCCCAGACCGAGACTCGAACCCGGGACCTTTGGCTTTCTAGGCCAATGCTCTACCATCTGAGCTATTGGGGCGAGTTCTGATCTAAATGCAAATTTTTCTCTTATATACGTTATAAAATTTTTCTCTTCAAATATAATTTATCTTTCAGTGAGAAGTGTTAATAATAAAAACATCAACACATTCATTAGTTAATTAATAGAATTACAACAAAGCACTGACAATCATCAATCAAGTTTTTTCTGTAACTAAAATTCCAAAATAATACAAGACTTAAATTGTACAAAATTTTGGCACAGTCAATCCTTAGTTAAGGCAGTGAAGTCTAGACTATACGATGTCAAGATGATCGACATTTAACTGTGGTGTAAATGAGATTTTTAAGTTATAGTAGAATCTTATCCAGCGCACCCTCTTCCAAGCCAAATTCATCAGCTTTGCCCGTGTCTTTCCATCCCTTCTGACTTCCTTCTTCTCCATGACAGACGTGGTTTTCCTTTTTTTTTTTCTCTCTGGTCCTGAATGTCCCAAAACAAGACTTCCTCCTCAAAAGCATTCTGATTCTCCCTAAGAGTATGGCAATCCATCTCCATTTCCTCCTTTTTATTTGGATATCAAAGAGTTATTTGTTTAAGAATTAAATTAATATTTTTATTACCTCACCTCATATCCTTTTTCTTCTAGACTGCAGTTTCGGAACTATATCTCCATCATCAGTAGCTTCTCGTCAACCGGTGTTATGTCGTTTCTTGGCGGACAAGAAACGACATAACACCGGCCGACGAGAGGCTACTGATGATGGAGATATAGCTCCGAAACTGCAGTCTAGAAGAAAAAGGATATGAGGTGAGGTAATAAAAATATTAATTTAATTCTTAAATTAAACCTTAGAGTGTTTTTTCCCTGTGAAAGTTAAATAAAGTTCTTTGTTTGTATGTGCCGTACAGCAGGCTATATAAAGTGGGACCATAAAAGAAATGAGGAAATTATGGAAGAGTTGGATATAGGACCCATTCTTCACCATATACAAAACTATCAGAACAACTGGAAAGCCTATCTTCAACGAATGCTGTCTCATAGAAGTCCAAAAGCCATGCTTCATTACTGCCCCCAAGGCAAAAGATTGCTGGGACGTCCAAAAAAGCGCTGGATAGAAAATTCCTCTTTGAGACCGTAACAGGCCACACGGCATAATACTTGCACGGATGATGATGATGATGATGTTTGTTTCTATAGATTTGGCTAAAATATGCAAAGGATTTTCCTCAGACACTTTTTTAAGATGACCTGGAGGCTCCTTGTTATCTCAGCAATGACTTTGCAGGTTTCACATCTGAATAATAGTACTAACTTAATGTTTGACCCGAAAATACAGAGTTTTGTTGTTGTTGCAATATAGAGGATATAGTTGGATAAAAAAACTGTATTTGCCTTATGAATTCTTCATTTTACATCACTAGTTGCTCCCCCAACTTGAGATACAATACTGCCAAGGTATGTTAACTCTTTTACTTCTTCTATGTTTTAACCATTTACCCTTACATTCCTCCAATCCTTTTATGTCACCCTTCAATAGCTTTGTTTTCACTGAGTTCACTTCCAAACCAATCCTTTTATCTTTATACTAAAGTTCTTTTAACTCCTCCTCCATATCAGCATATTTCTGTACCAGGAGACAAATACTGTCTGCATAATCCACATCTTCCAGTCTCTCAATTAACTCCCACTGAATTCCTCTCTTCTTCTCTTCTGTGACTTACAGATTTACATGAACTGCTGGTTATAGTACTTTGAACCACAAAAGAAATGAGGACATAAACAGATTAATTAAAAATAACATCATAACTAACTAACTCACTGGCACTATCAAACCCGTAGATTCATGGTCATGCAGACATAAGCTCTCCTTACATCCCTATCCTGAGCTAATGTTTTCCAATCATTCCCTGTATAATCTACTTCCTATTTCATCATATTTGGCATAACAACCAGGTCGTGTCATAGCCTCCCTAAGCATTCTCCTTCAGGCCTCTCTATTCCTGACGACAGTCTGCCAACTTCGAATTTTAAGTTTTTGGACATCTTCCAAACCTCCATCCATCCACTTAGTTTTAGGTTTTCCAACATTTCTTCTTCTATCTGAATGGCCCATCATAATTTTTTTAACTGATTCACTATTATCCATTCTCTGGATATATCCTGCCCATCTCAATCTAGCTATTTTAATGTCTGTAACAATGTCTGGTGATTTATACAAATTATATAATTCTTCATTGTATCGTACTCGCCACTCTCCTCTTTCCTAAAGAGGGCCATATATTCTTCTTAGAATTTTTCTTTCAAAAACTTCGAGCCCAGCAGAATTTTTCTTTCAAAAATTCCGAGCCCAGCAATGGTATTTTCAGTCAAGACCCAAATCTCACTTCCATATGTCAGCACAGGCTTTATTAACGTCTTATATAATCTTATTTTTGTGTTAAAAGTGAGATGTTTTGAATTAAAATATTTTACCATTCCATAGTAAAATTTATTGGCATTTTGAATTCTCTTACTTATTTCTTCTTTAATATAGTATAGTTCTTTATAATACATTCATAGTGATTCTGCCCGAGGGCAGGTCTTTCACTACAATCTAGGGAATTATAGATGTGATAGCTTCCTGTTGCTTTCCACATCAGTGGAAGGGTGGTGGTGATGATAGTGATAAGGATGAAGATGATGACCGGATCATTTTCAGGGACTGTTGGGCCCTATGCTTCCTGACATTTGCCTTACAGGTGAGGAAAAACCCCAAAAAAACTTCACCCAGGAGCCTGTCCCAACTGGGAATCGAACCCGGGCCCACTGTGTGACAAGGTAGCATGCTACCTCGAGACCACAGTGATAGTGTTGTTAATTTGGGTCTGCAGATACACAAAACTTTCAACTTTTTCAAATTTAAAATTCTCTATTTGTATTTGTTGTTCCTTTCTTTTATATTAATTAAAAATAACACCTATCAATATCTGCAAGATTAAAGAGAAAAATGGTTTCAAGTTGATAATAAATGAATACCTAATAAAAGATGTGATATATACATAATGGATTGGGCAAAGTTGGCTATAAATAATAGTTAATACAGAATTGCTAACTTAGGGGAATGTTGATTATCATCTGTCAGCTAAGCTGACTCAGTCATTATTGATCCATCCATCCATAGTAATTCTGCCCGAAGGCAGGTCCTTCACTGCAATCATAGCATTTTCATGTTATGCTTGCAGCTTTACTAAGGAATTGTAGGTGTGGTAGCTTCCCGTTGCTTTCCACACCGGTGAAAGATGATGATGGTGATGATGATAATGATAAGGATGATGATGATGCCCATATGATTTCGGGGATAATTTGGGCCTTTAAGTTTTCCTGACATTTGTCTTACAGGTGAGGAAAAACCCTGATAAAAACCTCACCCAGAAAAACTGTCCTGACCGGGGATCGAATCCGGGCCTGCTGTGTGACAAGGCAGCACGCTACCTCGAGACCACAGAAGTGGACTCATTATTGATGTTGTCTTTAATTTGCACCGGGATAGCTAATGGCTCAGTTGGAATCAATAACTCAAGTTTCACTGAGAATGAGGATTCCATTCAAAACTTAAGGTACCGTATTTACGCGTGTATAGGCTGAACTTTTATACCTAAAATTAAATTTCAAAATTAGGGTGCAACTTAAACATGAAATAAGTAAATAACTGGTAGACCTACATATCGGGAATTTTTTGCACTATTGATGTATGCTGCTGAATTACAAGGTCGTGACGTGTCATAAATCGCCTTGCCCAGCCATAACTTGCCTTAAATTCATTGCACGGATTTCCATATTCTTGGCTATCTTAAGGCCTTCAAATTGTATCATTTCGATGGATACAGAAAATCTGTTTGCCCTTGTTTTCTGTACGTAATCCAGGAGAATTCTTTCTCTAACTGTAGATATTTGCTTTTATTTCCATGGAAAGATTGTCAATTTTGTGATATGTTTTCAAGTGCACGTTTTGTTTGGATCCACCGTCGCACATTTTTTCGTCCACATCAAACTTTCTTCCTGCTCTCTTATTTTCGTGATCTGCTGTATATGGCCCACTTGTAGCTTGAATTTGGAGCTTTGGAGATATAATTCGCTCCACACCACCCATGTCTACACACAGTGAACAGGAATGACAATGATACCATACCAACCAGCTGACCGTCCTTTTTACCCTTGTGTTAATGACTGAGCCACAGCCCGAATGTTCCGTTACATAATCGGCAAAAAATTTTTGGAATTTACAATATTGCCAGATTTAAAAATGGGTAGGCCTACTTCTGTCTTTTGCACTGCTTCTTAGCAAAAATATAAGACATATTTTTTTCCCCAATTTATTATCGCAAACCTTGGATGCGGCTTATACATGCACGCAGCCTATACACGCATAAATATGGAACTTTCATAATGTAACATAGCGTACTGGTAATGAAAGCTAACCTAATGACATAACCTACTTAAGTTACTATCTTCTTCTTCTTCCTTCCAAGTATTAGGCCAAGGCCTGTTACGATCATATACAAAATTTTCCCTCCTGCGTTTCATAGGACGGCCCAGAGATCTTCGTCCTCTTGGTATATAATTATAAACAGCTTTGAGGATCCAATTTGAACTCATTCTTTCAAGATGGTGTTTCCAATTTAGTTGGTACTGTTTAATATATCCCAAAATTGGTATAGTCTTCAAATCTTTTAAAATATCGGTGTTCCTTTTCCGATCCCATCTCGTGTAACCCGCTGTTCTGCGCATGAATCTCATTTCACAAGCCATTATTCTGCTTTCATGTTGTCTTTTTAGTGTCCATGCTTCACTACCATAGGTCAACACTGGTCTAACCAAGTGGGGTTCTCATCTAGGGGATATGTGGATGGCGACCACAAGGTGCCCAAGCTGAGCAAAACATTTCTTCCACTTACTTGTGTTTTGCACTCTTTTAACTTTACTATCTAACCTCTCTTGGTTAACTCTTGTTTTTTTCGACCCCAACACTTTTAGGGTATCCGAGGGCTAGGGAGTCTTTCCTTTCTTCCATTTCTTCTTTCCTTTATCTTCTTTCCTTCTCCAGAAAAGCCTGGCCAGAGGCTATAAGATGGCAGCCCCCATCACTGGCCATGCCTTCCTTTGGCCAGCAACCAATCGAAGGGACTATTATTATGCTTTCAAGTCTTATACAAGAATTTCCTTAAGTTACCATAGCTATGTTAATTCAGTGGTCTGATTATTAATGGCAGAAATATTCTCCAAAAATCATGTGACTTAATGCAGTAGGATGTAGTATTGGATGATATCAATAAATGTTGCAAGAGAATTTAACGTTGTAAGATTTAGAACCAAATGATGTCAGTAGATGTCAAAATAGAGAAAAAAACATGCTGCCAGCATAATATGTAATCAAAGATGTAATGGAAGAAAATAATCATTAATAATCTGAATAGTTTTAGCATGTAGCCCTTTGTAAAAAGCTTATCTACTTTTTTTTTACACCCAGCAATGTGTAAACTGTCCTGGTTTGCTTGGATACAGTATAATTGATTGATTGATCCTCGTTTGTCCCTCTGCAGGAAAAGGTGTTTCCTGAGTGCAAAGTTTCTTAACCAGACTAATTTCGTTATGAATATTTCCCTTACAGATGTCAGCGGGGGACATGTGGTTAGTACATCACCTCAAAACAACATCTAGTAGGAAACTAAGGTATTACTCGGATGGATGAAGGTTGCTTAAATTTTGCTCAGAGGTCTTTTTATTCAGACTTGAGGTTCTATACGAGCCTGCAAGTCTTCAGTCTCGGGACCCATAGCTTAAAGCCTGTCCTGGAGGACTTGTCCCTTGGATTTTTCCATCCTAAAAATTCATTGACCCAGCAGGGTTTGAACCTGCGATCCTCGAGGGAAAGAACATAATCACTAAATCATCATGGCCGACAGGGTACACTGTACATCACCCATAATTCCATATATTTGTTGTATCTTTTTTTATAAGGTTATGTTTTTATTTAAAAGGTTTTAAGATTAATGGTCTTAAACTTAAAAAGTTAACACATACGACTAATTTTATTTTAATTAATTGCATTAGACTGGTTCACCATCCATCAATTTTAGAAAATGAACAAACAATACATATATACAATTACCTATCTAATATTAGTGACATGCAATCTCTTCTCCAGAAACCTAATCCATCTAGGTATCAATATCTTGGCTATTGAGATCTAACTTAATCTCAACTAATGTGGGAAGAGAAACTAAAATTACCCAAACAATGATAAAATGAATTTATCTCTCACTCACCAGATATTATTCCATCCATTTGCTGTAATGCTGCCTCCAACATCTTGCTTGCTTCTGAATGTGGACTCCCTATTCCAGCATCTGTACGTTCCTCGAAATGCTGTTCTGCTTTCCCCATCCCCAAATTCCTGCTTGTGCTGTGCTACTACGACCACTAAAATTAAAAATACCAAATAGAGAATAAAATGAAAAGATTCAAAAATAATTTGCTCTAATATAAAACAATGAGAGATTGCAAAAAAAAAAAGAATAAATGTGTAATAAAACACATTACCCAATGAAGGGCTCAGAAAAAGAAAACTATCCCAAATATTAGGAGAAATTGATTTTCATAAATTTGTAAATCCATTTAGGTATTAGTTACTCCATCATTCTGCAAAGTACAGTGATAACAACAGTGGCTCCTTGAAGTTCGCAAGTCATTTTAAATATGGTACAATTTTTAAGTATGATTTCTTCTCCTCCCAGGTACGAATTTCCATAACAAACTGAATGTTTGTTTTCTGCAATTTTCACTTAACTCTTCATAATGAAAACTTTGTTCTGAAATTGTAGCTGATTTCTGTCTATCGAAGCACATTTTTCATTTTATCCTGCCTCACACTGAACCTCAACACAGCTGGGACCATCACAATTAAACCCAACATATTTCCATAAACTCACAGTTTGTCTTGCCTTAAAATAGGGTGAATGGGGACCTGCAGGTAAACAGGGACAAAAACTGTAACTTGCAGTCATGCTGCACATGCGTTAAAATTCAATGATGTAATGTTCCCCTACCAGTTAGCTTGGCAGGGGTTTCCCTGCATTCACTTAATTTAGTTGTAACCTTGGTGATGGGACAAGTGCAGTAAAGTTGGTGACACACTTTTGCACAATTTATTTGGCACCAAAATCTTCTGATTGATTATATTTCTTGGATTGACAATTTAAATGAGCTTATGATTACACTGTTTTTTTGATGGATTGATATTCTCATTTCAGTATATTTTGGGGCAAATATTGTCACTTGATTTTTTAATTATTCTTATTTTGAAAGCTACAATTAAATTTGAAACCCGCCCCTAGCCTGTCCCAAGCCAGGTTGAAAAAGGGTGAGGGGGAGGAGTAACACCTCATAAAAAAACCTTGGTTCAGCTTGCCCAGCTGATAGTACCTTGCGAGGGCCCCTTTCCAGGGTTACGGCAAAGACTTCAATGGTAGATACAGCAGAGAACGAGTCCTTCGATACGGTGTAAGTGGCAGAAGAGGCAACTAACATATAGGGGTAGATAGAACTCCTTGAGTCGTGGTGAAGACAATCAACCTGGGGGAAGGAGACCTTGAAAACAAAACCCCCTTCCACGTAAAACATATATTACTCATATGCGCCAAACAGTTGCAAGCCAGACTGATAACAAAAATAGAAGAATATAGAAGAAAATGGTTTGAACATTTTAGTAGAATGAGTGAAGAGAGAATACCTTATAGGGTGTTAAATTACAATCCACAAGGACATAGAAGTCGTGGACGACCATTTAAAAGATGGAGCGAGCAACTATAATATGGAGCCAGAACAAATCAGAAATGGTCTAAACCGTGATGGTAGATGATTATGATAATTAAATTTGATTGGTTAGAGGTATATTGTATAAAAATTGGGGTGAATAGAGACAATATGAAAACTAACAAAAGAATTCAAATTTTATGTGAAAAACGTACACTTGAGTTTATTATTAGAAGTGAAACAAACTTCAATTTTAACAATTTAGTACCGGATATCTAACTTAAAGTGATCCCTTGGAGTAATAGAAGGTTAAAGCTTCCACCTTTCTGGAAAATCAGCATGGGATATCAGCCAGGTTGTCAGCTCTATGTGATGGCCGCCTTTACCCTCAGAAATATATGATACTCATTTCAGTTTAGAAGCTGATTGGACCCAAGTAACTAACCAAAATTTTGGACTCTTTCCAGCTATTCATGATGCCTAGGACATCTAGGCTTACACAAGTCCCTCGTTCAACAGCACATCACCCTATTGCTGAAAAGAAGATGATACAGGCTGTTTAGGCAGTTGCTCATAGTATGTCCATGAGAAAGGCAGAAAGAAAATTTGAAATGTTTAAATCAGCCCTATGTCATTATCCATCCATCCATCCATCCATAGTAATTCTGCCCGAAGGCAGGTCCTTCAATGCAATCATAGCATTTTCATGTTATGCTTGCAGCTTTACTAGGGAATTGTAGGTGTGCTAGCTTCCCGTTGCTTTCCACACCGGTGAAGGATGATGGTGGTGATGATAATGATAAGGATGATGATGATGGCCATATGATTTCAGGGACCGTTTGGGCCTTAAAGTTTTCCTGACATTTGTCTTACAGGTGAGGAAAAACCCCGATGAAAACCTCCCCCAGAAAACCTGCCCTGATCGGGGATCGAACACGGGCCCGCTGCGTGACAAGGCAGCACGCTACCTCGAGACTACAGCAGTGGACTATGTCATTATATGTCATGCATAAATATAGAAATGTCATTAATGGGCAAAATATTGAGATAAAGAAAATAAGTGGTTAGACTTGCTTTCTAAAAGTATCCTCTCCATCAACCTCTTTATTTAAGAGTTCGGAGAAGAATTATTTCCATCTCCCAGTAACTTTTCCATCCTCAGTGTAACCAATAAAATATGCAAGAATCAAGTCAAGTATTGCTTACTCCATTTATTTCTAGATTAGACAATGGTAGAAGAATGGGAAATGTATCAAGACTATTATAAAAATAAAGCAGAAGAAACAGTAAGATTTAGAACCAAAGCAGATATCAGACTGATATAAACAGAATGTAGACTAGGATTAACGGAGAAGAATATGGCATGAGTTTAAATGCTCCAGAGGAAATCAAGAGCAAGTGTTAAAAATTCTTCAACTTCAAGGTTAGGTTGTAAGCCTGTGCCGACTCAAAGCATATCCTTCCATCTGTTCCAATGTAATGTTTACCTAGTTTGCTTTGAGTAAAACGAGTAATATTTGTCTCCACTCTCGGACTACCAACACAGCGCAGGGAAAACTTGGTAATGAGGCAGTCATTTCAAAGTCTCCAAGCCTACTTCCTATTGTACTAATCCCTAATAGGAGAGCTGCCCCGTCTGCCCTAAGCCATTGAGGTCTTTCTCCTTGTTCCCCCGGAGATGGGCCTACATATTTAATCCCCTGGAGGAAAGATGCTTCTTCGGCCCTTCAAACCTCATTGGTAGTTTGTAGCTTCCATCTTGCTTGAAGGCCGTTGAAGTCTTCGCATGTATCCCTGTACACGGGAGATTCAATGTACCCTCAATCACTGGGTCCTCAGCAGAACTTAGTCATTATATATGATATCCACCCCTGCGACTTCGACACACTTGCCGAGAATTATGCATATATACACAATTATGACATATATGCCTGCCCTGCATATCATGGACTGGGTTAGTAGCCTTGTATGATACCAAAGCTAGAGACGTGTTAAAAATTATAAAGAACAAAGGGCTCAACTGCGCTTCTACTAGCGCTTAATTTTGCAGTTATATTGTTGTAAACTATAGCTCTTCTTCTGTATTTACTAACATTATTTAATATTTTGAACTTTTCAAACAATTTTTATAACATTATTAGACAATTTTGAAGTATTTATTTAAATATGCAAATCACAACATTATGACACTGTTAGACAATATTGTGATGCTAACTGCTATTTTCTCCACAGAGTATATTACTTAGTCCATGATTTTGCTATCACTGTTTTAGGTTATCGCTGGTTGGATCAGCATTAGGGAGTGATAAGTAAGTGTACACCCATTTTTAATAAACGTTTGGTAATTTTAATATTATTAATATATTTTTTTAACATAGATTTCGGGATTTATTGCAAATATTGGTCATTTAAATTTCATAGCTACAGATAGTAATCGAGGATGATAATCGATATGTGGTTCAATGGGTTATCACTGGCTCTATAAACTCTGGTGCATGCGCACTGTTGTTCTATAGGACTTTGAAAATATTTCACACTAGTTTAAGTGCAGTTTTTCCGAACAAAGATCACTGAAGAGAAATGCATGTAGAATCTTTCACAAGGAAAAAAAAAAGATTTGAAAAATGAGAAAATAATAGAAAAGACAACTAAAATCAAAGACAAAATAGGAATTAAGTATATTTCAAAGTTCTGAAACATGATAAAACTTGTGATTTCAACCTAAGGCCAGCTTTGTAGAGATAAGAGTGAAGAAATATAAAAGCAGTTTTTTAAAGAAGGCGAATTGTGTTCCTCATCCCATAATATGTTTGATTAAGGAATATAATGAAATATAAGCATCTTTTTCCCTTTACCCCAACTTTGGGAGGGGTATGAACGATTAAATAATAAATGAATGATAACTGGATTAGTTCATCATTTTCGATCATTTTAACTAGTTCACTGTTGAAAAATAAAATTATATTCTTTGATACTAGATGTCTCTCTCTCTATTTATCTCTTTATCCTTCCTTTCTTTGCCCTATTTCACATCTACCCCAATATTGTACTTCTACCATACAATTCTATGCAATCCAAACTACTTCTCTACACATTATAAATAATATTATTATTTACTATGGATTTCGGCGAGACTCGAATCTTAGACTTTCAGATCTATAGCACCATGCCTTAACAACATTGACAAGTTAGCCACATTGAGAAAGTAATGTTTTTATAAGCCTTATTTGTTATTATGTAGATTTCAGAAATAATATCATCATCATCTATGCAAGTATTAGGCCGTGTGGCCTGTTACGGTCTCAAAGAGGAATTTTCTATCCAGTGCTTTTTTTAACGTCCCAGCGATCTTTCGCCTTGTGGGCAGTAACGAAGCATTGCTTTTGGAATTCTATGAGACAGCATTCGTTGAAGATGGGCTTTCCAGTTGTTCTGGTAGTTTTGTATATGGTGAAGAATGGGTTCTACATCCAACTCTTCCACAATTTCCTCATTTCTTTTATGGTCCCACTTTGTATAGCCTGCTGTATGGCACATAAATCACATTTCATTTACTGTTATTCGGCTTTCATCTCTTCTTCGTATTGTCCATGCTTCACTACCATATCTTAATACTGGTCTTGCAAAAACCTTATAAAGTCGTAATCTTGTGTTCTTCTGTACTAAAGATGGTTTCATTATACTGTTAATTATCCCCATTGTTTTTGTAAAATTTGTGATTTTCTTTTATATATCATCTTCATCTTAATATGTTAAATTATAACCCAAATTATTAAATTCATTTGCTCATTCTAAAATTTTATCATCCAAAACAATTTTGCTAGGTATAGAGTATTTCCCACAAAAGGCCATCACTTTAGTTTTCTTTGTATTGATTTCCATATTGTACCTTTTTGCAATTATATTAAAATTGTGCATAGAATACTGTAAATCTGTATTATTTCAGAAATAATAATTCAATTTTAATATTTCCTATGAATTGTAAATTACTTATCAAATGAAAAAATAACAAAATTACTTGGTTTTAGGTAAGAAAATGTAGAAATGTTGGCAGAAAACGAATAATTACAATTGTTAAACTGTGACGTCATCCTCATTGTTTACCTTCAACATTCATGTCGCACAGATGGCACAACAATTTTATTTAAGTTTAATTTCTAATTGAAGCAATATAAAAATCTAACTGAAATGTGACCTAACAACCAAAATTAGAATAAGTTAGAATTCTGAAATCCTGCATGAAGGGGGGCTTTGCCCCCCTCAACCCCCCAAACTGCTCAACAAATCATTAAAATTTGTGTAGATATTAAGTAAAATATAATAAACTCGTTTGCCGCCATATTGAAAATGAATATGTTCGTTTTATGAATATTAAGCATCGTTCACTAGTTAAAATGAACAGATTCTTATATTGTTCATACGTTTCTTGGTAATTACCGTTTTCTTCAGTTGAGTTTTTTATTTATATCTTTTTTTTTCATGTTTCCTTAGCTGCTGTTTATCATTTCCATTTTTCTACATTCTTAATCCCTGTATCTGTTCCCTCAGCTTTTTTTCTAAAAATCATACTATTCTCTCCTTTTCCTCTTTCATTCATTACAAAAATTAGCAGAGTCAAATCTTTTGTTTTGTACTTATGTTACATGTAAAAATCATTCAAAATGTTTCAAAGCTTTGGTTTTATCTAAGAATCGACCCACAAACATTACATAATTATCACCTTGCATTCTTTTTGCAGGAAATTAATGACATATTCACAATGTTGTAAATGTTAACAACAAATTGTGTCAGTTTATGCACATAGCTGGAAATTAAATTGCCAATTTGCATCCATTTAACATAATGTGTTTAGTCAGAATACACCATAAAATTCTAAGTCCTGTACGCCTACTTACAAAAAAAAGGAACTCACATTTTGCATAGCAGATTTTGCAAGAACGACAATATCAGTTATCAACCCCATTTCGAATTAAGCCTAATCTTCATACCAAATCTCGTTTTACTGCTACAATATCCATTTTATAATCCTGTATTAAACAGAAATTTAATGTTTGTATAACCTAACCTGAATTCTTCCAAGTAAGTAAATAACCGATTAATCCACAAGAAATTACATTTCAACTAAATATTAATTATTAATTGAAAATAATTAAATTGTTCTTTATCATTGTCTTTTAAAATGCCATTTTAAATTTATTATGCCTTAAAACAATCTGGAAAATGAATTAGCTTTGCATCCATTCATTGACACTGACAAACCCATAAAAATCATCAAATAGTTTTAAATTGAGATAAAAATTAAAATTCATACTCACAAATAATACGCGAAAAAAATATCAATTTTTAGATGATACTAATCACATAAAATTAAGAGTAATTTTATAGAATCTACAAATAAATCAAAGCATGACATATAAAAGAAAACTAAACATGGCAACTAAGCTAACAGGTTTGCCAATACTATCACTAAGTAGCAACATAGCGTCGACAAGATATTTCGACGAGAGACTTTTTATGATAGTGGATTTAAATTACTCGTAAAGGACATATTAATCTTAAATCAAGTCTTATATTAATTTAATTATTGTTTACATTTTATTCAAAGTTTTATACAATAGCTAACATAGAGATGGCACGTTTGGTAGTATTAAATTAGTTCATACAATTGACAGGCAGAAAGCAGCATAGAGCTCTATGGCATAGAGCATATAGAACGAGCAGCAACTATTGCAGCTATGCTGTCATAACAGAAGGAAACACGCACATGTGTGCATAAGAGTAGATTAGGCACTGGAATCAGATTACTGTGCTGAGATCCATCTTTTGTGCTCTTCTTACACAGAAATAACCCATTCTTACATTTTAAAACGTGATTTTTGTCACACATTAGTCTGCATTGTTTATATACACATTTATCTGATACAGTGTGAAAGGTGTTTATGTTAAATAGCTTGGTGATGGAAGCCGTGTACTGTGAGTCTGTTGACTGCTCTCCTCGTCTGTTGGTTCGCCCTTGTCCAATTTCTATCCATCATCACGCTAACAATGTAGAATTCATCTTCTATATCGTTTATTTTTGTAGATATTCCGTCATGATATTCTGGTATGTCTGTGTGGATGGCAATAGTAGTGTGAGGCATTTTTCTTCTATTAGGAATGGTTCCTTCGTTCATATGTGAGCCTGGAGGGTTTGTATTTTGAGCCACCTAGGACTTTCTTTAGAAATGTTGTTTTGACGTGTTTTTAGGGCTTGCAGGTCTCTCTTTTTAAGATGCTTCCGTATTATTTGTATCCCGTATGTGAGTACGGGGATTATCTTCGCTCTGAATATTATCATTGCTGTCTTCAGGGAGAGTGATTGAAGCTGTTTTATTTCATTCGTTGCTATTGCTCTCTGTTTGATATGCATATTAATTGTTGTGTCTGATTTTTGTAGTGTGACTCCAAGGTATTTGTATTGGTTTACCGTTTTTAACTTTTCCGGTCCAAGTGTTTTTCCTGATGTTTTTCCTCCCTTCCTGAATATCAATGTGCACTTTTTCGGTGTATGTTTTCAACCCAATTTTATCTGTTCATGTTGATAGGATGTCTAGGCTTTCCTGTAAGTCCTCTATTCTGTTTGATACTAGGACCAGGTCGTCTGCGTAAATGTATCGTTTTGTGGTACTATCTTCTTTGGTAGTTGCTTCTATGACGTCTGCTGTTATTATCTCTCTGGATGACTACGTTTGTTTGTAAGATTGGTCCAGATCTCTCCAGATTGTTATCTATGATAATACTGTTGAATTGAAGTATGTTTGTGATGATTGTTGTTAGGTAGTTCCTTTGTACGATCATCTTTCTCAATGTATCTTTTATGCTTTTATGGTGTTTCTTATTAGTGAGCCAAAGGCTTTTTTCTATAATCAATAAATACTACATGTAGTTTTCCTATCTGATGTTTTATGCTACGGTTTATTATACAGCGTGTCGCGCCCGACGTGACGCGAATTCGCGTTTCGCTCGGCGTGAGGCTGGTTTCACATGGAGCGCATACGCTACAGCGCAAATGTTTATGGAATTGTCGCCAGATGGCACCACATATATGGAAAATCAGAATGACCAACGTTAATAATAAATTTCCAAATGTGTTTACAAAAACTAATGTATACAAACCTGTCCCTGCATAACCTAATAAAATAAATTACATACATACTATTTAGTAAACTATAAACTAATCTGATGTACACTAAACTGACCCATCGGAATCTAACAAAATGAAGTGATTGAACATTTATTTCTTAAAGTATGGTTTGGAATTAAATGCAAATGTTGGTCATTCACACATATGTCCTGCCATCTGGTAGATTTAACATTATGAGCGTTCACGTATGCCAACTTCAATTCTAATAAAGCACTTTGAAAATAAATTGAGAGGAAAAGTCATAATTTGTCTACATACTTACTTACTTACTCACTGGCACTATCGAACCCATAGGTTCATGGCCGCACGGACATAAGCTCTCCATACATCCCTATCCTGAGCTAATGCTTTCCAATCATTCCCTGTATAATCTACTTCCCTCAAATCATAGTTAATGTTGTTCTCCCACCTCATTCTTGGTCTACCAACTGGGCGTTTTCCTTCTGGCTTTCCTACAAGAACCTTCCATGCACGTCTTTCATTCCCCATACGCGCAACATGTCCTGCCCATCGCAGTCTACGGGACTTAACTGTTCTTATTATATCTGGCTTCCTATAAAGACCATGTAGTTCATTGTTATGTAGTCTTCTCCATTCACCTGTCTGTTCATCTCTCTTTGGACCAAAAATTTTCCTAAGAACTTTATTCTCAAATACTCGTAATCTCCTTTCCTCCCTTAAAGTAAGAGTCCATGTTTCGCACCCATACCTATAATATAACTGGTAGAATAATAGTTTTATATATTTTCAGCTTAACGTTTTTTGAAAGGAGTTGGGACATCAAAAGTCTCTGCAATGCATAATAGCATGCATTTCCAGAATTGAGCCTATGTTTAATTTCTTTGTGCATCTCATTCCTATTTGTGATTATTGTTCCTAGGTATTTGAATTCAGCCAATTCCTCAAAATTTCCCTCATTTGTCATTAGCTGTCCATTTCCATTATATAATGTATTTCTACGTGTGACCATATATTTAGTTTTACTGATATTTACTTCCAGTCCTAATTTCTTAGTGTTACTCAATAGTGTGTGCGTGTTGGCCTTTAGTATCTCCTCGCTATCGGCCAGTAGTACTACATCATCAGCATAAACTAACAGCTTATTAATACCATTGAGTTGTAAGCCTTCCTCATTCTCTAAAGATTTAATGGCATGCTCTAGTACAAAATTAAATAGTAGAGAAGATAGTGCATCTCCTTGCTTCAACCCATTCTGGATTTCAAAAGTGTCTGAAAACTGTTTGCCAACACGCACCCTACTCGTTTAGCCATTTAGACACATTCGTATAAGTCTAACTAACTTTTTAGGAATTCCGAACTCCAGCAGGATACTATATAACTTCTCCCTCTTAATTGAATCATATGCTTTTTTGAAGTCTACATATAGTTGATGTACAGTACCATTATATTCCCATTTCTTTTCTAAAATCTGTCTTATACTAAAAATCTGATCTGTTGTAGACCTGTTTCTTCTAAATGCGCATTGATGATCTCCTAGAATGTCATCAATATAGGGAGTAAGTCTGCTTACTAATATATTTGTTAGAATTTTGTACGAAGTTGAAAGTAATGAGATGCTCCTATAGTTGTTGCAATCAGTTTTATCTCCTTTCTTATAAATTGGTACGATAATTGATTCCTTCCATTCATCTGGAAGAGCTTCTTTTTCCCAAATCATACTAAGCAACTAGCGTATCTTTTCCATCAATTTTTCTCCCCCTGATTTTATCAGTTCTGCTGGGATCTCATCTGAACCTGATGCTTTATACATCTTCAATTTTTCAATTGCCATTTCAACCTCTAATGCACTTGGCTCTGTGACTAGCATTTCTGCTGTCTGTAACTTATCCTCCTCAATGTCCTGTTCTGTATGTACATTTAATAGCTGATTAAAATAACTTTTCCATCTATTTAATATACTCTTGGAATCTGCAATCATATCCCCATTTTCATTCCGAATTATGTTTGTTCTAGCCTGAAATCCTTTCTTCTCTATACTAATTCCCTGATATAATTCTCTAATGTTCCTATTTTTTGCATTCATTTCAAGATCATTAATCTTCTCTCTCAAATAATTTGTCTACATAGATAAACATATTAAAATTCTTCATAAAAAAAGTTTCACGAGTCGTTGCAAAACGATTAAAATAGTTCGAAATATTAGTAAAGACAGAAAAAGTTCCTAGAGCAACAGCATCATATGAATGTTGTATGGAAAATTATAGAATAAATGATTCTTTAGTTCTTAAATAAACATATCGTTGATGAATATACCAAATTTTAGAATTCTTCAGATTTTCGTCTGAGCAGTTTTATCAGGTTTTGAATTTAATAGAAGACGAAATTTATGCACATCCATATCCCCGAGATACAATATTTACAGCTTTTATTTATAACTTGACTAAGTTCAAGCCACAATAACTTTTTTCTGTACATCTCTGTACTCCTTCATGCTCATATTGTATAAAACATGTAAAGAACTCGATGATTTGCAACAAAACTATCTAACTTTCGTCGTTAAAATTGGGAAGTTATAAAACAAGTACTGTATTTGCGACATTTTGTTGTAAAATCTTAGTTTGTTTTTAGCAATTACACCAATGAGTACGGCTAATATTTTCTATATTCTTTGTTTGCGCTGGCAAATTGCGTCCTGGATTCAAGAGATTCCAAAACACGACGCGACATGTCAGCGCAAATTTTTTTGCGCCAGCAATTTGCGTTGTAGATAAACCACTTCCATTTAAATACATGGGGAGCAATTTTTGCGCTGGCGCGTTGCGTCGTAGATAAACCACAGCATTAGTGTGTCTGTGATGTCTGCGTGTAGATTCGCTATAGCTTGATTGTAGATTTGCCTTTTCGGAAGCCGAATTGCTCATCGGGAATAAGGTGGTCTATTTTCTTAGTCAGCCTTTCTGTTACGATTCTTGCTAATAGTTTGAATATTTCACTCTCAAGGGCTATGCCTCTATACGAGTCGGGGGAAAGTTGTGCCTCATTTACCTTTATGTAGGGTCTTGATAATGGATATTCTCCTAGTCTCTGTAATGACATTGTTTTCTATGCATTTGTTCAATAGTTTTGTCCATACTTCTGTGAGGGCTTGAGCAGAATCTTTTAGATGTTAGTTATAGATAGTGTCTGGCTCTGTTTCTTTTCTTGACGTTAGTTTGATGATTGTTGCAGCTGTTTCTTCCTCTGTGATAGGACTGATGTCCGTGCTCGCTGTCTTATCCAGTTCATATGCACTGTTTGAGTTTTGGGGTTTCAGTGTTTTCTGGAAATGATTTTCCAGCTCTTTCATTTCTATCCCTTGTATGTGTTTTCCTCGGTTGTAGGGGCAGAGAAAGGGTTCATCTCCATTTTTCAGCTATTTTTTATCCTCCTTCTGTGAATTTTTCTCGATTCATCTTTATTGGCTCTTTGTATTTCCTTCTGGATTCAGTGTACACCTGATTGTCTATGAGTGCTTTTGTATGCCTGGATTTGTGTAGGTGCTTCAGGACTTTTTGCCTTTCATTGTAGCATTCTGAGTCAAACCATGGTTTTGCTTTTCTTCTTTACTTGTATGTGTCCAGTATTTGGACATTAATTTATCAGAATGTGTTCTAGGATTTTGTTTGCTTCTATATTTACTTGTTTTGATGATTTCTTTTATTTTTTCTCTCTACTCAGTTACTATTGAACTACTCATGAGAAGAATAATAGGAACAACTGTTTTTATACACAAGCGGCTGCATCGAGTCCGTTAGTGGGATATCGCTGATCAAGTCCATTCGTTCCAGCAGTGGGTTATCTCTGGTTCCAGCCATAACCCACTAAAGGTTCGTTCCAGCAAAAATCAAACTGCTGTACAAAGGCAAAGGAGATAAGGAAGACCTAGACTCCTACCGAGGTATCGTACTAGAAAACAACTTATTCAAAATCTTCACAAAGATCTTAGCTCACAAACTAGAGGAAGAACTTGCTGGATACATACCAGAATGCCAATTCAGCTTAATGAGAGGAAGGAACACCCAACATGCAATTAAGTGCCTGATGAATGAGATAGAAACAACATTACGGCGACCAAAAGGCAAATTCCATGCAGTCTTCATAGACTACAAAAAGGCTTTTGCCCTAATAGACCGATGCAAACTAATCACCAAGCTTAAGCGTACGATAGGAGAAACTCATCCGCTCAGTAATATAATAGAAAACATCCTGGCATACAACCTCGTTGAAATTGATGATGGAATAGACACATCAAATGCAATCCATCGGACCAATGGTGTTCTTCAAGGGGATCCCATGAGTCCACTCCTTTTCAATGCGGTAACGTCCGATAAATCGACATACTGAAAAACATGCAGGAAACGACATTGATCATGTACGCGGACGATATGGTCCTAGGAAGTCCAAACAAAACAGAATTGCAGGCGGCATTACAGGAACTAGAAAAATGGGTCGACGAAAACAAACTCACCATCAACCCAGTAAAGACAGTCAACTAACATTTAGAAGAGGTTCAAGAGCCACAGAAGAAGATATGCTAATGCTGAATGACGAACCAATAACAAATTCACATACCTAGGCATGACACTTCAAACAACATTACGATTATTCAATCAACATATACAAGAGAAAACAGCAGCAGCCACAAGAGCAATCTACAGCATAAAACATCTAGCTCGACTGTCACTACCCACGGCCATGGCATTATTCGATACAACGATATCGCCAATCATAACATACGGCATAGACATTATATGGGAGAAACTATCACTTAGAGATCTCGAAAGGATAAAGGTCAAGGCACGTTTCCTGAAAGTGGCTCTAAGGGTGCGGAAAACAACCCCGTCGAGACTTGTATATGAACTTGCAGAAGATCTGAGGATAAAACACCTTCCGCCAACTACCGGCCCCTACACAGAACTCGTACAACGAAGCAAATCGAAGAAGGTGGAGATAGACCTTGATTTCTATGCTACGGGAGCCATGATAGAGAGGAACTGGACAAAAGCTAACCAGGACAAGCGACATGTCGTGACACGCTATGCTGTGCACGTTTTTCATCACAAAGTGTGTGAAAACAAGAAGTACCACGACCCAAATGAAAAATGTATATGTGCTTTGTGTGGCCACAGATGCGAACGGTATCACGTATCGAAGTGCCCAAAGAACACAAAAACACTGAACGAATATAGCAAAAATTACAAATAATCAATGCCCACTCGGGCGAACCTTTTACTTATTATTATAGTGATAAAATTAATGTAACAAGTATTTATATACAATCAACTGATTATTTTGTAATATAACTAACAAAACACATTTCTCAATACTTTGTGTGGGATCTAGTAATATTACATTTATATCACACGTCTTATTTTTAAATTAAAAGTAAATAATATAAATAGAACATTATAAATATCTTAATTTAAAAGTAAGTTGTGTAAAAAAAAAACTCCTAGCGCGACAGGCCTAGAAGGCTCTTAGCCTACCAGCCGGCTCCTGGTCTCACATCCACATGTGTCAATCACAGAGGTAGATGATCATCCAGCCAGAGGGATAGAGGGAATCTCGTTAATCCATTCATGCGAGTCATCCAGCCAGCGTAGGGGTGTCATATGATCAGCATGTCGAGTCCCCCAGCCGTTATAGCTGGTTTTCTCAACCTGGATCCGCTACTTATTGTAGCTACCCAAATGTCTCACGATGCTGGGTGAGCACCCGTCCAATACTGGCCGAAATACCACGAGAAAATTTCTTCCCCCATGGAGACTCGAATCAGCGCTCGCCCCATAGCTCTGAGCCAAAGCTTCCTGCCTCGGCTACGGCGCGGGAAATAAGTTGTGTAATATAAATGTAATATTGCTAGATCCCACACAAAAATTATTAAGGAACTTTTTTGTAAATTATAAAAAAATTCTTTTGATTGGATATAAAGATTTGTTAAATTAATTTTTATCACTATACTATGTTGCAATCTTAACTTTCAGAACATAAAAATCCGCTTCCTACTTATGAGGCTATGGGAACAGATGGCAACCGCTGATAAGAGAACAGCGTTATTACTAAAGATATGAGTATTTTCCCCAGTGATACCCTGACTATTTAACTTATACAATTCATAAAATTCCTGCTTAATGAGAACTCATACAGTGACGTCAGCCCACTCTACAAAATTCTCACGAACAACCAGTACCGATTTGTAAGCTGAAGATGAAGCATATGCTTCGAAAGTACTCCACAACCCACAACCAAAGTTGAGGAAGACTGAGTTCTCAGGTAGGCCTATTCTATTTTTATATTATAACTATTTTACCCATGCCCCAAATGGGAGTAAATTAATTTTGTTTTACAAACTATGACTGTCGTGTTTCACCTCGATATTTATCGAATTCTGTTTACCAAAATAAAGAAACCTCCCCCTACAGATTCCTTCGAACTACACATTTGATATATTGTGTGTTCAATAACTGTGTTTTTAAATAATGATTTTACTGAGTTGTTTTCTAAAAAGTAATTAATAACCTATACTGTTAGTTATAATTAGAGCGAGGATTTTCATGAAATTTCATGTTTTAAACTATTAGTCAGAGAGCACTGAGTCATGTATCTTTAAATTTTATGATCTGTAGAATCAAATAAGACCAACATTTTTTTTTTCATATTTCATAATATTTTGGCGAAATGTTCATATTTTAGTAAAAACTTAATATTTCTACATATTTTTCAAATTTAATTTTTTTAAATTAAAAATTGTAATAATTGGTTAAAACCATTTTTGAAGTGATTACAGTTTTGAAAATATTTGACAGTGTATCCCATCCAGAACAAAATAAATAGTTTTGATAAAAGAAAATAATTGAATAAGGAAACATGAAATGACCAAGTGGAGGCTTTTGTCCGAAACTACAGGACAAAAACAGGGATTTCCTAATCTGTGACAAGACCATGAATAAATAGAAATATGTTAGAATAATAACCACCTACTCTTTCTATCACTTCCTTTTTGCTACCTAAGGGCAGTCCTTATTTTGTGATTGGATTACAGTATTTAAATGTAGGAAAGACTGCTGGTGCTGCTGCTAAACTTGAAGCTGTGCTGAAGAATAAGGTCTTACTCCAAAGTTTATGAAATTAGTAAAGTTTTTTTTAGGTAAGGCCTATATTATTCTCACTTACATAAAACTATGAAATATAGCGCGGTATATGTTTGCTCCCATAACATCATATGGCGTTGAGCGTACTTTCTGATTGTATAAAATAATTCTGACGAACGGACATTAAAAGTGTATAAAATGTAGACAAAGCTCGTAACTATATATTACGAACAGAATTGATAATTGGATTGTTCAAGTAGACCAAGACTAAATACTCTGCTCAGCCAATTTCATGAAAAAACTAATGTTAAAATAATTCAAACTACAATTCACCATGTTCATACGTGTACTTTATAAGATTAAAGATAATTGTATTTGCAAAGAGAGTTTCGAAATACTCCCTAGAATTATTTAAAAACTAATATTAAAATAATTCAAACTACATTTCACCATGTTCATACGTGTATTTTATAAGATTAAAGATAATTGTATTTGCAAAGAGAGTTTTGAAATACTCCCTAGAATTAGTTGTGTATTAGTTCATTTTAACATCTTGTTTTTCCAAATATGACATACTGGACTTGGTCTACTTGTGTTCCGATTCATCCAATTAATATTATTGTGACATTTACATATATTGGGGTTCAATATATTTATGCAGGTAAATAGCAGTCATTCAAACTGTACCCACTCTAAATTTTGTTACTGGTATATTTGATGGAAGCATTCAAGCATGTTTTTATTTCGGTAACTGTGTTTTGTTTGTATTTCATAATTAAATATCATTGGATAAATTAACTGATCGTGTTATATATATAATTTCCCAGTATTAATGTATTAAAGTAAAGTGTTACACTACAAGCTTGGGAGGCCCTTGGGGTAGATGGATGTTGAGACTTCCACATTTCTAGACAATCGCCAAGGGATAACAACTGGGTTCTCAGTCCTGCTTGACAGCCACCTTTGTTCCAGAACATGCGTCTGGTACTCATTTAATTAAGAGCCGAGTAGACCCTAGGACTATGATGCCGCCAGAAGGTTTGGTCCAGCTAAAAACTCTAACCCCATTGAGACTCAAACCCACGACATTGCGGATTGTTAGCGTGATTCCTCAAACAACTACACTACAATATGAGCCATTAAAATTGCTTCAAATCACGAACATATTTTATATTGGGTCAGAGTTAATGAAAAATTAATTTAAATGGAAATACAGTGAAATTCTTGTTTTCTTGTGCTACAAAAAGGTCTCCTTGTCTCATTTGTGTGCTGGTATGTATACCCAAAAATTATACAGGGCTCGTGTATATAAATATATGTAAAAAGTTAAAAAAATAGCAGCTTCATAATATTTTTGTGTCATAATTTTCATATTTTATTATGATTTCGTATTTTGGTATAATTTCTTGTATAATTCCTCGCTCTGGTTATAATATTTAGGTTGATGCGTTTCATTCTTTCTCCACACGGTTTATTATATAGCGTGTCACGTCCGACGTGACGCATTCTCACGTTACGCTCGGCGTGATGCTGCTTTCGCATGGAGCGCATACGATATAGCGCTATGTTTATGGAATTGTCGCCAGATGGCACCACATATATGGGAAATCGAAATGACCAACGTTCATAATAAATTCCCAAATTTGTTTACAAAAATGAATGTATACAAACCTGTCCCTGTATAGCATAATGAAATAAATTATATACATACTATTTAGTAAACTATAAACTAATCTGATGTATACTAAAATGTCCCATCGGAACCTAACAAAATAAAGTGATAGGACATTTATTTCTTAAAATATGGTTTGGAATTAAATGCAAATGTTGGCCATTCACACTTATGTCCTGCCATCTGGTGGATTTAATTTTATAAGCGTTCGCGTATGCCAACTTCAATTCTAATAAAGAACTTTGAAAATAAATTGAGAGGAAAAGTCATAATTTGCCTACATAGATAAACATATTAAAATTCTTTATAAAAAAGTTTTAAGTATCGTTGCAAAACATTTAAAATAGTACGAAATATTAGTAAAGACAGAAAAGGTACTTAGAGCAATATCATCATATGAATGTTGTATGGAAAATTATAGAATTATAAGCAAAGAACAAAATATTTTTAAATAATAATACCAATAACTAATAATAATAATACATTAATAACTTAATTAAATTATTGTTTCAAAGATGAATGTATAAAATACAGTAAAGGCTCCTTATTCACGGGTTAAAAAATTGTGACACATTTCCTGTATTCGCGGTAAAAAAAAATTCTTTATTCGTGGATTCAGTCGGTATGTTAGGATTAGTGTCCTATATTAACCATCAGCACTTTTTTTTTTTTTTTACTGCAGGCAGGTGCCAAGGCAGATTTTAGAAGTAGTGATTCAAACCAACTGGACAAATACATATCAAAACAAAGCAAACCTTATTGTCATTAACCCTAAAATTCATTGTTAAAAGCTGTTGTATTTCACATGCCGATATGTACTTTGATAAATATATATATTTATTGTTTCAACTTGTTATTCATTGTAATAATTTTGATTGAATAACAAGTGTCTCTTGTGCTTTATTTCCAGTTTATAATGTCGAGTAAAAGGAAAGAAAAATTACTACCGAAGAGAAAAAAAATTGTGTTGCCGCTTAAAGTAAAAATTTTAAAAAATCTTGACTGTTTATACGCGTTGGCAAGTCGTTTGCGTCTATATCACACTATTTCAATGTTAATGAATCAAGAAATCCGAAGACAAAATAAGGAATTCTATCGCAGAATCACAGCTGAATATCAATCTTAACTAACCTGACAGTAATAAATAAACAATTAATAGAAATTGTTCAAAATCTCAATCCTTTATTTCATTTTGATTTTTATTTTATTCTGTAACCTTGAGAAGTATCCCCATACAAATTACCACTCCATATTCGCGGAACATATCCCCCCACGAATAAGGAGCTTTTACTGTAATAATAAAAACAAACTAAAAACTATGTTATTAAAACGTTGTCCAAGAAAATACTGAGTGAGTTTGTTTTTGAGTCAAACAGTCTTGGATATACGACGAAAGAGAAATCCTGAGGCGGTTGGCCGAAACAAGGGAGGATGAGGGATAGTGAGATGTTCGATGTAAGGATACACCAAGAGTTAAGTTGTCTCTCAGCTATGAGTTATGTTACGGTAGGAAGATGTAGTATAAGAAGTAAAGAAAATTTATCTTTTACCTGTCTACCAATCAGAGGCAAATCCTGGAGTTATATGACTTATTTTTTAATGGTTGCATGAATAATGTACAAACCATTATGAACTTACTGCAATCTTTGTCTGAATGTGATGCTCATGATATGGGAGGTTCTGGACATGACTACAGTACATACTACTACTATTTTATGAGGTTATACAGACCATGAAGGATCTTGGCTTTTCTCATAATGGTATCCCATTCCTCCATTTTCGAAATCTTATCTCCATTCCATGCCCAAATCCAAAACACATTTCCTCTCCCTTCGGAAATTGTCACTTTCTTTTTTCTTCAGTCTGACTATTCATATTGACATTCACAACAGCAACTAGGTCAAAATTATCATGAGGTTGTCAGACTGAGCACAACCTGGAGGACCAGATCCCACATTTATAACTATGGGACAGAGTGGGTCAGTTATACTCTCAAGGTACGCATTATGAACACACATTACGAAACATATGAGCTATGTAGAAATATTCTATATCCTGGTCACTACATGGAAACCCTGTACATGCACCTAGGATATACTTGAACATGGAAACATGGATGGTGGATCAGTAGCAGAATTAAATTCTTCAGACTCTAAGAAAGATTTAACAAGGTTCATTTTTTGTGTTTAACAAGTTTCCAAGCAGCCAAATAATAATTTTTTTTTTGGTTTTCAAAAATATTTTATGTGTGGCCTTTATTGGTGTCCTGAATACATTTTGTCAATTATAATTTTATTTTCATGATTGATGGGTTCATAGGGGTAATAATAATATAAATCTTCAAGAAAAAAAATTAGTTGAGGGGAAATTTAATGCTGTTTATCGGTCTTAACCAAGTTGCACCCTATAAATGATGCTGCCATCTAAAGTCTGTAGTTGGAAACAAAATAAATAAATAAAAATAAACTTAATGCTCTAAGGGTATCAAATATGATACTACTGATTGAGTTAATGCCTAGCAAAAAAAAAAAACCTAATTATCATTATATGAAACTTAGTGACCGACAAGGTTAAACCAGAACATATAGAATTATCAGCTATTCCACCAGAGCAGAGTGCTGCTGGCCAATACATTAAAAAAACTAATAGATTAAATAAACCAAAGAGGGCAATTATGTTTTATGATGGATTTTCAAGCAAAATGACATATTATAAATCAAAATTTCAATGATTTTTTTTTCCCCTTACTAGGGGCACGCCGTAGCGTAGTGGTTAAGGCGCTGAGCTACAAGCCGGAAGGTCGACGGTTCAAGTCCCGGTGGGGTCAGGATTTTTAAACTGACCAAAACCTTCTGGCGTCACTATGGCCCTGGGGTCGACTCAGCCTCTAACGGAAATGAGTACCAGACGCTTGTTCTGGGGTAAATGCGGCCGTCACGCAGGGCTGACAACCCGGCTGACATCAAGTGCCGATTGTCTAGAAAAAGTGGGAGCCTTAACCTCCTGCTACCCCAAGGGCCTCCCGAGGCCTGTAGTGGGACTACTTTTACTTTACTTTTACGTCTAAGTAAATGTCTATTTGATGTGACTTCTTACACAGAGAAAATTTGACACATTTCTCATTGGCAGTTGTAATTATTCCCAAGTTTTAAGAACCCTGTTTTGTACAAAGTAAAGTAAGGCTATAGTTCTAAAGTATACATATACAATATTATAACTAGATAACGGGTATAAATTAAGCATTTTATAAATATACAAAATAATAACATGTACATTAGGTAACAATAATATTTAAAGTTTTAAATAGATGTGATGAATGCATTTTAATAATTTATTATAACTATATTTTTTAATGTTACATATAGACATATCACAATATCCTGCTTTCCAACTCACAACAAAAGCATTGAGAGATTGTCTAACCATGTACAAAATTACCAAATATTTCCTATTAGAGGTGAATAGATTTTGAGAGAGAAAATATGCCGAGAAGAAGTTCTGAAAATACATATAAAAAGCTGCTATGTTTAGGGGCCTGAATTAATTAAAATCAACATAATTTGTTGAATTTCTTTTTTGTGAGAAAAAGAATTTCTCATTTCCCCTCCTTTTTGTTGTTCAGCACTCCTTCACTCATGTTTCTCAGTATTGATCTCTAAACTGGATACAGAAACATATATTTTCATTCTTCTTAAACAACTGTTTTTAATCTGTTTTACAAACAAGATAATTAATACCAAAATATAAATTTTGTAAACAGTAATATCACAGGAATACTGACTATTCTAGAGCTAACGAATGAACTGTCAAATTTAAAACATATTTCTCCAAAAATTGAAAACTTTCTACTGGCTTTAACTTAACAGTTTCCATCATGTATTCTCTGTTCATGTTAGTGAAATACAGTACATACCATTAAGTATATACAAAAAAAAAAAAAAAAAGGTTAAGAAGGCAGGCTGTATGCACATCCATAAAACTTGAAGATGAAATTTATCAAAACCGATGGCACCATTCTATGCGAGACAAAGTGCCCACAGCTTACTGTCAAAAACATTATAGCAAATTCAATAAAACACAATAAGTGGTTACAATGTGTCCAGCAAATTACATGTATGAAATTTTGGAGTATTTTGCTGTTTTTTTTGATCAAAAAATAATTCCCTAGTTTTTTGAGTGCAAAATTGAATTAAGCATACTTACTTACTTACTCACTGGCACTATCGAACCCGTTGATTCATGGCCGCGTGGACATAAGCTCTCCATACATCCCTCTCCTGAGCTAATGCCTTCCAATCATTCCCTGTATAATCTACTTCCCTCTAATCATAGTTAATGTTGTTCTCCCACCTCATTTTGGTCTACCAACTGGGCATTTTCCCTCTGGCTCTCCTACAAGAAGCTTCCAAACACATCTTTCATTCCCCATACGTCCAACATGTCCTGCCCAATGAAGTCTACCAGACTTAATTGTTCTTATTATATCTGGCTTCCTATAAAGACCATGTAGTTCATTGTTATGTAGTCTTCTCCATTCACCTGTCTGTTCATCTCTCTTTGGTCCAAAAATTTTCCTAAGAACTTTATTCTCAAAAACTCGCAGTCTCATTTCCTTCCTTAAAGTAAGAGTCCATGTTTCGCACCCATATAATATAACTGGTAGAATAATACTTTTATATATTTTCAGTTTAACATTTTTTGAAAGGAGTTGGGACATCAAAAGCCTCTGCAAAGCATAATAGCACACATTTCCAGAATTGAGCCTATGTTTAATTTCTTTGTGCATCTCATTCCTATTTGTGATTATTGTTCCTAGGTATTTGAATTCAGCCAATTCCTCAAAATTTCCCTCATTTGTCATTAGCTGTCCATTTCCAATATATAATGAATTTCTACGTGTGACCATATATTTTGTTTTATTCATATTTACTTCCAGTCCTAATTCCTTAGTGTCACTCAATAGTGTGTGCGTGTTGTCCTTTAGTATCTCCTCGCTATCGGCCAATAGTACTACATCATCAGCATAGACTAACAGCTTATTAATACCATTGAGTTGAAGGCCTTCCTCACCCTCTAAAGATTCGATGGCATGCTCTAGTAGAAAATTAAATACTAGAGGAGATAGTGCATCTCCTTGCTTCAATCCATTCTGGATTTCAAAGGTGTCTGAAAACTGTTTGCCTATACGCACCCTACTCTTTGTGCCATTTAGACACATTCTTATAAGTCTAACTAACTTTTTAGGAATTCCGAACTCCAGCAGGATACTATATAACTTCTCCCTCTTAATTGAATCATATGCTTTTTTGAAGTCTACATATAGTTGATGTACAGTACCATTACATTCCCATTTCTTTTCTAAAATCTGTCTTATACTAAAAATCTGATCTGTTGTAGACCTGTTTCTTCTAAATGCGCATTGATGATCTCCTAGAATGTCATCAATATAGGGAGTAAGTCAGCTTACTAATATATTTGTTAGAATTTTGTACAAAGTTGAAAGTAATGAGATGCCCCTGTAATTGTTGCAATCAGTTTTATCTCCTTTCTTATATATTGGTATGATAAGCGATTCTTTCCATTTATCTGGAAGAGCTTCTTTTTCCAAAATCATACTAAGCAACCGGCGTATCTTGTCCATCAATTTTTCTCCCCCTGATTTTATCAGTTCTGCTGGGATGTCATCCAAACCTGATGCTTTATAGATCTTCAATTTTTCTATCGCCATTTCAATCTCTAATGCACTCGGTTCTGCGACAAGCAGTTCTGCTGTCTGTAACTTATCCTCCTCAATGTCCTGTTCTGTATGTACATTTAATAGCTGATTAAAGTAACTTTTCCATCTATTTAATATGCTCCTGGAATCTGCAATCATTTCTCCATTTTCATTTTGAATTATGTTTGTTCTAGCCTGAAACTCATTTTTGTCTATTCTAATTTCCTGATATAATTCTCTAATGTTCCTATTTTTTGCATTCATTTCAAGATCATTAATCTTCTCTCTCAGATATTCCCTCTTTTTACTCTTTAGTAGTCTGGTGATTTCCCATCTAATACTACCCATTTGCTCTAAATTTACCTTAATTGGCTCGTGTAACCATTTCGTTTTTGCTAGCTTTCTTTCCTTTACAATGTCGGCACATTCCTCATCAAACCATATCTTGTTTTTCCTCTTTTTTAAATAACCAATGCTTTCTGATGCTTACAATTTAATAGTATCTGTCACAGCCTCCCATTCTTTATTTATATCAGTTTCTTCTTCGTTTGCACATTGTCATCTGAAGATTCCAGTACTTCAAATCTATTAGCAATTTTGATTTGGTATTCTTGCCGCATTTCATCATATTTGAAGTTTATTAATTCAAATTTTTGAGAATTATCTTTAGCGTTTGTTCCTCTCATAAGCGATAGCCATTGTCTGATTTTCACCCTGATCAGATGATGATCCGAATTGCAGTGTGTCCCTCTAACTGATCTAACATCAATGATGCTGGTGCCAGCATTTGCCCACTAAAACACGATCTATCTGGTTCCGAGTTTCTCCATCTAGAGACGTCCAGGTGTATTTATAAATATCCTTATGCTGAAATGTTGTGCTCTTAACAATGAGATTCTTTGATGTGGCAAAGGTGACTAATCTAACCCCATTGTCGTTACTATCTTCATGAAGACTGAATTTGCCTATTGTTGGTTTGAATATATCTTCCCGCCCCACTTTTGCATTAAAATCTCCTAAGACAATTTTCATATGATATTGTGAAAGGCTACCAAATAAGCATTCTAATTCTTCATAAAACTCATCCTTGATCTTGTCATCTTTATCTTCTGTGGGAGCATGTACATTTACAATTATAAAATCATGTTGTTTACCCTTTAGAATTATGTATATCCTGTCACTGACAAACTTAATATCTCGGATAGCGGACAGGACCCTCCTCCTGATTAAAAAACCCATTCCACATGCAGGTCTTTCTGCACCCCCGTAGTATAATGCAAAGCTTCCTGATTCCTGACTACCTTCTCCTGGCCACCTAGCTTCCTGTAAAGTGACTATATCCAAGGATGATTTATCTAATTCCCGCGTTAATATCTCTAGTGCCCCGCTATTGTATAAAGTCCTAACATTCCATGTTCCTAGGAACATGTCCCTGTGTTAGAGCCTTTGGCATGGGTTCCCTGAATTAGTCCCCGCCCGGAGAACCAAATGGGGGACTATTTGACCTCCGGAAAATTTTACCACAGTTGAACCCATGTCCGCATTTCTTGACGGTATTTTTACGGCGAAAGATCGTCACTCTTTCGACCAAGGTACTTTTCGTCTGGCTTATCATCTTCGACCAGTCCGGCATGGGTAACCCTATCGGCAACAATGCTACCGCCGGCATAGTTCTCGGGATCATTTAAGTATGCAAGCCACTCCACCACGACAAGGTAAAGATTGATTAAGCATAGTAAAGGTAATGTAAAAACCTTTTTTAACGTATATAAGTAATAAATATATAATTTATTTTTATGGTAAGAGCATAAATAAGAATAGCAAAATCATTTTTTTATTATTTGAACATGAACTATGATACAATAAAACATTGTGAAAAATATCGCATTATAGTACTTCATTCATATCCTATTTTTAAATCGTTTCACAATATGTACAGATTTCAATAAAGTATTAACAGGAAGAATTGGTTGATTGTATACTAAAAGTGAAAGAACTCACCAAGAATTATGTTTAAAAAATCCATGTAAGGTTACAGCAGAGGTTGAATTGATCTAGTTTATTGAAGTATGTGTGCTCATGTATTGTTTTGTAATGCAATATTGCGTTGGCAAGGACCGGTATTTCTTTAGAGACTGCAGTTTGACTCTGCCAAACATTTTAATAAAGATTTCTTCCAAGAAATTATTCAATATCTGTACGCATTTTCAGAAAGTGGTACAATTGTGATTCTTTTGAATTGAATACAAGATGATACACATCACTTTATAAATTCCCGTCCATTTCCCGGTAGCTTTTAAATTATCGACATTTCCGGTTTTTAACATTTTTTTCCAACTACTGAACACCCTGTGGTTATGTTTGCTTCCAATGCATGTATATATATTTTACATTAATGGACTGTTAGGTTCTAAAACAAGTTTTGAAGTTCCAAAAACTGTTTTTTTTTAATACGCTACACCGAAACATCTATTACTTACACATTATATTTAAGTAAATGTCTAATAAAATATTCTTACTAATTGCAAACGGAATATTCGAAATTTTTCTCATTACTATGCTCAAGTAAATGTGTATTAAGATAGGGCTTCATAAAAAAACAATTTATTACCAACTGATCAATAGAACAGTTTCCCACTTCTATGCTCAAGTAAATGTGATTAAGGTAAGACTTTGTAGAAAATGGTTTATTACAAATTGAATAGATTCTCATTAGTAAGTAAAAGTAAATGTCTATTAATAGAGAATGATTTATCACAAACAGAACGTTTGAATAGTTTCCCATTACTATGTACAAGTATATGTGTATTAAAATAGAACTTATCAGAAAATCACTTCTTACACACTGAAAATTTAAATAGTCCCACATTACTTTGCAAAAGTAAATATGTTCTAAGATAGGGCTTTGTATAAAGTGGCTCATTACAAACTGAACATTTGAATAGTTTCTAATTACTGTGCTCAAGTAAATGTGTATTAAGATAGGATTTTGTAGAAAATGACTTATTACAAAACTAACATTTGAATAGTTTCTTATTACTATGTAAAAGTAAATGTGTTTTAACACTGGACTTCCGAGAGAATGACTTATTACAAACTGAACACTTGAATAGTTTCTCATTACTATGCACAATTAGATGTGAATTAAGATATTTCTTCAAAGAAAATGCTTTATTACAAACTAAACATTTGAATGGTTTCTCATTATTATGCACAAATAAATGTGCATTAAGGTAGGACTTTGAAGAAAATGTTTTATTACAAGTTGAGCATTTTAATAGTTTCTCATTATGTAAAAGTAAATGTTTTTTAAGACTGGACTTCAGGCAGAAAAACCTATTACAAACAGAACATTTGAATAGTTTCTCACTACTATGCACAAAATTACTATGATGATTAAGATAACGTTTTGTTGAAAATGACTTGCTACAAATTGAACATTTGAACAGTTTCTCACGACTATGTAAAAGTAAGTGTACATTAAAATAACCCTTCTGAGAGAATGACTTACTACACACAGAACATTTGAATAGTTTCTTATTACTGTGCACAAATAAATGTGCATCGAGATTGAACTTCGTTGAAAATGATTTATTACAAACTGAACATTTGAATAGTTTCTCATTACTATGAACAAGTGAATGTCTATTAAGACTGCACTTCTGGGTGAATGACTTAGCACAAACGGAACATTTGAAAGGTTTCTCATTATTATGCACAAGAAAATGTCTAATAAGATCGTACTTCCTTGAAAATGACTTATTACAAACTGAACATTTGAATAGTTTCTCATTACTATGCACAAGCAAATGTGAATTAAGATATGCCTTCGTTGAAAACGACTTATTACAAACTAAACATTTGAATAGTTTCTCATTACTATGCAAACGTAAATGTTTATTAAAACCGTACTTCCGAGAGAATATCTTACCACAAACTGGACATTTGAATACTTTATCATTACTATGTAAAAGTAAATGATAATTAAGACTGGACTTCCGAGGGAATGACTTAGTACAAATAGAACATTTGAATGGTTTCCCATTACTATGCACACGTAAATGGCTCTTAAGATACGAAATCTTAGAAAACGACTCGTTACAAACTGAACATTTGAATAGTTTGTCAGTATTATGCACAAGTAAATGACTATTAAGATAGGACTTCCGGGAGAATGACTTATTACAAATAGAACATTTGAATGGTTTCCCATTACTATGCACACGTAAATGGCTCTTAAGGTACGACTTCCTAGAAAATGACTCGTTACAAACTGAACATTTGAATAGTTTGTCGGTATTATGCACAAGTAAATGACTATTAAGATAGGGCTTCTGCGAGAATGACTTATTACAAACTGAGCATTTGAATACTTTCTCATTACAATGCATAAGTAAATGTCTATTAAAATGTGACTTCCAAAAAAATGACTTATCACAAACAGAACATTTTTGAGATGCACATGTCAAGTTTGTGTCTTCTGTTTGTGAAGACTGATTAGGACTATACATTCTAAAATGCCTTTCTTCAGTCAGGTGCACCTGAAAATATAACATTACCATTAACTGACAAAGGTGTAACACTTATGCAAAATAAAAAGTGTCCTTCACTCTGAAAGATAAATAATCTCAGAAGCAATGTGAAATGTTATTCTGTCATCTCTTAAGTTACTTTTAATTGATACTGTGTCTCATTTCAGTTCTTCAGTCTTGACAGATTGGGCGTCAAACAAAACTCAGAAAAAACATTACATGTACAGTAATATTGACAAAATGTAAGTAAATTTCACCAACATATGATTTACATGACCTTACAAGCAAAAATATTACATAAAACACAAATATCAATTGGAAACATTACAACTCACCTCATAAAATATCATCCTGATACTTGTACATATTTTGGATATCATCATCGCCATTTAACACAATGGCTGCCAGCTATTTAAATAATCCAGAGTTGGCTGCAAGTCACCCAATGGAAATATAAATTCTCCAGTAACCTATATATTGCAGCACTTACGAAAGTGTGATAACTTGTTTATTTGCACATAGATTAATGTAAAGCAAACACCATTAAAAATATGGGATTATTCCTTATACGTGTACTGAAGTATAATATTTGTATCCTAATATTTCATGATGAATGAGAGCAAATTTTTTAAATTCCTAGAAAAATATGTAAAATAAAACTTTGCACAAACTGTACTGTATATAAGTTTTCTTAAGAAAACATTATATATTGTTAGTTATTGATTTTCAATCATATCCCTAAAGCAATGGCTTTATCTCATGTGTAATAATATAACTCACTCTTCTCATTCCGAACCTCGTACCGCTACTCTAATATATCATTCATGAGTAGCTGAAATATACCAAAATAAACAAAATTCTCAGCTATCCTTGAAAATATCTTTACTATAATATATTTTTTGCAAAAAATTTGAGGATCTTCCCAGTTTTCACAATGTATTCTAATAGTTCTGACATGCTAAATATATCGCAAAAAAAAATAGTGAAGCAATGGTACTTATAACAGCATTCGTTGAAGATATATTAGACAGTGAAATTGGATTACATTTTAGTGGTAATAAAGAAATAATTTTATTGTAGGTTCATGACAATATTTATGTAAAGGTTGGGTTTAGAGAAGATTCAGTGTTATGGGCAAAACAAAATGTAACCTTCCCATAGATATTGCGATAGTCTAAATGGTGAATACAAATAGGACATAATATTGATAGTGTATCAATGATATTCAAATTTTCTTTGACCTCGATATTCTTAGACTTATTGTTAGAGAAACAAATATTTATCAGCAAACAGTTAAAGATAATAAGACATCGTCTTCATCCTTCACGGATTATGTCTTTGCCTGTTCTGATCTCGCATCCGTTCAGCACAGCATTTTGTTTGTCTTCCTATCGATCTTCATCCTCCAGTTAGTGCCATCTTTGGTATCCTATCCTCTGTCATTCTTTGCAGATGTTCTATCAAATTGATTCTGTGTTCTTCTACTTGCCGAAGAATTGGTTGTACTTTTAGTTCCTCTCTAATATTTTCATTTCTAAAATGTTCTTCCCTTATACAACCTTTAATAGCCTATACGAAGCTCATTTCTGCTGCCTGAAGTTACTTTTTTCTTTTCTCTCAGGACCCAGGCCTCGCTTACATACATTGCCATTGGTAGCTGAATAAAATCTTAACTGAGTACCCTTTCTTACAAAATTTTAACATATTTGTGGAACAATCAGACGAACACTGAGGAACAAAGTAAGAAAGAGTAATAAAATTTCTGTGGAAAATTAAGCCCATTTTTTCTTTCCAAAATACCAGCAACAGACAGCAAGAAGTTTGCAAATTGACTGTGCACACTGTCTAAAACAAAGAACGGTCTACGAAAAGAAGTGCAAACAATTTGTGTTCAATGTGGAGATGTTCCCGTTTGTTTCATACCTTGCTTCAGCCCTACCACACTCAACTCAACTTATAGAGGTAAGATTAAAATATTTAATAGCATTTTTGATAGGTAACAAGTCCTAATATAATACATTTACGAAGTAAAATTAAAGAATAAACAGTTTGCAAAACATCAACACTTCACAGAGAATCTCCATCTCTGGTAGCAATATCCACCTCATGTAAAATCTCCATCCATAACAATAAATGGATTAAAAACTATATTTTGAGAATTAAAAAAGCTTTACTTGTATCACTTGTTGGAGACTTAATAATTTTTGAGATCAAATAATGCATGTCCAGAAACTTGTTCTGTTCTTTTTTTAATAACTGCGAGTTCTATTGGTCTTCCCAACAAGTGATTTTATAGTTTCATGTCGTCCTGCATCTAATAATGAGCTGCTACCACCATTTTTAATTTTTCCATTATTAATGTCTCTGAATTGTTGTTTAGAATATGTACAGATTGTTTTCCTAAATATATTTTACTATAGTCCTTGTAATTAAATTGAAAAATTCCTAATTTAATGCCATTTCTGATTATTTCTTTATTTTTGGCCAAATATTTAAGGTGAATTGTATATTGGTGCTAATGTGACTTTGAATTTCCTAAACATTTTCTTTATATGTTGTGTGTTATAGGATAGTAGAGATGGCCCAAAACAAATACGAAATATTTAGTACATTCTACATTACTGTAGCACCAGTAAACAAATTCAGGTTACATATTCTTCATCAAACATGTAAGAAAAAAGAATCTCCAGATCATAAAAAAAGGCCTTTATCAAATTTTTTGCACGAACAGCAATAAATCATACATAGATAAATCCAAACAGAAAACCAATAATAAGAAGTAAGTAATTTATTTAATATTTAAACGCTAGGAGTTTTATTTCAATTAATATTCAAGATTCACCACATACTTGCAGATTTATTGAAGACCAAGGTTTTGATACATTAGAAAGAATTGATAATAATACAACATGTATTGAAACCTTGGTTTTCAAGAAATCTACAAATATGAGGCGAGTTATAAATATTCTAACTGCTATTAACCAAAAGTATGGAAACTGAAAAATTGTCGTCAGTGGCAAATTGTTCAATGATATAGAAACATAAAATTGAGGTAGAAACTAAACTGTAGAAACATTTGAATAGACCAAGAGAACTTAAAAATTGGAGATTATACACTTACAGAAGAATAAGCACAGAACCAGATATTACTATGTTTCAGAGAACAGGATGTGATCTTAAAATTAATTCAACTTCCACCATTTCAGAGAACAAGATGTGATTTTAAAATGAATTCAACTCCCACCAGGTGAAACGAAATAAGCTGGAGTTAAGGCATACAGAATTTAGTTAAGAATGCAGATGAAACAAATTTAGGTGTGATGTGTAAGTTTCAAACTTATATTTGTATTCTATTTGTGTTTATCTCAATGTGTCACTTCCAGTATTTTTTTTATAAAAATGTTAGATGTTGATTACATTTTTGGATATACAGTATTACTTTTAGCCTACTTACTAACACACTTTGTACTAACAAACTTCTGAATATGTCACATTCAGTACCAGCAATTGAGCAGGCCATTTAAACCCCCAAACAAGTTTTTTAAATGAAAATTCCCCTTTTATGTAACACTTTATAAATTTCAGTGTTATTCCTAAATTAAAAGTGATAGAAAATATAAATGTTGTACATACCTAAAGAAAATACTCCAGTAGACGTTAATGACATGATATATAGTATAACAGGTTCGATGATGGAGTGGAACACTACACTTCGAACAATACTACAGAATTAAACAACTTTTTTCTTCTTCAGATCCAGTCTGCATTTTCTTGTGGGATGTATGCCAATTTCAGTAGAACATGCTCCTTCAATTTTCAATGCAGATGAAATGAAGGATCTTCAGCCTGGGATCTTTCTGAACAGGGAACATTGGTGCACCAAAATCTGAGACATTCCCACTAAGTCAACATCCCATCGTCTAATGCAATTTTTTTAGGGAGTACACACATTCAAAAATGTGTTGCTTAGTCTCTCTAAAATTGGCCTAATTTTGTACAGTGTGTCAGTACTACTCTCATAGGTACTACTACAATGAAGTTCAAAAATGAAAGAATGTTTAGAAAATGTGTTCTAGATATTGTTTTCGGAAGTATTGGATTTGAAAGCAGTACTCTTCTCTTAACAAACAAAAGAACAAGGAAAATAAATTGATTAATATTTAAATCTCCATGCATATAATCATCTCTATAAAGAATAACTAAAGAAGAAATAAAAAATACAAATCCCATAAATATTAATGATATTCAGTCAAATAAAAAAGTTATCACAAGTCTATTATTCTTTAATACTGGAGTTTGGACAATTCTCAAGATGAACATCAGTCCAAAATTTTATTAAGCTTCAGAAACATCTGCAGGTTTCCACATATGCATAATTGTATATTTAGTGAAGGGTTGCAGGAAGTACTAATGACTTGCTCTGCATAAAGGTTCGTTTGATCACATACATATTCAAAAAAAAAATCATTCAAGAATAAGTTTTCTTAAGACATTACTTCAGTCTCACCAATTTGAAAGTTCATCCCAGTATTCACTGTAAACAACAGACAGTAACTAGAGTGACAAGTATCATGCACTTAACATTGTTGTAGTTATACACCACTCTCTGTAAATGAAATTTAGTCATCACATTCATTTTGTGAATCTGTAATTAGTTTGTCTTCTGAAAATTTTTTATGTAAGTCATTTACAAGTTCTTTCTCTGTGAGAAATTTTTCTTCAGCCATGTGAGTAACAAAAAATCATAGTGCCACTTCCTTTAAAAAAATAAAAAAACTACTATGTGAAGTGTTGGTTTTCGGCAAACCTTTTATTCTAATAATGGAAGGTGATATGACCAGGTTTGGTGGTTCACAATAAACAGAATCCAATTTATATGCCATCTTTGTTCTCCAAGATTTTCTATCGCAATATAGAGAGCAGGAATCTAATATAAATGCAGATTGTTCACACACGCTCTTAAATGCCGAAACTGATTGACAGTCTGGCGCATAGGAGTTCCTTTACATGTCTTAACTGATTGATGATTCTGAATGTTACATATGCTTATTCTGAGCATATTTCAGTTTTTTTTGTATGAGTTTATGTATAAAAAATTAAATCAGAGAAAATATAAAATAAAAATTGAGTATGCTACTGGAATACAAAATTTTACAAATTTACTTTAAAATTCCAGCCTTAACTAAACTTAGAGTGAACACATTTTAACTTGCTTAAATCCTTTTAATATAAAGATTAATCGCATGAAAATTCAAAATAAGATACAGATGTCGGTGTCAATTTAATAATAATGAAAGTAGTGGTAGTAATAATAATAATAATAATAATATTTTCATGAACATTTTGGTTTATGCTCACTTGAGCATCTTCCAATATTTCAAGATGTTCTTGATTTTTTTAGCATTGTTTATATCTGTGCATTGTATAAGTTGATACAGGAATTTCTTCTTTGATAAAGAATTTCATTACATTCTGTGGATGCAATTTAATAATTTCTTGTGATATAGCAAATGGCCTAAGGCATTTTGACCAAACACAGAGTTATGGGGTATAAGCTCATTCGAATCCCATGGAGGAAGAAATATTACAATGTTTTGACAAGCATAATGTCTTAAGTTATTAGGATAGTTACCATCATAGCTAATCCAGGTTGAATAAAGGAGATACAATGGCTGTGGGATTTGACATGATGACTACATGTGACAGCCAATGGATGGATGATCGTCCACCATTGCATGTGAATGTAAGGTCAGCAACTAGATAGTAGACTAAGGTCCTTGGTTGTCCCATGGAACTTAGCTTTTAGATTTTTGTATGTTTGGATACCTTCAACTGTTTTGAATTTTTAATCTTTCATGAACATCAACAATTATCTTCTTAATCAATTGAGTTGGTGTTTACTTGATGAAAATCCATAGTCATTAATTAAATAAAAATAAAACTTAGTTTTATTTGATTTTCATATTTATTATCTTCTTATTCAGCCTAATTATTAGAAACTATCTATCTATACTGTTCTGCCCGATGGCAGATCTTTAACTGTAATCACAGCATTTTTATACTATGCTTTACAGCATCACTAGGGAATTATAGGTGTGATAGCTTCCAGTTGCTTTCCACACCAGTGAATGATGATGATGATGGCTGGATGATTTTTGCACGTTGGGTGCTTAGCTTCCTGACATTTGTCTTACAGATGAGGAAACACCCTGAAAAACCCCACAACCGCGAATCGAACCCGCACCTGTTGTGTAACAAGGCAACATGCTACCTCAAGAGCAGTTGAAACTAAAGGGGACATAAAAATTTCATCCAACAACAAACAACAACTCCTGGCGCGACAGGCCTACAAGGACCTTAGCCTACCAGTCGGCTGCTGGCCTCACATCCACATGTGTCAATCACAGAGGTAGATGATAATCAGCCAGTGTAGGGGTGACATGTGGTCAGCATGTCGAGTCCCCCGGCCGTTATAGCTGGTTTTCTCAACCTGGAGCCGCTACTTATTGTAGCTACCCAAATGCATCACGATGCTGGGTGGGCACCAGTCCCATACTGGCCGAAATACCATGAGAAAATTTCTTCCCCCATGGAGACTCGAACCAGCACAAGTCCCGTAGCTCTGCACCAAGGCTTCCTGCCTTAACCACTCAGCTATGGCACGGGACAAATTTCATCCAAGTAGCATGTAATTTAGTTCTATTTCTACAATGCAATTTGCTAGTTGGTAATAATAATAAGCAAATCATAGTGACTATAATCTATATAAAATTATTAATTAAATAAAAATAAAACATAGTTTTATTTGATTTTCATATTTATTATATAATTCAGTGACAGCTGTTTCGGTACACTGTACCTTCTTCAGACATGTTAACAAATTATGAATTGTGTTCCAACTGATCTAAGCAACAATACAACAATATTTATTTAAATTTTTTAATTTAACAAAGGGGATTCATTCAAATCAAGTTGAGAATTTAACAGTTTGTTACTAATTTTAAATTTATTAATTTCTACAGCCTCCAAAAGATCTAACTTCTTACTCTTATCACAAACATGTAAAATTTCAAAATTTGGATCGAAACAATGATTAAATTGGAATAGGTGGTTAGCATATTTTGAATATTCTAAATTTCTGTTATATGCTTAATTTAAAATATTCAAAATATGCTAACCACCTATTCCAATTTAATCATTGTTTCGATCCAAATTTTGAAATTTTACATGTTTGTGATAAGGGTAAGAAGTTAGATCTTTTGGAGGCTGTAGAAATTAATAAATTTAAAAGTAGTAACAAACTGTTAAATTCTGAACTTGATTTGAATGAATCCCCTTTGTTAAATTTAAAAATTTAAATAAATATTGTTGTATTGTTGCTTAGATCAGTTGGAACACAATTCATAATTTGTTAACATGTCTGAAGAAAGTACAGTGTACCGAAACAGCTGTCATTAAATTATATAATAAATATGAAAATCAAATAAAACTACGTTTTATTTTTATTTAATTAATAAATATGGATTTTCATCAAGTAAACACCAACTCAATTGATTATCTATATAAAAGTTATTTTTCAAAATAAAGTGAACATATTCTGCGCTTTAAGCCTACTGAAAGTGTATGGCCCGTTCTTCTTTGTAGAGAAAACAATTGGAGGATGCGAGTACCTGGGTATGCTACAACAATGGCTCCTGCCTCAGCTGGAGCAGGACAAGTCCATCTTGATCTTTCAACAGGATGGCGCACCCACTCATTTTCATAATGAAGTCAGATTGGTGCTCAACACTAGACTACCGAACCAATGAATTGGCCGTGTTGGTAATGACAATGAAGAACTACTTCCTTGGCCTCTGGATTTGCCAGACCTCACACCCCTTGACGTCTTTTTTGTGATGTTATGTCGAACATCTTGTGTACAAGCAACCTCTTCTACAGACCGTCCTTGATCTAAGAGGGAGCATCACAGCAGCCATCGAAACAGTTTACCATTATATGCTACAATGTTCCTGGGCGGAAATGGACTACAGGCTTGATTGTGTTGTGTTACCAACGGAGCTCACATTGAACATCTTAAGGTACTGTAACCAAAACTTTTTTGGCTTCTCTTTCCATTAGTACTAGTTTCATGTTTGTAAGTTTATTTAAATGCAAGTTATACATGTTCAAAACCCGAAAGAGCATTTATGGGAACCCTGTATAAAACAGAGAGATTTGCCAGACCTCACACCCCTTGACGTCTTTTTTGTGATGTTATGTCGAACATCTTGTGTACAAGCAACCTCTTCTACAGACCGTCCTTGATCTAAGAGGGAGCATCACAGCAGCCATCGAAACAGTTTACCATTATATGCTACAATGTTCCTGGGCGGAAATGGACTACAGGCTTGATTGTGTTGTGTTACCAACGGAGCTCACATTGAACATCTTAAGGTACTGTAACCAAAACTTTTTTGGCTTCTCTTTCCATTAGTACTAGTTTCATGTTTGTAAGTTTATTTAAATGCAAGTTATACATGTTCAAAACCCGAAAGAGCATTTATGGGAACCCTGTATAAAACAGAGAGAATAATAAAGCAGAGAAATAATATGGATTTGAATCGGAGTGCCTGGTAGTTTAATAGGTAGTATGCTGGTGTACGGATCCAGAGACATCAGGTACGAATCCCAATTCACATAAATAATTTTCTTTACATATAAAACAGATGTTACACCCATAAAACATGAGATACATGTGCATTGTTAACATGCAATTGCCCCTTATCCGATTGTCAAAATGTATTAATTTATTTTGCTTTTGCTAATACATAATTATCAATATTTAAAAAGAAAATTTCTATTATGAAGGTCACAAATTTAGATTCAAATGCAGTATTAGTGAGTATTACCCTATACTGGACATAGGTCAGTTTGAAATCGTATAATTTGATTTACCATATAGTATCATTGGATTAGAGATATTGTGGTTCTGTATATTACTACAATGTAACTGAAGACACTGGTGCAAAAAGGGGGTAGCTCCATTTTCATAAACTCTTCAGGAGAAACGAAAAAAACTGAATGTGAAAGGTGGTAATAGTATATTCAAAATTTTAATTATTGATATAAGGCAGTTCAGCATGAAACACAATCTTTTCTTGATCTGTTTCAATTTCTTTTTGTTACAAGACTGTGTTATAATTGCAATAAACTGTTGGAGCCGCCCCCTTTTTGTACTGGAGAGGAGGCACTTGAAGATTTTATGCCTAAAATCTTAATAAGAAAATTAAGATTACATACAAAGAAATACAGCTTCACAGGAAGGTATTTATTACCATTTATTTATTGGAACTGATATTAACAATTTCATATGAAGGTATTTATTACCATATAATATCATCAGGGTTGTCAGTGACACTTTCATCAGAATCATGATGAAAATCTTCTCCCTGACAATTTAGGTTGTCATAGAACCTCATACAGTTGGATGGTACATATTTTGATGCCAGTTCTTTTGCTCTTTCTTGCTCCGAATGAAAGTTGGAGTAAACAATTTTCTTCTTTCTCTTCATTATGGAGGGCATGAAGCTGCCTCCATTTGCACAAGCTGAAGCAGGCTCCTTCTCTTTATTACATACGAACTTAACCTGCATTTCAGTAAAAAGTGGAGCTATCCCCTTTTTGCACCGGTGTCTTCAATTGTCCTCCATATTGGATAGACAGTAAGCACTTTGGAAATGGACAAGAACTGCAAATTAAACTTGCATTATGAGTTGGTTTGTACCTATAAAACGTAAGCTGTTTAATAGAGAGAGTTGAAAGAAAGATAGTGATACAAAAATCTCAATTATGAAAATTTTAGGACTAGGATCCATTTGGAAACAGGTGTCTCAATTATAACATTTGTTATTAATATTGTCTTGTTCAGCTATCATCAATCGCCTAAATGAAATCGTTGGTTAACATGTATATAATTTAATACACAAGTGATCTTCTTGGTGATAAAATATTAAAATATATATGCAGTCAATATGCCCATTTCACCAATTAATGTTTTAAAATGGTCAACAAGTTTCTACAGCCAAGCTGTCATTCTCAAGACCAGATATTGAGTCAATATCTGGTCTTGAGAATGACAGCTTGGCTGTAGAAACTTGTTGACCATTTTAAAACATTAATTGGTGAAATAGGCATATTGACTGCATATATATTTTAATGTATATAATTATTTAACACCACTCTTTAACATCTAAGTATTTAGTGTTGCATTTCAAAAAACTTGATGTGAAAGAGCTGACAAATTTTGTTCAGATGTCTTTTTTTTTTAGTCTTGAGGTTGTTCTACGTACTATAAATCTAAGAAACAGGACACATGGCTGTAGTTCACGTTAGAGCAAACGCATACTCAGAAATTACACTCCTCTCATTCACAAAACTCAGATTTATTTATTCCGTATCCACAGTAAACTACACTGTCGTTTTTGTTGCAATTGTTTATTTCATAGCCAACAGTACATGGTATTCACAGTTGGCTCTGGTACAAATGAGCATAATATATAATTAATTAAATATTATTTTTATAGAAATACGACTAGTGGTGGAAAAAAAAAAAAATTGTATGTCACACAAGAGTTAAAATTTTTTGATCCATGGAAATTAAGTCACGTGGCATCACTTCTCGAGGTAAACTATCCACTTATGATAAAATCTTTAACTCTATAGTAACATTTATAAACTTTAAATATATTGACATCATTCCCAATCAAATCCTTTAAGTTGTCAGACAACCAATATCTGTGTCTAGTGAAGTGTAGTGGAGCAGACATATTTTACTTAAGTAAGGGTATTGCATCACTCACCATTGAGAAGACAGCCATAGCTGAATTAAGCTCACCCAGTTCTCAATGAGGTTAGTTGCTTTGTACTTATACTTTTGCAATGATACATTCAAAGTTAAAGGGAAATTTTTAATTTTGTAGAGTTTTGTTTGATTGAAATGACCATGATCTATCCCAACTTATGTTTTTGGTTCATAGAAATGCTTAAACATCAGATGAAATATAATTACAATCTCTATTCGCTATCACTAATATCATCAATTCAAAGTACTTTAAACAACTACAAAACTTAAAATAAATAGTACCTCAGCCTAATTTTTCATTTCTTTTACTCTTCCCATGTTTCAATTGGAAAGATAATAATCTAAATCAAAATTTAAATAATATAATATTTCACTGTCATCAACATAATATATTTAGGTTCTTTTCCTCAACCTATTCTTAAATACCAATCCCCACAAAGTCAGAGCGTAGTGATGATGGCCTTAAACCTAGTCAGCTGAGAAAAACATATTTTTAAGAGGTGAGGTGTAAAGATTTCCGATGTAATTATGTTATATTTCTCAGTAATATTGCTTTTATAGCACCTTAAATTTGTTTAATATTAATGTTGACATTCCTGGAGTTTATGTGCAAGAGATTACAACAGAATTTACTGATTTACTTAATGTAAAAACTAGTGACAAAATAATAATCCTGATGAAGATGAACTCTAGCAATTACTGAATTGATCAATTACATGATAATATTACTTCAAAGTACTAAATGTTATCAATTATTGTATTGATTTATTTCATAAGTCTTAATCAAGTACTAAAAACAAAACAGTAATTAAGTACACAACAGAACCAAAGGAAAATCCAAATAAACTTTTACCTTTGATATATTTTTCATTAAAAAATTAACTTACCAAATTTTCAGTAATCTCCTCTTTAATAACTATGTCATCAAATTCATTCTTCACAGCATCTAATGAAACCTGCAGACAGACAAATTTTCAGCACATCTACATATATATATATATATTATATCCATCCTGCAGAAACTGCATAAATTAAATGAATTCCACAGCTTATCAAATTTATGGCCCACTTTTGCTGGTTTACAGAATATATGTTTCTTTTGTTAAATAAATTGTATGTATCCAGTTACAATGCAAGAAAACAAATATGGCAATTGCTAGAGCAATTGTTTTTATATTGCATTTCGGTTAAACCCCCACTTCTGATGGTCAAATTTTGCTGATTTTTTGAGAATACCTTTCCATGTTATTTTAATGGCATGTTCGCATTCATTGTAAAGAGCCTAGAATTATGATCACTAGAGTGACTTTTAAAATTTTTTTAATGTTCATCATCCAATTGTATGTAGTTCTATGACAACCTAAAATGATAGGGAGAAGATTCTCATCATGATTCTTATGAAAGCATCACTGACAATGCTTGATGATATTGGTAACCAGTTTAAATAAATAAATGGTAATAAATACCTTCATGTGAAACTGTATTTCTTATTATTTAATATTTTCCTTATTAAGAAGTTTTTAGACATACATTCTTCAAATACCTACTCTCCTGTGCAAAAAGAGTGCAGCTCCAACAGGTTTATTGTGATTGTACACAATCATGTAAGTAAAGAAAATTGGAACCGATCAAGAAAAGATTGCGTTTTATGCTGAACTACCTTAAATCAATGCAAAAATTTTGGTTATACTATTACCACCTTTCACATTCAGTCTTTTGTTTCTGCTGAAAAGTTTATGAAAATGGAGCTACTCACTTTTTGCACCGGTGTCTTCAAAATCCACCAATGCCAAAAAAATATCATGAGATAATCTGGTGGAATTACAAAAAAAAATTATTACCCCCAATTTTAATTACAAAAAATTGTTCCATCAGCTTCAATGTCTGTTTTCTCGAAATGTAACTGGATACATGTGATTTAATTCATGAAATAATGATACATAACATAAACCAGTAAAATCAGGTCATAAATTTAACTAGGTGTGAAATTCACAAGTTTTCATGGAGTTCCCGCATGAAGGAATTTTTTTTACATAGTGAAATGCTAGCAGGATTTAATTACAAATTTTGATGACTTTATTCTCCCCCATAATCATTGAGCAACATTGTACCCTTCTCTAAATTCCAGTTGTTGTCACAAGTACAAAGATCAATTAATTATACTGCACAATTCTGAACAAGAATCGACATTCCAAAAAGAGGACACGATAAGAGGATGATAAATGAATTCTGAACATATCAACAAAAAACATTACCTCGAGTTCTGCATCTTCTGAAGTCCGAAATGTCTCACGTTTAATATCAATATAGTCAATATGTTCTCCTTCTGATTTTACTTCCACTTTAAATTCCTGTAAAATGATAATGTCAGTAAGTCAATATTAAATCAAATTTTAATATAAAATTATAAAAATAAACACTTGCAAGGTTCAATTTCCTCAATTCGGTAAGTATTTAAAAAATGGTGTAGACTATTTGGAACTGATGCTACTCTTCATGTGAAGGGAGAACAGTGAACTAACAGGTATTCAAAGTTTTAATTTTATATTTTAATTCTGTCCCATGTCATAGCTGAGAATTCTGCCTTGGTGCAAAGCTATGGAAATCGAGAATCAATTGAGGAAGAATTTTTATATGGGATTTGAAACAGAAAACTAATCCATGAGCATTTGGAATTTGAATAGCAACAGTTATTGTGGCTCCAGATTGGAATAACCTCCTATAATGACTGAAGAAATTCATATGCTGAAAACATTTCACCCCTATAATGGATGGAGGACTTACCTCACTGATCACATGTCACTCCTTCAATGGCTTGAGGACTTGACATGCTGACCACATGTCACTCCTATATTGGCTAGAGAACTTGGCATGCTAACCACATGTTATCACTATAACGGCTAGAGGCTAGCCATGCTGAAAACATATTAACATTATAATGGCCAGAGGTCTTGTTATGGTGACAAAATGTCACCCCTATAATAGCTAGAGGACTATACATGCTGACCACATGTCATCCATATAATGGCTAGAAGACATGGAATGATGACCACATGTCAACCCTATAATGGTAGAGGTCTATGCATGCTAACACATGTCATCCCTATAATGGCTAGAGGACTTAACATACTGACCACATGTCAGCACTATAATGGCTAAAAGAGAAGGAATACTGACCACATGTCACCCCTATAATGGCTAGAGAACTTGGCATACTGACCACATATTACCCCTATAATGGGTAGAGGACTTGCCATCCTGTCCACATATTACCCCTATAATGTCTGGAGGACTTGGCATGCTGACCATATATTACCCATATAATGGCTAGAGAACAAATCAACAAAATCATTACCTTGAGTTCTGCATCTTCTGAAGTTCGAAACGTCTCCTCTTTAATATCAATATAGTCATTCTGTTCTCCTTCTGATTTTACTTTCACTTTAATTTCCTGTAAAATGAAAATGACAGTGTGTCATTATTAAATCAAATTATAATATAAAATTATAAAACTGAACACTTTTAAGTTTCAACTTCCTCAATTCGGTAAGTTTTTAAAAAAGTAGTGTAGACTATTCGGTACTGATGCTACTCTTCATGTGAAGGGAGAACAGTGAACTTACAGGTAATCAAAGTTTTAATTTTATATTTTAAATCTGTCCCATGACACAGTTGAGAATTCTGCCTTTGTGCTAAGCTATGGAAATCGAGTACTAATAGAGAAAGATTTTTATATGGAATTTTAAACATAAACAAACCCATTTTCATGCAGATTTGAATAGCAACAGTTATTGTGGCTATAGGTTGAATATTATGACTGAAGAAATTCACATGCTGAAAACATGCCACCCCTATAAAGGATAGAGGACTTGCCATGCTAATCACATGTAAGTCCTTCAATGGCTTGAGGACTTGGCATGCTGATCACGTGTCACTCCTATATTGGCTAGAGGACTTGGCGTGCTAATCACATGTTACCACTATAATGGCTAGAGGCTAGCCATGCTGAACACATATTAACAGTATAATGGCCAGAGGTCTTGTTGTGGTAACATGTCACCCCTATAATAGCTACAGGACTATGCATGCTGACCATATGTCATCCCTACGAGGGCAAGAGGACTTGCCATGGTGACCATATGTCATCCCTGTAATGGCTAAAAGACTTGGCATGCTGACACCATGCCATCCCTATAATGGCTAGAAGACATGGAATGATGACCACAAGTCACACCTGCAATGGCTAGAAGATTGACATGTTAACGACATATCACCCCTATAATGGGTAAAGGACCTGGCATATTGACAACATGTCATCCCTATAATGGCTAGTGAGCTAGGTATGCTGACCACATGTCACTCCTATAATAGCTAGATGACTATGCATGCTGACCATATGTCATCCCTATAATGAATAGAAAACATGGAATGATAACCACATGTCACCCCTACAAGGACAAGAGGGCTTGCCATGGTGACCATATGTCATCCCTATAATGGCTAAAAGACTTGTCATGCTGACACCATGCCATCCCTATAATGGCTAGAAGACATGGAATGATGACCACAAGTCACACCTGCAATGGCTAGAGGACTTGGCATGTTAACCATATATCACCGCTACAATGGGTAAAGGACCTGGCATGTTGACAAAATGCCATCCCTATAATGGCTAGTGGACTTGGCATGCTGACCACATGTCACCCCTATAACGGATAGAGGACTTGGCATGCTGACCATATGTTACCCCTATAATGGGTAGAGAATTTGGTATGATGACCACATGTTAAACCTATAATGCCTAGAGAACTTGGCATGCTGACCACATGCCATGCCTATAATGGCTAGAAGGCTTGGAATGCTGACCACATATCACTACTATAATGACTAGAAGACTTAGTATGTTGACCACATGTTACCCCTATAATGACGAGAAGATTTGGCAAGCTGACCACATGTCACCTCTATAATGACTAGTAGATTTGGCATTCTAACCATATGTCACCCCTATAATGGCTAGAAGGCTTGGAAGGCTGACCACATGTCACCCCTATAATGACTAGAAGACTTGGCATGCTGACCACATGTCACCCCTATAATGACTAGTAGACCTGTCATGCTGACCATGTCACCCCTATAATGACTAGTAGACTTGGCATGTTGACCACATGTCACCCCTATAATGACTAGAAGACTTGGCATGCTGACCACATGACACCCCTATAATGACTAGTAGACCTGGCATGCTGACCATGTCACCCCTATAATGACTAGTAGACTTGGCATGCTGACCACATGTCATCCCTATAATGACTAGAAGACCTGGCATGCTGACCATGTCACCCCTATAATGACTAGTAGACTTGGCATGCTGACCATGTCACCCCTATAATGACTAGTAGACTTGGCATGCTGACCACATGTCATCCCTATAATGACTAGAAGACTTGGCATGTAGACCACATGTCATCCCTATATTGGCTAGAGGACTTGGCATGTAGACCACACGTCACTACTATAATGGCTAGAAGGCTTGGAATGCTGACCACATATCACTGCTATAATGACTAGAAGACTTAGTATGTTGACCACATGTTACCCCTATAATGACGAGAAGATTTGGCAAGCTGACCACATGTCACCTCTATAATGACTAGTAGATTTGGCATTCTAACCATATGTCACCCCTATAATGGCTAGAAGGCTTGGAAGGCTGACCACATGTCACCCCTATAATGACTAAAAGACTTGGCATGCTGACCACATGTCACCCCTATAATGACTAGTAGACCTGTCATGCTGATCATGTCACCCCTATAATGACTAGTAGACTTGGCATGCTGACCACATGTCACCCCTATAATGACTAGAAGACTTGGCATGCTGACCACATGACACCCCTATAATGACTAGTAGACCTGGCATGCTGACCATGTCACCCCTATAATGACTAGTAGACTTGGCATGCTGACCACATGTCATCCCTATAATGACTAGAAGACTTGGCATGTAGACCACATGTCATCCGCTATATTTGCTAGAGAGACTTGGCATGTAGACCACAAACGTCACTACTATAATGGCTAGAAGGCTTGAACTGCTGGACCGCATATCACTGCTATAAATGACTAGACGACTTAGTATTTACACCCCACACATTTTACCACCACACCCCTATAATGACGAGTGAAGATTTGGCAAGCTGACCACATGTCACCTCTATAATGACTAGTAGATTTGGCATGCTAAACCATATGTCCAACCCCTATAAATCATGGCTCGAATGCTGACCACAACATGTCACCCTATAATGACTAGAAGACTTGGCATGCTGACCACATGACACCCCTATAATGACTAGTATACCTGGCATTGCGGACCATGTCACCCCTATAATGACTAGTAAGAACTTTGGCAAGCTGACCACATGTCATCCCTATCATGACTAGAAGACTTGGCATGTAGACCACATGTCATCCCTATATTGGCGAGAGGACTTGGCATGTAAACCACACACGTCACTTACTACTATACTCACTCTAACTAGAAGCTTTGGCATTATTCTGACCACACATCACCCCTATAATGGCTAGAAGATTTGGCATGCTGACCACATTTTACCCCTATAATGACTAGAAGGGTACTTTGGTTGTTTTTATTCTTATCTCACATAAAGAAATTTGAGGCTCTAATTTATGGCAAAAAGTTATTCATGAAAAAATTGGAATCTGTAGAAGAAATCAATCATTTTCCTAACCAACTTTATTACATTCATAATAATTATAAAAAAATAATTTTCTAAATATTATGCTTACTTCATTATCACCAAAAAATCACACCCCCCACTTATGTTCAGTTTTAAAATATCTCATAACTATGAAATTAGGCACTGCAGGCCACAAGAACCTTGCCTTAAAATGATCATCTATGACACTTCAAGAAAGAGAAAAATTTCTGCCTCAAAGAGGCCATAAACCCAAGACTACCAATTTTATGTGCCATGATCTACCATCGATATATTCATATAACTTGCATAAACATCTCTCTCTTTAATCCCAATATAGGTGTCATAGGTTCAAATCTGACATCAAGCAAAAAAACGTATATGTGTTAACCAGGGCTATATATTAATTTACATATTTTGGTATTATCTTACACTTACTCGACATCCAGGTTCCATGTCTGATAGTAGACCCTTGTGTTCAACACCAAAATGGCAATTCTGTATATTGAGATTATCTGAAAATGTCAACACCACCATTAAAATACAATCAATTCATCCATTTTCCTCTATATAAGATTATGATACAACCACAGGTTTAATGCATAATGCCTTGGGGCAGAGCTAAGTTACATGCACTGGTTCAAGTCCCCCACAGCAAAGGAATTTCTAATGTAATTTGGGTCAGCATTGAACCAGTGACCACCCACCATTGTCAGGAATTTGCGTATCTACAACAAGTAGCAGCTATGGGTCGAGGAAACTACCTATCATGCTTACCAAATGCCACCCCTATACTGGCTCGTAGATGAAAGGCTTTCTAGGCCTGTTGTGCGTGTAGTTAACATTTATTCCGATATTCTAAGGGATGTGCCAGTCTTAAAACTTGTATTGAAAACTAGTGAATACGACTAGTTTTCCAACATTTTATTCACATTTGCTGTAGGTAACTGCTAATATGATTATTAAGGTTAGGTTAAATTACGTAGTTTACAATATATTAGGTAGGTATTTGGCAACCTTCATTTTTTGTTACTGTACTTCTCATAAGTTTATTTGAATAGAGCAATGAGTAATATATATTTTCATTTCAATAATGGTAAATTTTAGGTTTCATCTCAACTTCTCATTCATTTCAAAGCATTTTTCACATGTAAAAAACACATTCCTCATGTATAATTATTCATTTACTGCTACAATAATTTTTGTGCCCTTTATAATTTTATTTGGCACTAATGTAGACTGGCATGTTATCTCCTTTCATGCAAATCAGGATTATAAATTTATCTACATTTTCTTTAAAGAATTAAACTAGCTCAGGTTATTACCCTGGCAGCCAACTGACTACTGGGTTCAGATTTGATTGCTGATGGGCTGAAAAATAGTAATTGTAAAATTTTCTGTGTTAGTACTAGGATAGATAGATGTATATAGTTTTTAAATACTACATTGTGAATCTCATGTCTGGATTAATTTCCAGAACTCTCCACAGTAGATATAATGAGAAGACATGTGGTATTACTGATAGTGATTCATCCATCAGATAGGGATATTATGTCTGTTAATAATCTTGTTGTTTTTCAATAAGACTAGTCTACATGGTAACACAGGATTTCATTCATTGTGATCCCTAGTAGAACACATACACACTCATCCTATACTCCTCTCAATACACAATACAAATACACATTATCTGTAACATGGTCTGTTGAAATGGTGCTTATATTGATAATATAGCACATTGTCATCTTTAGTCCTTTTACATCCTACAGCTGTGTGCCAAGGCACAACACCTTAAGACTCATGGCTATGAGGAGAAAGACTAATCTAAAAATATAAAAATGTTGATTTTGCCAATTTATAATACAAGGATGCAAAATAAGGACTTTTACTTTTAGAAAGAGAAAAAAATGAGTATTTTAAATAAAGTGTTTAGGAAAATGTTTGGACCTGAGATGAACAGACAGGTGAATGGAAAAACTGCAAAACAGTGAGCTACATAATCTTCAAGGGAAACAAGAAGTGATATCAACAGTAAGTCTCACAGACTGCAAGGGACAAGACATGTGGTAGAAATGTGGAATGAATAAACGGAATGGAAACTTCTTGAAGGAATACTGGAGGGAAGGTGCCCAGTACGTGAGTTGAGGAATGGACTGGGGGAAGTTAATTATAGAGGGAATTATTGTAATATTAGCTCTGGATAAGAATGTGCAGATAACTTACATCCATGTTAAAGTTAAATGTGATCTCATCATTAGCCTAGGACAAAAATATAGTTATGCTGAGTATTTTTGTTATAATGAGGATTTTAAAACAGATGTCTTGATACCACAATTTAAAACTATAAGAGCAGACAAATTACTGTTGTAAAAAGTTAATATCAACCTGAGGAATGTGTACAGATATAAAACTGAATAAGAAGTGAGTAAAAATAATGCAATCATTAATAAAACACCTGTTAAATGAGAATGTACCCAGTAATATGAACCCTCTGTACAAAATCATTACCAGCAACAATCAGTACCAAACTGAAAGCAGAAGATATTTAAGTTATAGAAAGGGTCCTTATCTAAGGGATATGTGCATGGCGACCACAAGGTGCCCAAGCTGTGCAAAACATTTCTTCCACTTACTTGTGTTTTGCACTCTTCTAACTTTACTATATAACCTCTTTTGGTTAACTCTTGTTTTTTTTCGACCCCGATGCTATTAGGGCATCCAAGGGCTAGGGAGTCTTTCCTTTCTTCCATTCCTTCTTTCTTTTATTTTCTTTTCTTCTCCACAAAAGCCTGACCAGAGGCTATAAGATGGCAGCCCCATCACTGGTCTTGCCTTCCTTTGGCCAGCAACCAATCGAAGGGACTATTATTATGCTTTCAAGTCTTACACGAGAATTTCCCGGAAGGATCAAACTAATGATGACCAAAGCATGAAAAAGGACAACTCTTCTATCACTGGGCCGTCCTATGAAACGCTGGAGGGAAAATTTTCTATAGGATCGTAACAGGCCTTGGCCTAATACTTTTGGAAGGAAGAAGAAAAAAGACACCCTACAAAATTACACTGCTGATTATTGAGGACGACTGATATCTCAGGTACTGTTTTACATTTCTTAAAATTTTAACACAAACAAGAGTTTCGTAATATATTTTTAAAATCTAGACTTTAATAATGAAGAGAATGATACAAAGCGGTCATATGCTGCATCTGCTGGTTCAGCCACTGTCAATGTAGTTTTAAATATCACAGGAATAAAGGATTAGAAACATAAGGTAACTCCTAATGGAACATAATGAGACCTAACCTAACTTATGGCAACAGTCATCTTAACAATGTAGTAGTTTGAATGTTAGTTACTGGAATAATGTGTTCAAAAAATCATGTAACCTAATGATATAGGATGTATATCAATAAGAATTTAATTAATTAAGTTCAATTTTAGTCACTTAGCTTTTAAGATTTATTATTCTAAAAATTATCATTTATTAAAACCAGTAGATCACTCGGGAACAAGTTTCTAATATCGCACTCAATTTTTTTAAGTTCTACAAATTACTAGTGCACATATACATGTCTCACACTAACTTACCCATTTTTAGTCTAACAAAATTAGTTACATACATGTCATTCTAACAGACTAGAAACTAATCTAGTGTATACTTCAAGTCCATTCCTAACCTAACAAAATAAAAAGGAGTAATGCAATTTAATTTCTTATATATTGCTTTCTATAAAACATGGGCTGAACTTAAGACAGTGATGGGCTCAACTGCACTTATACTAGCGCTTGATATTTCAGTTATATTATTGTAAACTATAGCTCTTCTTCTGTATTTACTAGCATTATTTAATATTTTAAACTTTTTCAAACAATTTTTATAACATTATTAGACAATTTTGAAGTATTTATTTAAATATGTAAATCACTATATTATGACACTATTAGTAAATATTGTGAAGCTAACAGCTATTTTCTCCAAAGAGTATATGATTTTTCTATCACTGTTTTGGGTTATCGCTGGTTGGATCAGCATTACAGAGTGATAAGTAAGTGTACACCCATTTTTAATGAACGTTTGGTAATTTTAAAATTATTAATATATTTTTTAACATAGATTTGGGGATTTAGTGCAAATATTGGTCATTTAAATTTCATAGCAACGTATAGTAATTGAGGGTGATAATCGATATGTGGTTTGATTGTGGGTTATCGCTGGCTCTATAAACTCTGGCGCATGGGCACTCTTGTTCTATAGGACTGAAAATATTTCACGCTAGTTAAAGTGCAGTTTTCCCAGTGATGTCCTATAATTTTCTAATTAACATTCTTATGACTCCATTGCACTGCACATTTTTAACATTTGTAATGACATTTTGTACTATTTTAAACATTATACAATGATTCTTAATACACATTTTACAATGATTAAATATTTATATATGTATGTAAATTGTACTATATACATCTCAATGAGGTTCTTCAGAATCACAATGTGCATGCACAAATGCTTGGTGTAACTTCCACTAGATAACAGGAGATATTTGCAAAATCGGTGTGATCAACATTCACAATTAATTTCAAAACATGTAAGAAATTAACTTCATTTTGTTAGGTTCCAATGGAACAAGTTAGTGCGCACAATATTAGTTCATGATTTATTAAATAGCCTAATTTGCATGTAATCTAATTAATTTTGTTAGTAAGAGGGAAGCTGGTGTACAACCATTTCTTAAAAACAAGTTTGGGAATTTATTGCAAAGATTAGTCATCGATTTCACATATATATCCTGCCACCTGGTGAACATTACATTAAGTATTCGTGCTGCAATTATGTAGAACTTAGAAGAATTCCTCAAGTAAGCGAACGTCAAATCTAGTTTTTCCAGAACATGTTTAAGAATTTATTCCCAAGTTCGGTCATACTGGTTTCACAAATAATGTACATACATTCGAAAAAATTCTTGGGTGACCTAATGAAAATATGGCTGAGGTTTCCTATTCGTCTCACACGATTCTCCATACAACATCCTTATGCTACTGTTGCACTACATACTTTCAAACACGTTTTGTTCTATTTTAAACATTTTGGAACCATTTTATAAGCATTTCGGATATACTTTCCTTTAAGACCGGAGAAAATTTTTCTAAGTTCTATAGAATCGCAGTGCGCATGCGCTAGTGCTCCAATTATCCCAGGTAGATAAATGCAGCCTCCAGCAGTTGGTGGTGTATATATGTGAAATCAGTATGACCAACATTGACACAAAATTCCCAGAACTTGTCTAAAAATGTATAATTTATTTTACGTATCAAATCACTTTTAAAAAGCAAGGAACCTAAAAGCTAACCAAACCTAAATCAATTACTGTAATACAAATCAATTACTCTAACGTAGGTGATATCCAGGGAACGTGGAATCACATTTACAAAGCAAGTTTGGGTTGTTGATGGTGGCAACGCTGGAACAACATGGGAAGTAGAGGGAAAAAGACAAAGAGCAGGAAGTAAGAAATGTAGCACGACCATGTTTTACGCAAATATATAAATTTGGAAAAAAACTCGTTGGAACATTGGAATATGTTTAAAATGTGTTAAAAAGTGTTGCAAAATGTTTTGAAAGTGTTTAAGAGTGTTTAGTGCATCAGTGGAATAAGATATAAAATTGGAAAAATTTTCGGTCCTAAAGGAAAGTACAGCCAGCATTTCTTATGATTTGTTTAATATTTATATAATTATGCAATTAGAGACATGCAAACGCTTAAAGTAACATCTGCTAGATTGCTCTGAAATTGGTGTTACCAACATTAGAAATAATTCCAAACCATATTTCAAGAAATTGATTTCATTTTGTTAGATTCCGATGGGACCAGTTTGTGTACATAAAATGATATGCATGTAATTTGTTTTGTTAGGTTAGGAAATGGGAAGTTACTATATGTCCATTTTTTTAGCATTTAGGAATTTACTCTAAAAGTTGGTAACGCCGAATTCAGAGCCATCTACGGAACGCTACATTAACCATTAAAGCAACACCCGCAACTAGCGTATGCACAATGTGATTCTGTAGAACTTATAAGAATTCATGCGAGATAAATAGTACACTTTTTCCGAAAATATTTTAATTATTTAATAAAGCAATTCTATACACACACAAGCGTACAAGAAAGCACTATAATAGAGTAAATTACATTATCAACATTTTTATTCCAATAATGAAAATACATGTCTACAAGTTGATAGGTTATGTTATTGCAAGTGAAGTTTCAAATAATTAGGCCTACATGGAAGTATCCATAGAAGAAATATCACATTTAGCAGTACGGTTCCAAATTGAGATTAACCAAACTATTAATCATGAAACATTTTCAGGAATTGTTTTAAATATGTCCCCGAAAATTCCGTAGATAAAAATAAGCATAGGAACTGGAACAAATTACATTGCACCCTTACTAATAGACGTGGTACGTGCACACATTAATATCGACAGAATAATAAAAACTGCACAGTGTAAATAAATTTGATACAATATCTGTTACCTTAAGGACATAAAGATAGAGAACGACTTAAGGACGAATGGCTCAAATTAGAAAATAGAAAAATTGATCCAATCCAACCACGATCCAACGCAAGTCCGGAATACCCCACGTTGACCAACATTCGCTTCCAACGAAAATGGGGTTATCTATTAATTTCTTAAAAGCTACTTTTTCTCTCTCTAGCACTCTTATTTAATCTATGTGCACTGACTTGTTACTATCTACGAGTAAATTGGATTGCCTCGAGTTGCTTGAACTAGTTACCATAGATCCTTGCGAGTTACAAACTAATTAGGCAATTATGTTGGAGGCAGTGTGAGCTTCAATGTAACTTTTTACAGTAATATTTGTACTGCTCCCGGTGTCTCAATCGTATGAAAAGTACCCTTTCCACCCGACTCATTAAAACACAAAGTTCGAAAGCTATTTCATCAGGTGGTTCCATGTCTGGTTCCTGACGAGCGCACCCCGGTTCGATACCCAGCGGTGTTGAAAGTTATAACTCACAATTTAATTGAATGTATTTAATTACGATTTGTAATCGTTCAGTTGTGCACCAGATTCCTATGTTAAATTGAAACCTCTTCGCAGTACATATGTTGAAAAAACATATGGTACTGTGTATAGCGATTCGTCCGTCGGTCGGAGACGTTATAAGCCTGGCGGGCCCCTTTTCTAAGAAGTAGGCTCCGGGTTTCACTTTCTCAGTTCTCTTTATCACCTTCCTCTACATTTTACACTATATAACCATACACTCATCCTAAACTCCTCTCTTTACACAGGACGATAATAAATTATTTACGTAAAGTGTTTTGCCGAAATGGAGCATAAATTGAAAACAGATCACATTCACGCCGTCTATCCTCCAGCGTGGAACTCTACGCACGTACAGTCCAGTGGATGGTATTAAATCACACACACACACACACACACACACACACACACACACACACACACACATACACAAAAACTTTTTTTTTATTTTCATTCTTACTCCTTTCAGAAAAATACAATGATATTTCTCAAATTTTCATTTGTTTTTAAACTGTGAACGCCTATTATTTATAATTTCAGCAACACGTCGAATCTATTTAGCACTGAAGAAAAGCCCACACGTAGGTCTTTATCTAAACTAATGAGTTTTATAACTAACTGTCTCACTGGTACTCTCTAACCCAGGGACGTACAAAGTATGGCCCGCGGGCCGGATACGGCCCACCATCACTTCTATCCGGTCCTTGTATGCCTGTAGCATTCTAATAAATTGAAATATGCTAAGCGTAGACCTATAATATTAATCTATCAGTAATGGAACAAGAACTTGTGAAATATGTTGTAACGACGTAACAAGAAAAGTAGAAAATCAATACACGCTTTATAATAATAATAATAATAATAATAATAATAATAATAATAATAATAATAATAATAATAATAACAAACAATAGAATTGTATGGTCATGTAAAAAGAACAACAGAATACAGATCCCCAAGAAGAATGCAAGAATGGGTGCCATTTTCCAGAAGAAAAAGAGAACGGCCAGAAATAACGTGGATCGATGGTATTTTGAGCAGCATGAGAGAAAAAGGATTGGACGATGGAGATTAGAATGACTGAAAGATGTGAAGGAGTATTACAGTAGATTAATTGGGTGCAAGAAGAAGTTGTGAAACATTGTATGCTAAATAATAATCTCTCTATCTATCTTCGGGTTTTTACAGCTGCTGCCGTCTTCCCGTGCCAAACCTCCAAAGCCTACGGTCTTGGGCATCTTCGATGCTTAGCCCTCTAGCTTGCATTACTGTCTTCATGTTTTCCTTCCATGTTAACCTTGGTCTTCCTCTTTTCTTCTTTCTGTTAGGATGCCATTCATATAGTTGCTTCGGCCATCGCTCATCTTCCATTCTTAAAACATGTCCTAACCACTTTAATTCCTTTTCCTCAATTCTTTCAATTATGTTTTCTTCTGCTTCCATTTTGTTTCTAATTTCCTTATTTGTGACACGTTCTAATTTAGACTTTCTGGCACTTCTTCGTAAATAATCCATTTCTAGAGCTATTAGTCTATTCTTGTAGTACTTATTGATTGTCCATACCTCACTTCCGTACATTGCAACAGATTCCACCAATGTTTTACCAATATATTTTTTTGTGTCTTTCCAAATATGCTTATCCCACCATATGGAATTTAATGATGATATTATTTTGCTACTCAATTCAATTCTATGTTTTATGTTCTCTTTCTAAATAATAATAATAATATAGAACATATGACCCGCGACACATTGATGTTTCTTCCATTTGGCCCGCGACACAAATAAGTTTGGGCGGCTCTGCTCTAACCCTTTAGTTCATGCCCGCGAGAAGATAAACTCTCCATATATGTTGTCCTGACAAAATGTTTTCCATTTATCATCATCATCATCCAGGGATAAAGCCTGTTGGCACGTTCCGGTCTCATGAAAGCTAGAATTGTTAATATTGTTCAGACCATCTTCTGTGTGGGCGTTTTCCATTTATTTATTGTATAATTTACCTCCCTCAAATCACGATTAATGTTGTTTCTCAACATAATTCTTGGTCATCCTACTCGGTACTTTATCTCTGGTTTTCCTATAAAAACTTCTATGTCTTCTTCAATTCCCTATTCGTGCCACATATCCTACCCATTGCAGTATACGAAACGTAAGAGTTCTTATAACATCTGGTTTCAATATAGATCATGTATCTCATTGTTATATAGCTTTCTCCATTATCTGTATCTTCTTATTTCGTTCGTGCAAACATTTTTGCTAAAAATTTTATTCTCAAATATACGTTATATTTTGTCCACCCTTAAAGCAAGAGTTCAAGTTTCGCATTCATATAACTGGAAGAATAATAATTTTATACATATTCTATAATGTAACTTATTTTCACAGAAGTTAGGATGACAAGCGTAACTTAATAACATGCTATATAGCCTGCGTTTAATTTCTTTGTGCATCACTTTCCTGCTTGTAATTATTGTTCATAGATACTTGAATTAAACCACTTATTCAAAATTTTTCTTGATTGTTTGTTATTAATTCTCCATTTCCAATATAAAATGTGTGCGATAATAATATATTCAGTTTTGTATTGTTACGTGTATCGTAAGCGACGTTTGAATCGCGCGGGCTGGGCAAGAATCACCAGTTAGAGAACCCGCACAACCGGCCGAAGGTCTGGAGTGTGTTACCAGACGGTTCTATCGGTGTCTCCCTCCCCTTTGGAGAAAGATTCATGACCAGAGGATTCTGGGTTCGAAATGTCTCGAAGCTCTTTCCAGGGAGTTCCTTTGCGCCTTATAAAAGGGTGGAGATAGGAGACCGCAGTCAATCTGCGATAGTCGGTCTTGCGGTGGAAAGTGCTAAGTTAAGTGAACGTGAAGTCGTGGCGAACTTGTTCAGCAGTAACTGTAAAATACACTGCTCAAAACAATTAGGGGATATTGTAGAATAACCTATTAAGACTATGTTTTTAGGAACAGTATTAGATGCAATCACTTTCTATTACTCCAAAAGAATGTCAACAAGAGTTTGAAGTCATTACATAACCTCTGTACTACACCAGATGTCAAAGAGATCCTGATTAGGAATATGGCAAACAAACAAAGCAACATTAACATGGGTGAAAATGTTTCTTTAGTATGGTGTATGGTCTCCTCGAACGGCCAGCACTGCCTCACACCTGTATGGCATTGATGCAATGAGGTTAGCAATGAGTTCTTGGGGGATACGTGGCCACTATTCCATAAGAGCAATGTGCAGCTCTGGAACAGTTGTGGGAGGTGCTGGTCTGCCTGTAATGCACCTGCCTAATGCATCCCACACATGCTCAATCGGATTTAAGTCCGGGGAGAAAGCTGGCCATTGCATACGCTCGATACCCTCCACTTCCAGCATGTCGTCCACCAAGCCAGCTCTGTGGGGTCGTGCATTATCGTCCATAAAAAGAAAAGAATCACCTATGGCATCAGCATAAGGCACGACAAAAGGTCAGAGAATCTCATCTCTATACTTTACCGCAGTCAAAGTACCACCTTGGATAACGTAGAGGTCCGTACGTCCACCACAACTGACTCCTGCCTACACCATCAACCCACCGCCACCATATGGGGATCTTTTACGTACAAAAGCTGGATTGTTTCGTGTCCTTTTTTCTCTCCAGATGAATACACGCCGACTATCACATTCCATGTTGAATCGCGACTCATCAGAAAAAAGAACTGATCTCCATTCAGCATGCCTCCACCCACGATGTTCCTCCGCCCAGTTTCTGCGATCTCTACGGTGTTGTGGAGTTAACCTGGTACACACCATGGGCCTACGGGCATAGAGACCAATTCCATGCAGTCGATTAGGGACAGTTTGAGTTGACACCCTGCGTCCTGTTGCTGTTTGAAGTGTATTTCGCAGTTGAGTTGCATTCTGCTGTCTATTCCGACGGGCTGTCAACAAGAGGTAACGGTCATCCCTTGCTGTTGTTGCCCTTGGTCGACCTTGTCCGGCTCTTCTGTGAACAGTATGTTCTTTGAAAATGATTCCAAAGACTGGAAATCACGCTTTGAGACACCCCAATGGCTTGTGCCACCTCTTGTTGTGTCTGTCCAGCTTCCATCCTTCCTATGGCCCTCCAAGCCATTGGTTCAGGTAAATCACGTTGTCGAGGCATCACTGTCCCTAAGGCAAGTCATTCACTAACTGAAAACTGGACTGGATTTAAAAACAGCAACAAAACATTCACCCCCATACCACCCTTTCACATCAACAGTACAGACACTGCTCTCTGGTGTGGTACCTAGGTTACGTAACAACTTCAAACTTGTTTACATTATCTTGGAATAATAGAAAGTGATTTAATCTAATACTATTCCAAAAAACATAGTCTTAATAGGTTATTCTACAATATCCCCTAATTTTTTTGAGCAGTGTAGTTGTAACTGTGATAATAATTAAAAGAAGATTATTTGTGATTTGTAACTGTGAACAGTAGTTTATCGATAATTCTGAAATTAAATAAAGTGTTTAGTGAAATTTAAATAAATTCAATGTGCTTATTTACGCCAAAATAACGCGGAAGGAAAATCGTGGCTATCGTGTCACAATATAGTATTAGTTGGTTTTATTGTGAAACTTGTTTAATTTTAGTTGACTTAAGACCATAGAGATACTAAAACTTATGTGAATGGAGAAGATTACACAATAGTTTTTTTTACTTTATACTTATAGGAAAGTAGATGTAATTATTTCAGGTTGTGTTTATGGACAGAACACATGATATGAATTGGTAATTTGATAGTCTCCCAGAACAAGGTTGTAACCCGTATTTTTTAATTTATTTTTACAAACGTCACATATACAATTAACGTTTTTCCACATGAAACTAACTTAAAATATGGGGGTTGCAACCTTGTTCTGGGCAGTTATTCAATTGAATAGTGTCATGGAGACTTATTGTAGGAAAACCCGAGAGAAAGCTGGTTACTGACATAATTTAAGTAAAGTTGTTACTAATTTAATTAATCACTGTTTTGCTTAAAGGAGAATAACACTAGGTACATCTCATGACAGAAAAAAAAAACTATGAAGATTCTGGAGAGTCTCATTTGTTGGACTTTTGAGAGCGCTTGCACAAAGCTGCATTTACAGTGTGTCTAAGGCAAATTAGTTCACACTATATCATTTTATACTTCCCGTTTATATTTGTGGGGAATGGCATTTTACAATGGCGAGGCTAACATAAATATGATGAAAGGATTTAATTATTTGTGAAATCTCACTTACAGAGTGTGCCTCTATTAATTAAAAAGAATTGAAATTAAAATGATGTACGGAGGGTTGTTTCCGATCTCCAATAACGATTTGCCAAGTAGATTGTGACCTTGGAGTGTGAGTCATCAGGACAGGAGTGTGCGAGGTGATCAAACCAGTCAGTGTGCTGCTTCTGTTACACTCGCACGCGTGTTGCTCTCATAATGCCTAAGAAGATAGACCCGTTTTGGGAAGGGTACATTACTGCCCTTTCCGACGCTACTTATAGTTATTCCGCGATTATTGAGGCTTGCAAAAACGTTATTTTATGGTGCCAAAGTGTGGAATTAGCTCAGTGCGTAATAAAAAGGGAAAAGGTCGCTTGGGATTAATTCCAAAAGGGAAAAAACGGGCAAATCCACGACCTGCTACTACCCGCACCCCAGATGTAATCAGAAAGGTCAAGGTCCTTATCTCTGGTGGTAACCCTGCCACACAAAGGGTGATTGCGAACAGATTGGGGATATCCCTTAAAACTGTAAACATCATAATAAACAAAGATTTAAACATTGAGAAGAGCCACAAAATCAGGTTTCATAATTTGTTGCCACGTCACATTGCCGAATGCCGCACCAACAGCAGGAAACTATGAAAAGCACATGGCAGGAGAAAAATGGAAATTTTTGGTCACACTTGATGAAGCATATGTTTATCTAGGAGACTGCAACAAACCCCGGGCAATATACTAGAGAGGAAGGAGTGAAAAAAAATTTCAAAAGTGGTATGCCGATTGCAGAGAAAGTTTCTCCAATGGATTTATGGTCATCGCGGGATATGCTACAATGAAAAACTGACCATTCGTAGAGTAGCTGAAAATATCAAAATCAACTCCCAGTAGTACCAGGAAAACGTTCTCACTCCAATTTACCCGACTGAAATCCCAGCTCTCTATGGTACAGACAAAAACCAAGTCTGGGTGCACCAAGACAAGGCCTCCAGTCACACTTCGGGTTCAACCCTGACATTCCTGGAGAAATGGAGCAGCAAACTGGAATACATGCTATTCCATTCAGCAACATCCCAGTGAAGTCTCCTGATGCATCACCGATGGACTTTGTGTATTTGGACTCTTTAAAAGGGCACTGGGAACAGGCGTCCTCGAACAATAGACGGTCTCTGGAAAGCATATAAAGAGGAGTGGGAACTTCTAGACCGTGGCTGTGCTGCGTAAGAGTCTTCTGCAGCGGAAACTCCGATGCCGAACCATAGCTCGGGTGAAGAGCCATCAATTAGAGCATGCTCGATGGTGGACACACGGCTATCCTTAGGGTAAAACTTAAAAATCATTTGTCATCAGATATCAGAAACAACCCTCCGTAATCACCATATAACTTGTTTCCAATAAATTTGTATTTTATTTAACTATTATCTTTTAGATTATTTCTAATTCCACTTCTAATTCATTTTTTCACCATTCCTTATACTGATCAAACGCTACGTATATTACATTCCTCAGGTCGATAATTACATTCTATAGCAGTAATTTCTGTTTAAAATATGTTTTTAAGACACCTGCGCCACAACCCCATTCGGTAATTATTTATTTGTCGAACAAGAGTTTCAAATAAATGACGGAAGGTTCAACTACACATTTATTGTAACTAAGTCAATATCAATAACAAATGGTAAGCTTAGGCAACATTCCCTGATGTCAATATTAATATTAAAATATCAGGTCCGTACTAGTTACTTAACATTTAAACTCACCGGTATATTTTTTTTTTGTCTAGTGTTGGTTTAATTACGTCCATTTCGATTAAGGTCTCTAAGATAAGAATAGCAGAAAAGTTGCACTACGGACATGGAATAATATTACACATATACCGGTATATGCGCAGCAGCATTCGATCAAGAAGAAAACTATAATGACAAACAATATATATGTTTGAAGAGAAAAATTATACGCTCAGACTCGTATAATTTTTCTCTTCAAATATGATTTATCCATCATTGAGATGTACGAAATCAATAATAAAAATATATATATATGTTGTCTTGCGTATGATTTAAGTTCGGTCCAGTTTCTTATGGTTATCATTTAAAATATATGTACTGTATATCTGAGAACAAGAATGTTTTCTGTGGTCGCTCAACGTCTAGAATTTAAGTTAAATTCATGTTTCAGAATTCTTCCAGTTCGCCGTAGCGTAGTGGTTAAGGCACTGCGCTACAAGCCGGAAGTTCGAGGGTTCAAGTCCCGGTGGGGTCAGGATTTTTAAACTGACCCCAACCTTCTGGCGGCACTATGGCCCTGGGGTCGATTCAGTCTCTAACGGAAATGAGTACCAGACGCTTGTTCTGGGGGTAACGCGGCCATCACGCAAGGCTGACATCAAGTGCTGATTGTCCAGAAAAAGTGGGAGCCTTAACCTCCTACTACCCCAAGGGCCTCCTGAGGCCTGTAGTAGGACTACTTTACTCTACTTTCCAGCTCTTCTATATCATAATATATCACCCATCATACTCACCGCTGTTGTCTCTAAGTAGCATGCTGTCTTCTCACGCAGCGGGCCCGGGTTCGATTCCTGGGCGAGTTTTTTTCGGGGTTTTTCCTCACTTGTAAGACAAATTTCAGGAAGCTTAGAGCCCAACGGTCCCCAAAAATCATCCGGCCATCATCATCATCCTTATCATTAATATCTTCATCCTTCACCGGTGTGGAAAGCAACGGGAAGCTACTACACCTATAATTCCCTAGTAAAGCTACAAAGTATAGCATCAAAATGCTATGATTGCAGTCAAAAACTACCCTCGGACAGAATTACTATGGATGGACAAGCATAGCATCAAAATGTTATGATTGCAGTCAAAAACCTGCCCTCGGACAGAATTACTATGGATGGACGTATACTCATATCTTCAGAGTAACATAACTCATCCCTCCAGGCGCCCCGATCTCAGAAGTGAGTTACAATTATTCTGCCGACGCTGGAAGAGAATGACAGTAATGTGGTAGGATAAATTGTTGGCATTGAACAAAACAATCGCCTTAGAAGTTAAAGATCGTTGATAAATAAAAAAAGCGTACATACACAAGTTTTCTTTCCTTTGGACGACACGACCTTTGACTCTTTCTGAGTCTATTACCGATATCAGACGTGACGTAAATGTTTAGATAACTATGGAGGAAGGTCAATTGCCGTGATTTGTTGACATACGTAGAATTTTAAGACGTGGATAGAGACTCCAAGATACAGCTGATGTGGAATTACGTAAATAGGAAGAAGATACTGAAAATTTGGTAATACAGTAACACTTGCTCAATGCGGAATCGCATGGGACCAATTTATTTTTCCACATTGGACAAATTTCCGCGTTATAAAAAAACTAAAACTTATTAATAATCTTAGATTATAGAGTATCGTATATATCTTTTTAAGTACATATGATTAATTGTAGTTCCGCTGCCGTTGAAGAGTAAAGCATAGTATGTATGAGCGACTTCGATGATAACGCGCGAAACAAACAGTCCCATTTCGTCATGTTAAAAATGTCTTTAGGAGCGCATCATCAAATTCAAGTATGCAGTCTCGGTTTTCGGCTACATTCTTTGATTCCCCGCAAAGTTCTTTCCACGCTACATTGTGTCGTCTCTTAAAGCTGTCCAGCCAACCCGAAGATTCCTTGGAATCGTTATTCCCTAGGGTTTTAACATGAGCTAGAGTTTGACTTTGGAGCATCGGTCCAGAAATTTTTAGAGATTTATCTTCAATCACTTGCACTTTTTTGCTTAATGTGAATGATACATAGGTTTCAGCCATCTTTATTCCGTAAATTCAGAACGCTACCTGTGATAGATCGGTCTCGGAACTTAACTAATTTAAGATTTTAATGGGCAATGGTTATTTGCAAGACAGGTATCTGTGTTTCGCATAACTGGTGTGCAGTGAGGCCGAAAGAAAATTTCAGGTGCAGGCAGAATTTATACAGTAAAAGCTCCTTATTCGCGGGGGATATGTTCCGCAAACATGCCGCGAATATGGAATGGCCATTTGTATGTGTATATAGGGGATACGTTCCAAGATTAGCAGAATATAATAAAAATTATCAAAATAAATTAAATTAATGGGAGATTTTCAACATTTTTCTATTAATTATTACTGTCAGGTTTAGGCAAGGAGTCAAAGAACTTTGTGATTTTTCTTGTTTTTCCGCTTTTAAAAGGTATTTCAATTAAGACTGATATTCAGCTGTGAATTCTGCGATATGATTCCTTATTTTGTCTTCGGATTTCTTGATTCATTAACATTGAAACAGCGTGATGTACACGCAAACGATTCGCCAACGCGTATAAACGGCCAAGCATTTTAATTTTTACTTTAAGCGACAACACTTTTTTTTCTTCGGTACTAATTATTTTTCTTTCCTTTTACTCGACATTATAAACTAGTAACAAAGCATAAGAGACACGTGTTATTCAATCAAAACTATTGAAACGGACAAGTTGAAACAATAATATACGATCATGGCGATGGAGGCACTTATCAAAGTACATATTGGCATGTGCAATACAACAACAGCTTTTAACAATGAACTTTAGGGTCAGTGACAATGAGTTTGTTTTGTTTTCTTTTGATATTTATTTGTCGATTTGGTTTGAGCCACTATTTGTAAAAGCCGCCTTGTAACCTGACTTCAGAAAAAAACTGCTGATGGTTAATAAATGTACATACATCTGGATCCGCGAATAGACATTTTTAGCCGCGAATACAGGAATTGTGTCACAATTTTTTAACCGTCGAATAAGGAACTTTTACTGTAATTAACCAGGCAGCAGGAATCATTCTTTATTTTTTGGCCTAACGGGAATTCAATGAAGTGGAAACTAATTTATTTATCTCTGTCTTTCCTATTTATATATTTTTTCTCATGAATTGTGTAGAAATATCCTTCCGTTTCCGCGTTGGACAGATTCCGTTTTATGCTAAATAATACACGTAAAATTACTATTATTTCGCCAGGACCTGTACATGTGTTCACATTGGACAGATTTCCGCATTATTCACGTTCCGAATTAAACAAGTTTTACTGTAATTATATTTCATGAGTATTGTAACTCAAACATTTTTTTATTGCTGAGATTTTCACATGTTTGTTATTTGGTTCTTTCTGCAGAAAGAAAAATGATATCCGTTAGTGTTTTCTTACTTGGTCTTAGATAGCGTAAGAACGTGGGTGGTGGGTTGGATCTCTTTTGGAGGACATGGTACGATACTTGAGGATCAAAAATATAGCATTAAACTCATATATTTCAGATTTAAGTGTCGATTCCTTTTGCAGAATATGATTAAAGTATAAATTGGAATGAGGTGCAGTAACAAATTAAACTTATATTCAACTCTGGAAATAAGCACTATTATACCTTACAGAGGCTTTTGTCATCTCTACTTCTCTGTAAAAATGTTTAACTGAACTAAAAAATATTAAATAGTTATTCTTCGAGTTATATCGTCAACCAAACAAGTGTTAGGCTAAATAGTCTATTATGATCTTATAAAGGAGGAATTTTCTTTTCATTGCTTTTAGATCCAAAACATGGTTTGTTACTTTAATGGAGAAGGAAAGATTACGAGAATTTGAGAATGAATTGACAATGCAAATTTAGAATTAAATGCAGACAAATATACAGGTGGATGAACATATCTTGAGCTGCATCTTCTTTATGTAAAAACAAATATAAAAAGTACTACAGTTAAATGTCACAATCTGCAATGGGTGGCATGGAAACATCTTGTACAAAATCAAGAAGAAAAGTTCCCAAATTGTAGAACAAGAATGAGATGGGTAAATAATACCAAATATAATTTCATGGAGTAAAATTATGCAGAGAATGGTTGGAAAATAAGAGCTCAGGATTTAGATGTATGGAGAGATTATGTCCACACGGTCATGTTCCTTAACAAGAAATGATATATGTATGACCTATCATCATTTTTATAGATATAACCATAAATTCATATTAATAATACCAACAGTAAATAGCAGTGAACTGTGCAACAGTTTTCTAGAATGCTGAAGTGTGTAGTGACAGTCCTGATTCCGTTCAAGTTCAATATCAGCGCCCATTGGTATCAGGATGTGAAGTGTTAAACATAAAATGTCAGAAATTATCAAGATTATTTGGCCGTGGTCTATAACTGGCATTTCTTCCAGACGTTTCTCCCCTCAACTGCGGAGGGCATCTTCAGTGGCGAGTACTTCTAGATGATGTTACCTTGTCGTAGACTCGGCTGTAAGTGTTCTGCGTTACGTTGGACTCTCGTATTTGTGCTCGTGCTGACCTCTGGATAGCTGGGCGGAGTCGTAAACATCATCATCGAACAGGCTCCTGTTTGGTTCGGAACGGTCTCCTTGTTATTGATTAGTTTTAACCGTCTATTGTCTAATGAGTCATACCAGGAATTAAATTTAGACAATAGACGGTTAAAACTGATCAATAACAAGGAGACCGTTCCGAACCAATCAGAAGCCTGTTTGATGATGTCTACGACTCCGCCCAGCTATCTAGAGGTCAGCACGAGCACAAATACGAGAGTCCAACATTCCGCAGAACACTTACAGCCGAGTCTACGACATGGTAACATCACCTAGAAGCACTCCGCAGTTGGGGGAGAAACGTCTGGAAGAAATACCAGTTATATACCATGCCACATAGCCCGGAATCTTTTAACATTATGATTACCGGCCGTGAAAGCCTGCATTCCACTATCAAGATTATTGTTAAAACCACAGTTTCTAAGCTGGCATTGCAAAAAATTAAGATATATACCTGTGTGAAACAATAAGTTGGTCTTAATGGACTAATGGTTACCATTGTTGCCTCTGTTTGCCAAGATTACGAAGGTGCAAACCCAGCCAGGGTTTTTTAGGGTGTAAAAATCTTGAATATGTGTCTGTTTGAAAGGGAACTAAAGCCATGGGTCCTGAGTTACGTAAAAGAACCTCAAGCCTGTTAAAAGAGAGCTACAATTCCTTTCCAATATGAATTACCTTACCTCTTAAAAAGCAAATAACAATCATCATCATGAACATATTAGATGTTTGTTAGCAAGTAACACTAATGGCTGGTTACACTAACATCTCGTTTTTTTCAAAACATGCTATATTTTTGTTTCATCAAAACTTTCTACAAAATGTTTACATTTTCTTAAATCTAATGAGTGCCACAAACATAAAAAATGAAGATATCAGTGGCCATTTGTTAGGATTTCACCACACTCTGATGTGAATTTTTCACAGTGAATAACGGCAATGATCAGATGAATTTATTTTTCATTTATATCAAAATTCTGATCAGTTTCCAAATTTACAAGTTAGGATTAACTGTCTTAGGAATTAACACTATGTGATATTTATTTCAGTAAAATTTTATCAGCCTACGTCATATTATTCTTCTCAGATAGTTATAAACCTTCTTAGGTTTCATCCTCAGTATTTTAACGACCATTGCTATGTTGTCTAGATGAGCAGCCTATGACTCACTCTTTTCGTACACTTAAGAACCTAGAAATCAAATAATTCTCCGTGGGAATTTGAAAGTTAATTAATTCTTCATTTCAATTTTTCTTATGTACTTTTTTCCAAACCATGAGTTCTTTTGGTTTTTCTTAACAACAACTACACTTTGAAGAACATTAAAAAGGATTTTAACCAAAAAATAAATACATTTCAATTAAAGATTTTGAATCCAAGAAATCTTAACATCCATGGAGTTCGAAAATTCATAAAGAAGGAAAGAGAATGAGACCTATAATTAACAATATATGGTCTCCAACATATTTATCGAAAAGATTAAACAATGAATTTTAAAAAATTGCTGGATTTGAAAATCTATGAATAGAGAATTAATATGAATTGGTAGAAAACTAGGAAAAAAATAAAATTAGAATCATCAAATAAATTAGTTTTTTTTTCAATATTGTTTCATTGTTTGAACAATACAGTGGTAAAACAGGGGAAAATTTAGAAAACAAGCTGAATAAAATTATAATTGAAAAATAAAGAATATACAAATATAAAACTTGAACTAGATTATGTATAGATCAAATGTTTTTCACATATAATGGGAGATTCTATAAAGAAAATTCAAGCCATCCTGTGGGGCAACATTTGTCCTAATTTTTAGCCAATCTTTCTTCGAACACAAGATAATTAGTGGTCATTCTTCAATTTTTAAATTGTATTGTAGATATGTTGACGACATAATTGCTATAGTAAATCATAAACATATGGATGATGCTTTGAAATTATTGAAGATTCACAATCAAACTATACAGTTAAGCATGGAAACAGAAATTAATAGAGAAATCCCATTTTTTTACATCAAAATTTAATAAGGAATTAAGGAAATAATATAGAATGTAGAATACACAGAAAGAAGACACACATAGATAACTATATTAAAGCCTTCAAGTTTAAATAACATAGCTTACAAATAGGCAGTTTTCAATAGTTGGTGAGAAGATTAGTGAATATACAGGATTTATCAGATTAAATGTGGGGAATGTGAGAAAGTGTACTTAGGGAAAACTAAGAGAAATTTGAAAACTAAAAGATTATCTCAGCAATGTCAAGAATATGAAAGTAGAAAAATATGCAGTAGCAGCCCACACATGGTCAGAAGAAAAGCTTAAATTAATAAAACAGATAGAAAAACTGAAATAACTCACTTGGGAACAAAAATCTACTTTAAAAAAACAAAAAGGACAAATTAATTAACTTTGAAACTCCCAGGACCCGTGAGGGGTTGCTGATCCCCCATCGGGCGCCTCCCCAGGTGGTGGATAGGGGAATGCCTCCTAAATATAGGTGGAACCGGGGAAATTAAATACCCGGGGTGAACCAAAATCAGCATAGCGTCTGTTCCAGATTGGATGGCTATAATCAGGTAGAGCTCAGAGCCGAAGAGAAGGCAATCTACCTAAGGGAAGGCACCCTAAAAACAAAGCTGAAGCAAGTTGGGAGGCTGTAAGGTGGCAATCCTACCCCACCACCCAACTATATCTGCGAAGCCCTTGTAAGACGGCCAGATGAATCTTCTATTACTAAAAAGCGAAGGAGAAAGCCGGACGGAAACACTGATGATGGACCAGGCAAGAAAAGGACAATGATAAAGAATAATTACTATTGGCAACATGGAATATAAGAGGGTTAAATAATAAACAGACAGAAGTTTTATATGAAATGAAAAAGAAAAAGGCAAATATAATGCTCTTAACAGAAACAAAGAAAAAAGTTGAAAGGGACACAGGATATAGAAGATCACCTCCTTGTATATCATGGTGTAGAAAGACGACAACGTGCATCAGCTGGAGTAGCTATAATGATAGGCCCCATTTGGAGGAAGAAAATACATAGCTATACTTTTATATCAGAAAGAATAATTATTGTCAGGTTTAAAATACAAAGAGGATATATGACAATAATAGGTATATATGCACCAGAACAAGGGAAAAAAGAAAAAAATTGAAAAATTTTATAAAGAACTTCAAAAAGTAGTGAATAAAATAAATAAAAATGATTATATAGTTATTGGAGGTGATTTTAATGGAAGAATAGGGTGCCATCCTATACCTGATATAATTGGTACACAAGGAGAAACAATAGAAAATGATAGTGGAAAAGAACTTCGACAATTTGCAATATTTAATGGATACAGAATTACTAATACCTATTTTAGAAAGAAAGAAATACATAAGTACACCTGGTCGGCTAGAGGATTAAGATCAATTATTGATTATTTCTTGGTAAACAGAAAATTGATACCCTGGGTCACAGATGTAAGAGTATATAGAGGTTTCGATGTAGGAACAGATCATTTTCTCTTGACATGTAATATAAAATTATTAGAAAGATGGAGGAAACCAACAACAAGAAAAATTTACAATGAAGAAACATATAAAGTGAATTTATTACAAGAAGAAAGTACAAGAAAGTTGTATGCAAATAGATTATCTCAATATATATTACAGCGAGAAATAAATAATAATATAGAAGAAGAATGGAGCAACATCGATTGGGCTCTAAAGAAAGCAGCATATGAAGTTCTAGGATTAAGAAGGAAAAATTGTAAGAAGAGAGGATTAAGAATATGGAATGACGAAATTAAAACAGTTATAGAGGAAAAGAAGAAAGCATATTTACAATATTTACAAAAGAAAACTGAAGAAACAAAAGAAATATATTATAACAAAAGAAAGGAAGCAAAGAAAATTGTTAGGAAATCCCACCAAGACAGTTGGGAACGATATGTATCTAATCTAGAACATGATCTACATGGACGACAATGGACTGCTTATAGAACAATTAAACATTTAAATAAATCAGAAAAAGAAGCTGCATATATACCTACATCAATATCAGAAGAACATTGGATAGAATATTTCAGAGACCTGTGGTACAACGAGAATGAAAACGAAGAAGAACCAAAATGTGAGAATTTGAAAGTAGATAAAATACAAATGGAAGAACTGGAAGAATCGCTCAAATTAACAAATAATAGAAAAGCTAGCGGACCAGATGACATCAATTCAGAACTAATTAAATATGCAGATATATTCTTTAAATTAAGATTCTTGAATTTTCTTAATATGTGTTGGGAGAATCATAATATACCAGCAACATGGAGGCAAGGTATAGTAAAACCAATTTACAAGAAAGGAGAAAGAAACCAACCATCTAATTACAGAGGCATTACCCTCCTAAATAGTGGATATAAAATCTATGCTAGAATAATAGCAAAACGAATACAACGAATTACTGAAGTAACACTAGCAGAAGAACAAAACGGGTTCCGAAAAGGAAGATCTTGTACCGATGGAGTATTTGCCCTGAATCAGATAATAAACAAAAGACAAGAAAAAAACCTAGAAACGCATTTGTTATTTATAGACTTAGATAAAGCATTTGATCGAGTAAACAGGGAAATATTGTGGAATATCCTAAAAGAAAAAGGCCTCCCTATTCAGATTATAGAAACTGTTAAGAGCTTGTACTATGGAACAAATATTTGTATTGACCCTCAGTTGACTAAAAATAAGACTTTTTTTTTCAAATAAACCAAGGAGTACGACAAGGGTGTTCACTCTCACCTATATTATTTAATATTTATATGGACGATATCCTAAAAGAATGGAAGAAGGTTTTAACTAATGAAGGAATATTAATTGATAATAAAGATAAAATAAATGCTTTATTATTCGCTGACGATGTTGTACTTTTAGCAGAATCTGAAAATGAGCTCCAAATGTTAGCATATAAATTTAAATTAATAGCCAATAGATATAATTGTAAAATATCAATAAATAAGTCAAACGTAATGGCATTTATTGGTAAATATGGAATTAGATCAAAAATTGTACTGGATAACAAAATAATAGAACAAGTATCACATTTCCAATATTTAGGATGTGATATAACTTATAGAGAAAATAAAGATATAGAAAATAAAGTAAATAAATTTCAGGCTATTTGTGGAACCATAAAAAGAACCTTAGGTCGGAAAACAAGGAAAGATACGAAACTTAAATTATATAAAACAATGGCTGTTCCTTTGTTGTTGTATGGAAGTGAAAATTGGATAATGAAATCAAGGGATAAAAGCAGGATACAGACTGCAGAAATGCTGTTTTTACGTAATGTGAAAGGATGCACAAGAGCGGATAGAATAAGGAATGAAACTATATGAGAAGAATTAAATATATATAAAATTGAAGATAAAATCAGCGAAAATAATAAGAAATGGACAGAACACTTAATGAGAATGAACAACGAAAGAATACCAAAAAGAACCTTCCTGTATAATCCCAGAGGAACAAGAGATGTTGGCCGACCACGTAGAAGATGGACTCCACTTTTAACTTCGCCGGAACAGGCTGCATAGCCTAAACCTTGTAGTAGAAGAAGAAGAACTCCCAGGAAAAATTATTTCATTTCGAGGTTCTTCAGTCTACCAACAGAGGGAGGAAGATGACATAACAATGGTCATGAAAATTCTGAGGATGGAACCAAAAAAGGTTTTGAAACTAGTCTAAGAAGAATAATAATAATATGAGAAGTGATTTTAAATAAGGTATAAGTTACAGTTAATTTTGAATTTATACTTTTATTTTCCTTGATTCCTCAAGTGGCAGATGGATGGTATTACTATGGTCTGCATCAATTCACACGTTTTACATTATTATGCATTCTGTATGGTAGGGATACCGGTATACAAGTAGCTGTGTTTCGTAACTGTAGAGATTGAAGAAGAAGGGAATTCTGAAAACAGATCTTTTCAAAAAATACCATACGTCTAGTCTTAATATTCAATGAAAAAACAGTACAATTATTTTCAAAATACAATAAAATTAGGTATTTAGTGTTTAATTTTTGGGATTATATATCAAATACACCACAGCTTGATATTACTATAGGGGTAATAACAATATGTGGTTGTGAAGTCAGTAGCGGCTGGTAGATCAAGGGACATCTAGGTCTGTTGCACTAAGCAGTTTTAAGTAATTTTATATTGTGACTATACCTCAATGGTACTTAATAATCCATTTTATTATTACAATTATAAAAAATCCACGCTTCCATAGAGCATTTCCCATAATTCATATGCAACATTTTGGGGTATTATAAAAAAACTTCAGATGTTAAATTATATATATATATATAAACGATGTTATGAATTAAGTAAAGTTTAATTAATAAGATATAATAGGGCTCGCACAGTACACACTTATAAGAAAAGAACAAAATATTTTGAAAAAACAATAATACTAATAATTAATAATAATAACAAATTTATAACTTAATTGAATTATTGTTTTATGCATAAAATATAAAATACAGTAAAAGCTCCTTATTCGCAGGTTAAAAAATTGTGACACAGTTCCTGTATTCGTGGCAAAAAAGTCTTTATTCGCAGATTCAGTCAGTATATTATAAGGATTAGTGTCCTTTATTAAACATCAGCATTTTTTTTTTCTTACTACAGGCAGATTTTACAAATAATGGTTCAAACCATCTGGGCAAATAAATATCAAAACAAAACAAACCTAATTATCATTAACACTAAAGTTCATTGTTAAAAGCTGTTGTCATATTTCACGTTCCGATATGTACTTTGATAAATGCACATATGTATTGTTTCAATTTTATATTCGTTGTAATAATTTTGATTGAATAACACATGTCTCTTGTGCTTTGTTCCCAGTTTGTAATGTCGAGTAAAAGGAAAGAAAAATTACTACCGAAGAGAAAAAATTTGTGTTGGCGCTTAAAGTAAAAATAAAAAAAAATCTTTACTGTTTATACTCATTGGCAAGTAGTTTGCATCTATATTACACTGTTTCAACATTAATGAATCAAGAAATCCGAAGACAAAATACGGAATTCTATTGAAGAATTCACAGTACAAACTCACTTAATATTTTCTTGGACGTTTTAATAACATAGTTTTTGGTTTGTTTTTGTTATTACAGTAAAAACTTCTTATTTGCGGGGGATATGTTCCGCAAATACAGAAACTGCGAATATGGAATGTAATTTGTATGGGTATATAGGGGATACGTTCCAAGTTTACACATTAAAATAAAAATTATCAATTAATGAGAGATTTTGAACAATTTCTATTATTACTTTCAGGTTTAGGCAAGAACTTAAAGAACTCAGTATTTTTATTTCTGTTTTGCTGCTCTCAAAAGGTCTTTCAGTTAAGATTTTGAGTCAAAGAGTCTTCGATATACGACGAATGGGAAATCCAGAGGTGGTTAGCCAAAACAAGGGAGGATGAGGGATAGTGAGATGTTCGATGTAAAGATACACCAAGAGATAAGTTGTCTCTCGGCTATGAGTTAGGTTACGATAGGAAGATGTAGTACAAGATGTAAAGAAAATTTATCTTTTACCTGTCTACCAACCAGAGGCAAATTTTGGAGTTATGTGGCTTAATTTTTAATTGTTGCCTGTATAATGTACAAACCATTATCAACTTACTGCAATCTATGTCTGAATGTGATGCTCATGATATGGGAGGTTCTAGACATGACTACAGTACATACTACTACTCTTTTATGAGGTTACCATAAAGGACATTGGCTTCTCTCATGATGATATCCCATTCCTCCATTTTCGAAGTCTTATCTCCATTCCATGCCCAAATCCAAAACATGATTCCTCCCCCTTTGGAAATTGTTTTCTTTTTTGTTCAGTCTGACTATTCATATAGATATTGACAACAGCAACTAGGTCGAAATTATCATGAAGTTATCAGTCTGAGCACAACCTGGAGGACCACATCCCACATTTATAACTGTGGGACAAAGTGGGTCAGTTATACTCTCAAGGTACACATTATGAACACATATTATGAAACATATGAGCTATGTAGGAATATTCTATATCCTGGTCACTATATGGAAACCCTGTATATGTACTTATGATATTCTTGGGAAACATGGATGGTGACAAGTAGCAGAATTAAGTTCTTCAGATCCTAAGAAAGGTTTAACAATGCTCATTTTGGTGTTTAACGAGTTTCTAAGGATCCAAATAATAATTTTATATATTTTTTTTTATTTGGTGTACAAATATATTTTGTATGGGGCATTTATTGGTGTCCTGAATACATTTTGTCAACTATAATTTTATTTTCATGATTGATGGGTTCATAGGGGTAAAAATAATATAAATCTTCAAGAAAAAAATTTTAGGTCAGGGGGAATTTGAATTTAAGGCTGTTTATCGGTCTTAACCAAGATTTGCCCTATAAATTGCTGCCATCTAAAGTCTATAGTTGGAAACAAAATTAATAAATAAAAATAAACTTAATGCTCTGAAAGTATCAAATATACCACTGATAAGAGTGAGTTTCAGTTAATCACAAGGGAAAAAAAAAAAAAAAAACTTAGGGACCAACAAGATTAAACCAGAACATATAGAATTGACAGATACTCCACCAGAATAGAGCGCTGCTGTCTAATTCATTAAAAAACTAATGGATTAAATAAACCAAAGAGAGCAAATATGTTTTATGATGGATTTTCAAGCAATATGGCGTATTATAAATCAGAATTTCAATGATTATTTCTTTCCCTTACTATGTCTAAGTAAATGTCTATTTTAAGTGACTTACTACACAGAGAAAATTTGAAATATTTCTCATTGGCAGTTGTAATTATTCCCAAGTTTTAAGAACCCTGTTTTATACAAAATAAAGTAAGGTTATAGTTCTAAAGTATTGCATATACAATATTATAACTAGATAATGGGTATAAATTTAGCATTCTATAGATATACAAAATAATAACATGTACATTAGGTAACAATAACATTTAAAGTTTTAAATAGATGTGATAAAAGCACTTTAATAATTTATTATAACTATATTTTATAATGTTACATACAGACATATCACAATATCCTGCTTTCCAACTCGCAACAAAAGCAATGAGAGATTGTCTATTTGAAGTGACTTACTAAAATTAGCAAATATTTCCCATTAGTGGCGAATAGATGTTGAGAGACAAAATATGCTGAGAAGAAGTCCTGAAAATACACATAAAAAGCTGCTAGTTTGGCATATGTATTAACAGGCCTCAAATTAATTAAAATCAACATAATTTGTTAAATGTCTTTTTGTGAGAAAAATCATTTCTCATATCCCCTCTTTTTTTTTTTTTTGTTCAGCACCCCATCACTCATGTTTCTCAGAATTGCTCTCTAAGCTAGACACATAAACATATATTTTGATTCTTCTTAAACAACTTTTTTAAATCTGTTTTACACACAAGATAATACAAAATATATTTTGTAAATAAACAGTAATATCACAGGAATATTGACTATTCTACAGCTAAGGAATCAACTGTCAAATTTAAACATTTCTCCAAAAATTGAAATAGCTTCTACTGGCTATAATTTAACAGTTTCCATCATGCATTCTCTGTTCTTCATGTTAGTGATATATAGTACATACCATAAAGTATATCCACAAAAAAATAAAAAGATTAGGAAAGCAGGCTGTATGCACATTCATAAAACTTGAAGACAAAATGTATTATAACAAATTCAAAAAAACACAATAAGTGGTTACAGGGTGTGCAGCAAATTACAAATATTAAATTCCAGACTACTTTGCTGTTTTTTTTCATTACATCAAAAAATAATTCCCTAGTCTTTTTGAGTGCTAAATTCAATTAAGCATAGTAAAAATAATGTTGTAAGAATCTTTTTAATATATGTAAGTAATAAATATATGTTTGTTATGGTAAGGGCTTAAATAAGAATAGCAAAATCATGTGTTTTAATTATTATTTAAATATGAACTATAATACAATAAAAGATTGCGAACAATATTGCAATAAAAATACTTCATTCAAATCTTACTTTTAAATCATTTGACGATATGCATAGATTTCAATAACATATTAATTGGAAAAATTGGTTGATAGTATACCAAAAGTGAGACACTTACCAAGAATTACATTAAAAAAATATGTGTAAGCTTACATGCATAGAGGCCGAATTGATCTAGTTTATTGAAGTACATACTCATGCACTGTTTTGTAATGCGATAGTGTTGGCAAGGACCGGTGATTCTTTAGAGACTGCAGCTTCTATGCCGAACGTTTTCATAAACATTTCTTCCAAGAAATATTTCAATATCTGTATGTATTTTCAGAATGTGTTACAGCAATTGTGATTCTTTTGAATTGAATACAAACTAGTAACACATCACTTTAATAAATTCCCATCCATTTCCCGGTTGCTATTAAATTTCCAGATTTTAACATTTTCCTCCAACTACTGGACACCCTACGGTTATGTTTGCTTCCAATACATGTATATATCTCTTCTTCTTCTTCTTCTTCCTTCCAAGTATTAGGCCAAGGCCTGTTATGATCCTATAGAAAATTTTCCCTCCAGCGTTTGAGGGAAATTATCATATAAGACTTGAAAGCATAATAATAGTCCCTTCGATTGGTTGCTGGCCAAAGGAAGGCAAGACCAGTGATGGGGCTGCCATCTTATAGCCTCTGGTCAGGCTTTTCTGGAGAAGAAAAGAAAATAAAGGAAAGAAGAAATGGAAGAAAGGAAAGACTCCCTAGCCCTCGGATGCCCTAATAGCGTCGGCGTCAAAAAAACAAGAGTTAACCAAGAGAGGTTAGATAGTAAAGTTAAAAGAGTGTGAAACACAAGTAAGTGGAAGAAATGTTTTGCACAGCTTGGGCACCTTGTGGTCGCCATCCACATATCCCCTAGATGAGGACCCCTGAGGGCATTTTACAATAATGGAGTGTTAGGTTCTAAAAAAAGTTTTGAACTTCCGAAGACTATGTTTTTTCTAATATGCTACACCCAAACTTCTATTACTTACATATTATGTCTAAGTAAATGTCTAATAAAATATTCCTACTGAATGCAAACAGAACATTCTACATTTCTCTCATTACTATGCTAAAGTAAATGTGTATTAAAAAGACTTAATAAAAAAATGACATTACAAACTGATCAATAGAATATTGATTGAGATAAGAAAATGGCTTATTACAAACTGAACATTTCAATAGTTTCTCATTACTATGCACAAGTATATGTGTATTAAGATAGAACTTAATAGAAAATGACTTGTCACAAACTGAACATTTAAATAATTTGACATTTCTATGCAAAAGTAAATGTGTTCTCTGATAGGACTTTGTAGAAAATGCCTCATTACAAATTGTACATTTGAATAGTTTCTAATTACTATGCTCAAGTAAATATGTATTAAGATAGGATTTTGGAGAAAATGACTTAATACAAACCGACCATTAGAATAGTTTCTTATTGTTATGTGAAATTAAATGTGTTTTAAGACTGGACTTCCGAGGGAATGACTTATTACAAACTGAACATTTGAATAGTTTCTCATTACTATGCACAACTAGATGTGCATTAAGATATTTCTTGAAAGAAAATGCCTTATTACAAACTGAACATTTGAATGGTTTCTCACTATTATGCACAAGTAAATGTGCATTAAGGGTAACACTTCAAAGAAAATGATTTATTACAAGCTGAGCATTTGAATAGTTTCTCATCATGTAAAAGTAAATGTCTTTTAAGACTGGCCTTCAGGGAAAAATACGTATTACAAACAGAACATTTGAATAGTTTCTCATTATGCACAAAATTACTATGATGATTAAGATAATGCTTAGTTGGAAATCGACTTGCTACAAACTAAACATTTGAATAGTTTCTCACGACTATGCAAAAGTAAGTGTACATTAAAATAACTCTTCTTAGAGAATGATTTACCACAAACAGAACATTTGAATTGTTTCTCATTACTGTGCACAAAGAAATGTCTATCAAGATAGAGCTTCGTTGAAAATGACATATTACAAACTGAACATTTGAATAGTTTATTACTATGTATAAGTAAATGTGTATTAAGAACGCACTTCTGAATGAATGACTTAGCACAAATTGAACATTTGAAAGGTTTCTCATTATTATGCACAAGTAAATGTCTAATATGATCGTACTTTCTAGAAGATGACTTATTACAAATTGAACATTTGAATAGTTTCTCATTACTATGCACAAGGAAATGTGCATTAAGATATGCCTTCCTTGCAAATGACTTATTACATATTAAACATTTGAATAGTTTCTCATTACTATGTAAAAGAAAATGATCATTAAGACCGGATTTCCGAGAGAATGACTTAGTACAAATAGAACATTTGAATGATTTCCCATTACTATGCGCACTTAAATGGCTCTTAAGATAACACTTCCTAGAAAATGACTCGTTACAAACTGAACATTTGAATACTTTGTCAGTATTATGTACAAGTAAATGATTATTAAAAGAGGATTTCTTGGAGAATGACTTATTACAAACTGAGCACATGAATAGTTTCTCATTACTATGCGTAAGTAAATGTCTATTAAAATGTGACTTCCAAAGAAATGACTTATCACAAACAGAACATTTTTTAGATGTACTTGTCACGTTTGTGTCTCCTGTTTGTGAAGACTGATTAGGACTATACATTCTAAAATGTTTTTCTTCAGTCTGGTGCACCTGAAAATATAATTTTACAATTAACTAACAAAGGTGTAACACTATTACAAAATCAAATGACGTTCGCTCTGAAAGATAAATAATCTCAGAAGCAATGTGAAATGTTATTCTGTCATCTCTTCAGTTTTTTTTTTATCGATACTGCATCCCATTTCAGTTCTTGAGAGTCTTATAAGATTGGGCGTATAACATAACACAGAGATACATTGCATGTACAGTATTATTGACAAAATGTAAGCAAATTTTATCAACATATGATTTACATGACCTTACAAGCAAAATATTACATAGAATACAAATATCAATTGGAAATTAAGTTATGTAGATAGGAAATAACACTATGAGGTTTTTTAATATTGTTTATTTTTTATTATTTCACTCACCTCATACTTCATAATTCATAGCAGACCCTGGGTTTCTTCACATCTTTTGTGACATTCTCAATGTGAATGTGACACAACATTGAGAATGTCACAAAAGATGTGAAGAAACCCAGGGTCTGCTATGAATTATGAAGTATGAGGTGAGTGAAATAATAAAAAATAAACAATATCAATTGGAAACTTTACAACTCACCTCATAAAATATCATCCGATGCTTATACATATTTTGGAGATCATCATCGCCATTTAACACAATGGCTGCCAGCCATTTAAATCACCCAGAGTTGGCTGCAAGTCATCCAATGGAAATATAAATTCAACAGCAACCTATATATTGCAGCACTTCCGAAAATGTGGTAACTTCTTTATTTGCACGTAGATTTTCATAAAGCTAAACACGATTAAAAATGTGCAATTATTCTTTTCTTTATACGTGTACTGAAGGAAAATATTTCATCATCTTCAAGTATGGGTCTGAAGGCCCATTCTGCTCCCCGGTGCACTATATGATGCAGGTGCAGGTCATCTTTCCAACGACGTTTTGGTCTTCCTACATTTCTCCAGCCTAGAGGTTTATAATGAAACACCTATTTTGATAAACGATTATTTGGCATTCTTTGTATATGTTGAAACCAATTACATTTATTTCTGTGTATTCCCTCATTTATATTATATATTTGTAATTCATCTCTGATATCTTGACTTCTCTTTTGATCTCTTAGAGATACACCTGCAATTGATCTGAGAAATTTCATTTCTATTGTCTCAAATTTATGTTTATCAGAGATCATTAAAGGCCAAATCTCCTTAAATTTCAAGACAAATGAGAAAAAAAATTGAAAATTCCTAGAAAAATATGTAAAATAAAACTTTGCACAAGACTGTAGTATATATATTTTCTTAAGAAAACAGTATACATTGTTAATTATTGATTTTCAACCATGTCCTTGAAGCTATGTGTAAGATAACTCACTCTTCTCATTCTGTACCTTGTACCGCTACTCTAATATATCATTCATGAGTAGCTAAAATATACCAAAAAAACTTGAAACAAAATTCTCAGCTATCCTTAAAATATATTTTGACTATTATATTATATTTTTGCAAAGAAAATTGAGGATCTTTCTAGTTTCCACAATGTCTTCTAATAGTTCTGATATGTTAAAAATATCGCGAAAAAAAAACTATTCTGAAGCAATGGTAATTATAACAGCATTTGTTGAAGATATATTAGTAATACTGAACTCGATTCTAGTGTTAATAAAGAAATAATTAATTTTAATGTAGGTTCATGACAATACTTATGTAAAATTTTGGGTTTAGAGAAGTTTCAGTGTAATGGGCAAAACAAAATGTAACCTTTCCATAAATATTCCATCCATCCATAGTAATTCTGCTTGAAGGCAGGTCCTTCACTGCAATCATAGCATTTTCATGCTATGCTTGCAGCTTTACTAGGGAATTGTGTAGGTGTGGTAGCTTCCCGTTGCTTTCCACACCGGTGAAGGATGATGATGATAATGATAATGGTAAGGATGATGGCCATATGATTTCGGGACCGTTTGGGCCTTAAAGATTTCCTGACATTTGTCTTACAGGTGAGGAAAAACCCCGATAAAAACATCACCCAGAAAAACTGCCCCGACCGTGGATCGAACCCAGGCCTGCTGCGTGACAAGGCAGCACGCTACCTCGAGACCATAGCGGTGGACACCATAAATATTGAGAAAGTCTAAATGGCTTATACAAATAGGACATAGTGTTGATAGTCGAATTTCATATTCATCCTTTATCATTTTAAGAAGAGATTCAAGTTAAGTTCTTACTACAGATAAAAAGGAATTAGATCCTGTTATTATCCTAATCTCCACCTTCTCAACTCTAGGTCTAATTTTGAGAACACTAGTTATCAGCATTTATTAAAGGTTTAATTTAACTTTCTGGGAAGATTTTAAGTTAAATTAAACTAATAACCTTCAAAGTTATAAATAGAGGAGCTTCTTTAAGTCATAAGTTCTAGTAGTTCCCTATTGAAGCAATATTTAGATCCCCCAGCCGTAATAATTTAAACTTTATAAATTTAGGCCAATAATTTACATAATATAAATGTATGATCCATTTACTATATTTAAGGAAATTTCATATAGTACTTCCTCTTTTCTTATTTAATTCAAAAGCTAAAGAGAAGGGCAGATGTTCTGCAAAGTTATTAAACATATCGCCGATTGACTACGTGTTTATGGAACACAATTTGATATGCCCAAGTGACTCTTTTGATAAAAAAATGGCCTGTAAGTATTATCTTTCTCCTAAAAAGACAAGACTATCGACTTGATATATTTATGAGCGAACATGTTTGCTCCATAGGATTTTATTTTTTTTAATGAAACACATGAAGGATAACCAACTGTGTAACAATACCGATCCCTTGGACAATGCAGGATGACTTCCTCTGGGTTAAGTCCAAGTAACACCGGAACGAATTAGGGTAACTTGTTGGTGCAGGAGGACAGGCTATTGATTAGCAAAAACATCCCCAAGACGTTACGAAGATGGGAAAGTAGGACATCTCACACCCTTGGTCGCAAAGGAAGAGCGAGACAATGGTGGTCTCTACCATACCTCTGTGAAATTAAGAAGAGTAAAGAAAAAGCAAGTGCCGTTTATTACTTCTAGACAAATCAACAAAGACCGGGATATCTTTTGATTGTTGATAACCGGCCTATTGAAATTTTGTTAGTGTCAGGAAAAAAAAAATATTATATAAAAACAAGTTATGTGAAAAGCCTAGTGATGGGAAGGAGAAAGTAAGTCATCCAGGATTGCGGACAATAGGACACATCCAGCAAAGACCTCCAGCCAATGAGCAAATAGAATTTACTCCCCATTTAGGAATGTTGGCGACTTGAGTCAGTAAAATTTGGCAAAAACTTGAATAATTAACATCTTGTGTAGGGATAAGCTGTGACAGTGGCGAGGATAGGCCCTATCAGAGTAATGCCCAATTAGAGTGTATATTAAAATGACATGTAAGTTGGTGGGAGACCTTTGCTCCATGTAGGCCAAAAATTTTGAGAAAAGAAAGTGTGTGTTAGAATCCGGGAGGATCAGTTAGTGGCAAAATGAAGTCAGTGTAGGGCGGGAGGTGGCCGATAAGAGGTGCAGTCTCCGAGCGCAGTGAAGTGTTGAGTTCAGAAAAAAATGTGTTAGTGTTAGCGGTCAACCGCAGTACACATCTCGAAAATATATAATTATTTCTCAAGTAGAGCCTACATCAGTAGACATCTCCACCGGTATTTCAACCGAGCAAATATCTGTAGTGTAAAACCGAGTGTTCAAGAAAAAAATAAAGATATGTGTCTACTCTGTGTAGAGCTGTTTGTATTTCCCTGGCATCCATCTCTCATCCGACCATCCTCCATTGTACCTGAAATTAGTATCCTTTTTCTCACCGATAAACAAACCCTGAGAACCCCTAGTCTGGCGCAATTAACCTACACTGTCTAGCATCAGGGACCCCTCATTCGTAGCATGGAAGGAGTGAACCCTACAGTAGAGTAGCAAAAGAAGAACTCTGCAGCAAAGTCATGCTCAACAAAGTAGCGACTCTCCCGCTTCAGTATCAATGACATTATTGAAATTTTCTTTGACCTCAATATTCTTAGACTTAATGTTAGAGAAATAAATATTTATCAGCAAACAGTTAAAGATAATAAGATATCATTATCATCCTTCACGGATAAGGTCTTTGCCTGTTGTGATCTCACATCCATTCAGCCCAGCACTTTCTTTGTCTTCCTATCAATCTTTGTCCTCCAGTCAGAGCCATATTTGATATCCTATCCTCTGTCATTCTTTACAGATATTCTATCCAACTGGTTCTGTGTTCTTCTACTTGTTGAAGAATTGATTGTATTTTAGTTCCTCTCTAATATTCTCATTTCAAAATGTTGTTCCCTTGTACAACCTTTCACAGCCTGTAGGAAACTCATTTCTGCTGCCTAAATTTTACTTTTTTTCTTTTCCCCTCAGGATCCAGGCCTCACTTCCATACATCACCACTGGTAGTACCATCGTTGAGTAAAATTCTTAACTGAGTATCCTTTCTTACAAAATTAAAACATATTTGTGGAACAATCAGACGTACACTGAGGAACAAAGTAAGAAAGAGTAATAAAAATATCTGTGGGAAAATTAAGCCTATTTTTCTTTCCAAAATACCAGCAACAGACAGCAAGAAGTTTGAAAATTGCTGTGCATACTGTCTAAAACAAAGAATGGTCTACGAAAAGAAGTGAAAACAATTAGTGTTAAATGTGGAGATGTTCCCGTTTGTTTCATACCTTGCTTCAGTGCTACCACACTCAACTCAACTTATAGAGGTAAGATTAAAATATTTAATAGCATTTTTGATAGGTAACAAGTCCAAATATAATAAATTTATTAAGTAAAATTAAAGATTAAACACTTTGCAAAAGTCAACACTTCATATGGTAGCCATATCCACCTAATGTAAAATCTCCATCCATAACAATAAATTAATTAAAAACTAAATTTTGAGAATTAAAAAAGCTTTACTTGTGTCACTTGTTGGAGACTGAATACAATTTGAGATCAAATAATGCATGTCCAGAAAGTTAAATATTCATTGATCTGTTCTTCTTTGAGTCCTTTTGGTCTTTCCAACAAGTGATTTTATAGTTTTATGTGATCCAGTATCTAATAATGAGCAGCCATCACCATTTTTAATGTCCCTGAATTGTTGTTTAGAATAAGTACAGATTTTTTTAAAGTATATTTTACTACAGTCCTTGTAAATTGAAAAATTCCTAATTTTATGACATCTCTGATTTTTACTTTATTTCTTTGCCGAATATTTAAGTCGAATTTCTTTATTGATGATAATGTGACTTTGAATTTCCTAAACATTTCCTTATATATGTTGTGTGTTACAGGATAGTAGAGATAACCCAAAACAATTATGAAATATTTAGTACATTCTACATTACTGTAGCACCAATAAACAAATTCTGGTTACATATCCTTCGTCAAACAAGTAAGAAAATAGAATCTCCAAATGATAAAAAAAGGCCTCTATCAAATTTATTTCATGAACTGCAATAAATTATACATAGGTAAATCCAAACAGAAAACCAATAATAAAAGGAAAGTAATTTATTTAATATTTAAAGGAAGTGACACTAGGAGAATTATTTTAATTAATAGGAGTTAAAATATTCAAGATTCACCACATACTTGAATATTTATTGAAGACCAAGGTTTTGATACATTAGAAAGAATTGATAATAATATATCATGTATCGAAACCTTGGTTTTCAAGAAATCTACAAATATGAGGCGAGTTAAAAATATTCTAACTGCTATTAACCAAAAGTAAGGAAATTCAAAAATTGATGGCAGTGGCAAATTGTTCAATGATACAGAAACATAAAATTCAGGAAGAAACTAAACTATATAAACATTTGGAGAGGCCAAGAGAACTTAAAAATTGGAAATTATATACTTTCAGAAGAATAAGAACGAAATCAGAGAACAGGATGTGATTTTAAAATTAATTCAACTCCCACCAGGTGAAACAAAATAAGCTGGAGCATACAAAATTTAGTTAAGAACGTAGATGAAACATATTTAGGTGTGAGGTGTGAAGTTTCAGACTTATATTTGTATTCTATTTGTGTTTATCTCAACGTGTATCTTTCAGTATTTTTTAAAAATGTTAGATGTTGAGTTTTGGATATACAGTATTAATTTTAGTCTATGTATTAACACATTTTGTACTAACAAACTCCTGAATGTATCACATTCAGTACCAGCAACTGAGTGGGGCAT